>WEIU01012882.1:181736-217668 GCA_013389925.1 Aegithalos caudatus | reverse complement strand
CGACGTGCCGCTGCCTCCCGGTGGCCGCGGGGCCCGCGAGGGCGACCCACCGACCTGGATCGCCCTGGTGGCCCGCGGCGGCTGCACCTTCAAGGACAAGGTCACCAACGCGGCGCGCAAGCGGGCGGCCGCTGTGGTCATCTACAACGAGGCCCGCTTCGGCAACAGCACCGTCTCCATGTCCCACCTGGGTGAGCTCGCCGCGCTCGCCGAGGGGTCGGGGGAATGATTTCGGGGGGGATCGCTTTGTCTAACGCCGGCCCGCATCGGTGATGCGGCTCTGCGCGGTGAGGAATGGGGATGTGGGGAGGCAGAAATTCCTGTAAAAATGGTACAGAAAACCGGGGTTTTGTTTTCTCTTCCTGTAAGGCACTCTAGGGTAAAAGCCGGGATCGTCTTCTGTCTCCCAAGTTATGGGCCGGGCGATCGGGGAGGAAATGCGGCACAGCCACCGGGACCGGCAGCCGTGTGGCAGACTGGGGTGGGAGGCTTGGATTCCCTTTAGGGATACCTTTTTGCCTGGTACCCTCCGGCAGAATGGGCACAGCGCTCACAGGCCGCTTTCTGCAGGCCGCGTGGTAACGCACCAGGTATCCCGAGGATGCCTTTCAGGTGCTTTTGCAGGTACAGCTGCAGCTATATGAAGATGGCTTTTGGTACAGGCTTTGTTGTAATAGGTTCATCGTCCTCTCCTGCGCAGGTCTGTTGAGAGTGAGAGAGAGGTGTCAGCATCAGGTAATCCTTAAACGCTCGCAAATGCAGTAGGAAAACTGAATCCTGGAGAATCTTCTGTGTAGCCTGCGGAAGAGTTCTGTGATTTTTGCCGAAATAGGAGTCCAGATGTTCTGTCACCACAGTCCCCGTTTGGGCTATGACAACAAAAGACTTGCTGAATTTTTATGGTTATGATAATATTAAATGCTTAAATCAAAGAGGCAAAAAAAGTCTCGAAGCTTTGCAGTAAAATCTGTTTGCTTTTGTAGACTTTTGAGAAACTGGAAGGTCTTCAGAGAAGGATGTGAAGACAAGGCAAACTAAGTAAAAAACTGTAGATGTGTGCTTCACATGGTTTTCCTACAATAAGTTTATTAGTGCCTGAGCTCTCATTCCTGGTTGTGAGGAAGGGAAGGACCAGGCACTAGGATGAAGTAAAACCATAATGTGTTTCTAAAGGAAACAAACTTATTTTCTTAGTGTAGTGAGCTGAAAATCTCAGCTAGGGAGCTGTTGCTCTATTGCACGTGAGATTTATCTATTGGAAAACACATCTCTCCTCTTGGAATACCCAGTGGCACCAATTGGGGGATTGGAATCATGATTATTGTTTGTAGCCTGCTGCTTGCTTGAGATCAGCTTGGCCCATTTCGTATTCTTAGTTCAATTGGAAAGTGAGATGCTAGATAAAATGAACCTTTGGTTTTGATCCTAGATGGTGATTAATATACTTCATTGTGTAATACTGCTTTCATCTGAAACAGTTTGTTTTCTTGCTTTCACCCAGTATTGGCCAATCAGTAGCAAATTTCCCCCCCCTCACGTTCTTCTCCATTCCCCATTGTAATCTCTCATAAGTATTATTTACCCTTTTGTTGAATATTTTTCTCGTTCTCTCTTCTTTTTTTCTTTTTCTTTTTTTTTTTTTTTTAATTTTTTTCTGATGTCATCTTTGTGCTACAGAAGACCTTCTTGGGCTTAATACTCAGTCTTGGACTTCATTAGTATAGTTAGATCTGCCAGTGGCATAGAGAAGTGCTCTCTGACTGCTCATTGGGGTTTTTTCCTTGAACTGGCACAATGTTGCTGATGAAAGTTCCACCTATGTAGAGTGTGTGATTTAGTATAGTGCATATATACAATAATAAGTTTGTATTTATACTGACTTCATAAATGCAGGTTCAACCTTATGATTGTTTGAATGGGATTGTAATAATATATCGCAATATAATTACGAACTCTGATGCAGTCATAAATGTTTGTTTCATGGTTGACACTTTCAGATGTGAATGTTCAAACACTTTCAGTGCACTTTGGGAATAAAGGGGGGAGGTACTGTTAGTGTTTTAAATCTTAGGCTTTTCGAAGGGAGATGATAGAAAGGTCTGTGGAATACTGGGAAGGAAGAATGTGGAAGGTAAAGCTATGGTTCACAGGATCTACATTTTCGTTTCTGTGAAGGTATTTGTGAACTGGCACATAAGAAACCAAGCTTTCCTTCTGGGAGGAGTGCTGAGGATAAATACTCTGGGAAATCTGCAGTGCAGTAACTAAGGAGTGGAGTTATATGCATAAGCGAAATCCGCTTAATGCGTTTGCAATTAGTGGCACAGAAAATGATGTGAGATGGAACAGTGGTTACAGCTGGTAGAAATGCAGCCCAAGTTACGTGAAAGTGACAGACTACTTTTGTGATCTCAGTGCCATCCTTTCATTCTCCTCCTGGAAAACCTAGCCTTTGAATTTTCTGGGATGTATGTGATACATGTGTGCTATTTTTGTTGGTGGTCTTTTGGTGTTTTTAGGCATGTTTCAGCCTGAGTAAAAAGAGAGGTTCTTGATTAGGTGAAGAAATGATTTGTTATAGCTGGTGTCAAAGCTTTTAAAAAGGACAAACGTTCCAAATAATCTGTATTTTTCATGTTGTAAGCATCATAAGTGCAGTGAGTAGGGATTTTAAACAAAGTTTTGGAACAAAAGAGTCAAGAATTTCAATGTGTAGCCTTGAAATCCTGTCCTTTCTTCCAAAATAAGGTTCTGCAAATGTGACTCTCTTCTCATATGTCTCTGTCCAAATTACATTGTTCAAAATGCTGCATTACTTCTCTCCTCAAGGAAAGTAATAGTGACACAATTTCATGTGTGGCTAAGAAGTTTTTTCCATTTGAAAACTCTCATTTTACCCAAATGACCTGGGGAGTTTTACTTAATTTACTGAATCTGAACAACATAATTTCCAACTTCAGTTTTACAGACTTAGCAGGCAGTCCTAACTCTGTTCATTTTTGGTGATGATGGTGAACTTAATGCAATACAGAAGCTTCAAATTGCTTTCCCAGACCAAAGTAAATATTGCATGTAAATATTAGCTGGGAATGGGTTGGAGAGGAATCTGGAGAGGCAAAGTGTGAGGTGTTGTGGTGACCAGACTAAGGTGAGTCAGAGGCTCACTTCTGGTTCAGAAGTTAGGGGGAGGCAGAGGTATATTGCAATGGAAAGAAAACAGGGTCTTCTGGTTCTACAGTTTTCTTGTTATATTTCATGCTGGGCACCCAGCCACCTCTGTGTGCCCCCCCAGCTAGGATTTGGTGATCCTGATCAGAACATAAGTTACCCTATGATAGACTATGGAATGAAATTCGGTTGGGCTTAACACACAGGGATGGGAGGCACTGGCTGTAGTAGTTTGAGGTAGGTCTGGATTAGGGCTTTAATTCATGGTTTGTGGATTTCAGGGAAGCTTGGGACTTAATTTGAGTGTATGACTTTGACTACATAATGAAAATAGTCTTTGATTTGCCAACATACATCCAACTAGTTCTTTCCTCCATTGTCATTTTTTTTAATGCACATGTATTGAACAAAACAGATGCAAATTACTTTGTACTCATGTTTCTGTAAGTTCTTGCCATCTCCAAAGCAGCAGAGTTAGAGTTATTTTGGCATGTAGTTCAACTCTTTGCTGCATTGCATGCAGCACTACTCAGAATTCTCAAGTGGTGCATAATTTCTGTATACTGCTGTTTCCTACTGAAAGTTTCTGGTACTGTAACTGCTGAAAGGACAGTAGCTTGCTTAAGTAAAACATGACTGTATGATGTTGAGCTGGTAATGCTGTTCTGAGGAAGCAGGAGTAACTGCTTATTTCTGTCTTATAGATAAAAGTGCATATGTATTGGAAGTCAGGAGGAAAGAGTATGTGTACCAGTGGTTGTCTATCCAACTTGAGACAGGTGAAAATACAACATGCACCAGGGATTAGGTGAGATGAGGCTGAGGTAGATGGTTAAAACAAAGCTCATTATGCAATTGTTAGCATACGGTTAACATTTGTTTGGAGGAGAAGCTTAAAAGAATATTTGTGACAATATTAGTAGGGTGCCTATGTTTAAATAAACCAATGGACTGACCTTAAACATTTTTACTAAGATGGTTGAACTCTGGGAGCTTTCTGACAGTTTTCAGGAGGACAAAAACTAGAGTATGGCTGTGATCAGTTTCCAGATGACAGAAAAATATCTTCTTCATCTCTAAGCATGAATGGGAATAAATGTTGTCGTTCAGTGTGCCTGGAATCAAGATCTCTACCTGTCCTACTTTTTCCTCATCGGTAGAGTGCTGGTTTCTTTTTATAAAAAAATACTAGGAGTGGTAGCAGTAAAACTATCTGCACTGACAAGAAACATACCTTCATCTTCAGAATTCCAAATTTGCCCTTTTTTTGCAAATATCCTAAGGATCTGCCAGCCCTGATAATGTTTAAAAGTACAGACCGAATTTTAAGTGGACCAAATTTCACTGAAGCATCAAGCAAACCTAGAAAACAATTTCAATTTACTCTAGCAGAGTAAAAATGTGATTACTTCTTGTAAAACAAGAAGGTTATAGAAAGGCAAAGCCAGTAGAACATGCTTTCAGTAGATGCATATGTGTGACACTTGGAGTTTTCTTTATAAATGTGATTTGAGGTGTCTGTGTTGTGTGGCAGTTGAAGAAGCTGATGGAATGACTCACCATCATTTCAGTCTTTGAGTAATGAGTTTCAGAACAGCAGGCTAAAATTAGCAAGGAATGAGTTAAAACCCTTAGTGTTACAGGCTGCTCAGGGCAACTGCTTCTCTGAGACTGCTCTTGTTCCTTTTGTAATCATGGATTGCAATTATTCTTCTCTTCTCCCCCTTCTGTCTCATGACCTTCAAGGTCACTGTGTTCACTTGCATGTATTTTTTATGGCAGGCTCATCACCAAATCTTAAGAACTGTTAAAATGCTTTTAATGGGTATTTATTTAAAAATGTATAATATGCTTATGTTAATTCTAAAAGTGGAAAGTGTCAACCTGTCTAGCAGCCATTGTGCAAAACTAGCCTGACTTTCATTTCAAGGAAATAACTGATAGTTGGGCATTCTGGTGACAAAGCAGAGAAGGACAATACTTATTGTTGTGGGGAGTTTTAAATACTTCATTATTAGAAATAGTGCAGAGAATCAGATAGCAGGATTAAACTGACTTAAGATTTTAGGACTGAGGTGGAAATTTACTGATTGAAAAATGCAGGCTGCCTCTAATCTTGAAACTTCCTTTTCTTCCTCAAGCTTGGATGAAACCACATAAATCTTTCCAACACATTTTTTACCATTCCCTGACCATCCTTAGCCACCCCTCCTGTTATTTGTAACTCTTACAATTGATTAGGGACACAGGACCTAATTTCCTGAGTTAGGTATGGGGATAGCAGTTCTTAGCAATGTAAGATAAATTCCTACTTCCATATTTTTTTTTCTTGCTAACTCCCTGTGGAGTTGTGCAGTCAGAGAGCAGAGAGTGTTTCACTCTCTATTCTGAGTTGCATGAGGCTCTCTGGTAGTGCTTTTGTACTGTTTCAACAAGAAGAAAAATATTAATTAACCAATCTGTAGTATGCTTGGACTTGGGGTATCATGTGGATCAACACACTGTTGGTGACCAGAACTAATTAATAGAGCCTGTTGTCTATCTGTCTCCAGCTTCACTGCTTTATGTCTCCAAACACATCCACCAAGCACCCAACAAGTTGGGGTGGTTGTTGCTGCTGAGAAGAGTGGGGTGCCCGAGGGGAGGCACAAGTTGGTGTAACCCTATTAGGAAAATCTGCTTTTTTGCTGGGTCTGGATCTGGTAGACACAGGTGTAATGGTTCTTACAGTAGGTCACCAGAGGTGGATGGTGGTGTTAAGGTGAAGCAGAGAAGGGAGGTTTATTCAGCTAATGACTGGAACCTTTAGTTTTCATCCAGAACAAATTATTTATGCCTTATGGAGGGAGCAGTTCTACAAACACAAATGAAACTTCTGCAGATACTCCTTGGCTTGGTAACAGAGTGGCCAGATTGAAAAGCTGTTGCAGCCAGAATTGTCTCAACTAAAGGAATTTGGTTTAAATAATTCAGGCAAATAACTCCTTGTCTTAGTAGGCAGAGGTGGCTGAGGCCAGAATGCAGCTTTGAATTTTGAAAATCCCCATTTGATGTGATAGTGTAAATAAGGAAGTAATTTCTTTTGACATAGCTTCTCTGTAAGGAATCTCCCACAGCCAAGGGAAAAAGGCTTTAAGTCTTCAGGGGGAGGTCTTGTTGCAGGTAGGTAGTTTTTTGTGACTCTGAAAAAGGTAGTTGTAACATTACAGCTTTAGACTTTCAACTCAGAAGACCTCTCTCTTTCTTCCTTTCTCTCAATCAAGACTAGTTTCACTTTTTCTCAGAGGTAGGAGAACAAACTATGAAGCTTACCAAGGTGGTAGCAGTGTTGGTGCACACAAAGAAAGAACTATTTAAATAGAAATAGCATAGAACAGTGAAAATGTGACATTTTAAATAGGTACATTTATTTGTAATTTGTTTTGTAATACTTAGATATTAAGTTAGATATTTCTGAGCATATGCTTCCAGAAAAAAATGGAGTAAAACACTAGTCACAAAGATCTTTGGATTTTGCTAGTTGGTCTTGATAGTATCTTACTGGCTTTGGTAGCAGTATGTTGCTTAAAGGTTTTGGGTTTTTTTTTTTGAAATTAGGTTTCTTTTATATGGACTGAGAGCTCTAGACTTCTAATATATTGAGAAAATCCTTTTGTTTACTTCTCCCAAAGGAGTCACAAAGTATTTCTTGACAAGTCCTTGTCATGAAGTTTCATTACATTTTGAATATTTAGTATTAAATAATCTGTAAGTATTTCAATGTTAAAAAACTTACTATTTAATTTAGTATTAAATATCTGAATCATTTTCGTTTATATATCCAGTGTAATTGGGCTAAGATTCAGATTGAAGTGGCTAAAACTAAATTGAAGTGGCTCTCTTTGATATTCACATACTCTCTCCATGTGCAAGTAAAATTCCTACACTGACAAATAAAAGACCAGCTGTTACTGAGCTGCAAGCTAGAACTTAGACTGCTTCAAGATGAGTTGTGTATGACTTGTCTGGCTTTTTTACATGGATCCACATCTTACCTCACTGTGGAATGATGACTATAGGTCTTGAACAGTAAATATGCATCTGTTGAGCTTTATCTCGTGTTCGAGGGTGTTTGAAAGTAGATAAAGTATTCTTTACCAGTGAACTTTCTATCAATTCTGCTATGCCTGAAAAAAAGCACTGGAGGCTTTTCTGTAACTTTGCTTGCTGATCTTAACTGAAGAGGCCAAATTACCCTCAAGCAAGAATGCCTACGTGTTTACTGTGACTGCTGACTTTTTTCTTTTTTTATTCCCTCCAACAGGAACAGGAAATACAGTGGTGATAATGGTTGGCTATCCAAAAGGAATAGAGATATTGGAGCCAGTACGAAGAGGGATTCCAGTAACAATGAGTATTGTTGTTGGCACACGACATGTGCAAGAATACATTAGTGGTCAATCGGTTGTGTTTGTAGCCATCGCCTTCATCACCATGATGATTATATCGCTTGCTTGGCTCATATTTTACTATATACAGCGTTTCCTGTACACGGGGTCACAGTTTGGAAACCAGGTAAATGGAGCTAATGGCACTTAAGAGTATTTACCTCCTTCTCGTGTCAAATCAGTTGCCTAACTTTGATTGGTTATTGAAGCATTCTTGAAGATCTGTGCCGCCTTCCTATTTTGCTAACTGTGAATTCTGCTCAGCAACAGTCAGTGCGGCTAATAAGCACTATGCTAATTGGCATTGCAAGTTTGACTAGTCTTAATTATTAGATGCTCATATGAAGTAATGAGAAATACATTTAGCCACTTGTCAACAACAAAGTAAGGGCAGCTTCTTATGTGATCTGTCACCTAACTGAACTTCCTTCCTTTTGACATGAAAAGTTATTTTCATTCTTCAGTAATTTTCATTTTGAAAGTATTAACTTCACTAACCAGACTTTTTTTTAGTGGGAAGAAACCGTGGCAAGTTTATTTTTTAAATTTTCTTACAAAACCCGTAAGTTCTTCAGGTTAGAATTTTTAGTTCTAAAGTTTTATGAAAACTACTTTTGCTACTTGTAATTCTACAACTCCACTGCAGAGTTACTGGATTACAGCAGACTAGAAAGTGCATGTGTGGTGAGATTCAGCTCTCTTGGGATATTGAGAACAATAAGAGTACTGAGGAGGTTTGGAAGGAGTAATTTTGCTACTTATTTGCCCTTTTCACATTTCTGTACTTACGAGAAAAAAAGCCAGCTTTACTTTTTTTTCATCTGAGGACATCATAGAGCAGTTTAGGCTGGAAGGGACCTCTGGACTCCTGCAATCAGGAGAGGAACTTACATGGAGTTGTTAAGCATGTAAGTCCATCTGAATTTTGAAAATAACTTAGGATGGCACTTCACCTCTGGTTTCCAGCTACGGCAAATAGTTTACGTTTCTTCCATGATCACCTGAAGCTCTGCTATTTGCNTTTGTTTTGTTTTTGTTTTCTCAGTTGAGAAAAAAAAATTGCTTCAATTAGTGCTTAGCATTTGGACTTCTGCCTTTTCCTTGAGAATGTAGATTCTGGCTTTGGGGGAGGAGGGAAGGGATTTTTTGTTTGCTTTCAGAAGTCTGAACTCTGTTTAGGACTTAGAGGACTCTTCTAGGAAAATACCTAATTTCTCTTTTCAATAGCTGAGAATAACACACAGGACTTCTGTTTTGGTTAAACTTTTGGTCTTCCTGGAGTTTTGGTTTCCTAGTCCTTTTTTACTAAGGTTTAAATCTTAGCATTTACTTTCTGAGAATACTCTCAAGAAAACAAAATTTTTCATAAGTATTATAGGAAAAGGTACATGTTTCTGTGTTGTAACTGTTTGGGAAGAAACTTGCTTCTTCCTGTTGCCTTTTAGGTAGTTCACACGGAGGAAAGTTCATGAGCTTTATGAAGCATCATATAGTTAAGAATGTGAATGTGATGTTTCTTAGAAACATGTGCCACAGACTCTTAATAGGATTTTGCTATTGTCATCCAAATGCCAGTAGATTTTTCCAGTGCTTGTCATCTGAATGCTTCTTAAATAGATGAAACTGTCTAGCATTAGAAGTTTATGCCATTTTCTCAATTCTTTCTCTTCTAAAATGGCCATTGAAAATAAAAATTATGCAAAGTTGGAAAATGTTTTGATGCTTTGGGCTGAGATGTATTATCAAGAATCTTAAAGGAACAAAAGCCACTTTCTAACCCAAATCCTATTTTGTTTGGCTTACAGACTCAATTAAAATTAAAACTTGTGAATTAAATATGTTATTCTTTAAAACAAGCTGCAGTATAACTGCTAAATGAAAATGAAGACAGGTATCTTAAAATTTATTCTAATGTCAGTTTAGCACTAAAGCTGTAGATCTTGCTACTGAAGATGAAAACAGGACTGTGCAGAAAACCCTGAGAAGGTGGAATAGGCTTCTGCTCAAGGTTTTGTTCATTTCTGGGAGACCTTGCAGACTACTTATCTTTAATACCATAGAAATTTTACAAATCACAATTTTTAATACTAACCATTTGTAAAATTATGTATGTCATCATAATTTTTACAGAGAAAAGTTGCCATTATGAGTTTGGGGTTTTTAATCCCTTTATGTTATTTCTTTACTGAGGGCTGCTGCTAGACAGGTCAGCATTTGTTGGAGTGTTTAGTTTCTCAGTTTCTTGCAGTAGCTAGCACTTTGTCTTGGACTACAGTACTGCTTTCTTTTCTCGCTTCCCCTCTAAGCATAATTATACTGCATAGAAGTCCAGTATGGTGCATCGTGTCTGCAAAGCCTTTCTTGTCATCTCCTTTGCATAATGTATCCTTTCAGTGCAAAGCTTTGTGCAAGGCAGGAGACAGCGCTTAACTGAGGGGAAGTATTAATAGCTGCAAGCAGCCTTTTGACCTGGTGGCCAGCTGTAGGCTGCCTGGCAGGATTCCAGCTTCTCCCGGGCTGGTGCAAAACGTACGGTGTGCCTCCTCATGGGCTTGCCTGACTGGAAGGTCTGGTTATATGGCTGCTATTACAGCTCTGCTTGCCTCTAAAGCCTACGTGGGTTTCAGCTTTGCTGTGTGGGAAGAGCCTTAGTGCCGGCAGTCAGGACGCGGGGCTGCGGCTGCTGGCGTGCGCAGCTCGCCCCTGCACCGCGGGCACTTACAGAGCCTCGGGAGTACACAACTTACTGAACAGCTGCTGGCTGGAAATACTCCATAAACTAATTCATTGCTCAGAGATCGATTTTTTTTTTTTTTTTTTTTTTTTTTTTTTTTTTTTTTTTTTGAGAGAGAGACTCAATAATCCACATGGAAAGTATTTAAAAACTTTGAAATGTAATTCCTGAAACTACTGTCTATACTAACACTTAAAATCTTATTTCAAGGGACATAGGAAGGAAACCAAGAGAGCCATCAGCCAGCTTCAGCTGCATACAGTGAAACGTGGGGAAAAGGTAATTCAGTGTCTCTGGTTATTGCTGTAAATTTTCAAAATGGTTGTAAAGTCTTCAAAGAATTTAAACTAAAATTACCACAATATAATGCAGTGTGGCATACAATTTTAGGCTTATGTTAGGGCCTTTATTTAAAAGGCAGAATTTAAAATTAAAGAGTCATCGTTGAACTACTCATGAAGCTCAGGCTACTTTGTTGCAAATAATATCTGGTTATACAGAATGTATAGGGGGCTGGTAAGGTAGAGATGAGGAAACATTGTTATCTTTTCAGCACTTGAAAACATCAACAAGTGGATTGCAAAATACTTCCGCACAGTTCTTACAGCTGATGTAATGTTGTTTTCTTAAAAGAACGTTCATCTTCTTATTGATCAGAAGGCCTTAAGATATAAAAAGCCTTGAAAAATAAAACATTTGATTCGTCTTTTGACATATAATACATTAAGGAGCTGTGTAGGCTTAACCTGAAGGATAAATTTTTAAAAGTACATTTCTAAGTTATGAAATAAAGCTAAGCTAAGAATTAAAGCAGCTTTCAGGAAGTCGGCTTTGACAGCATACGGCCTAAACTCAGCTGTATTAGAATAACTGAAGTAGAAAAAGCCAACATTTTGAAAGAAAATATTTTAGTTGGCATTTCGGGAGTGCTGATCCTAGATGCAAAATTAGCTTCTGACTAGATTTCTGCTGCTACATAGGCATTTTTTTTCTTCCAACCCTTGTCTTGGTGAGTTTTTATTTAAGAACTGATTTACTTGGAGATGAAAAACAAGGATTAGGTTATTTTTAAGTCTATGAATAAAATTAAAGTGAGGAAGGACATTGATATGTAAAAAATTTAAAAGCTGTGGTCCAGCAGTAACTGTTCTGCTCAGGTCATGTGCTACAGAGAATATATCCTTCATTTAGTAAATGGGTTTTGAAACTTAAAAAATCCCAGAAGTGTCTTTGAACTTACTTGCCTTTTCCTTCTATGCTTTCAGCATGCTTAAATAGTATTTTACTAGTATTTCTTACTTTTGATTAGATTACTTTTTGGTGGAGTTTAATCTATATTTCAAGCTATGAACAGATATTCATACTTTAGTTCATACAATGGTGACATCAGAGATCAAGAAAGACAAAATTGAACCCAAACTTTTGTAATGTCAGCATAGGAAGAAGGGGATGTAGAAGGGTCACAATGAAACCTATGTTAAAAACCACACAGAAGATGTTAACAGCTTTTAAAATTGCTGTTCAGTAAAATCCTCCATATAGGATTTGTATTGTGTGATTCTTGCAATAATACAGGGAGTTCCTTCAATAAATAGACCCTTGACTAAAATAAATAAAATGGAAGAATTTGTTGTTGTACAGTTTGCTGGTTATTCTTATGAGTGCCATATTCAGTAAGAAGAGTAGAATGAGATAAGGTTAGAATCTCTCAGAGCTTTTCTGTGTGGTGAATCTCATCTTCTTAATGTGATTTGAATCAACCTGCTATCAGCAAATTTATATAACTTGCTGATGCAGAGGTATTTTCATGAACTAATAGAAATTTATCTGGACATGTGTCCTGTCTGCTCTGTAAATGTACCTTTTTTCTTTAAATATTTTCTTTCAGCCATTTTTAAAGGGTCTCTTTTGTTGTGATGCAGTACAGTCTTTCGTTATCCCCACTTGAGATTGAGATATTTAACTAAAAGTAGGTCATATATTAAAAGTGTATTTGCTATCATGTAGATTTTTCCTGAGAAGCTTATGGGATTATTGTAAAATGGACACTCATTTGAGTATGTGCTACATATGGTATGCTTCGATTTTGCCTCTTGTACAGAATAAAAAATAACTTGTTATAAAATAAGCACTTGTCTTAATTTTGCTTATGTAAAAAAAAACAGTCTTCATGTGATTTACTTGGGAATTTAAGGCATTAAATGTGTAAATTGATAGCGTGCAAAGGAGGGAAATACTGGCCTTGAACTTGAAAATTTCCTTGCACAATTAGTTTGAATTTTTGTCTTGAAACTGAAGTGCTTCAGTAAGTTGTAAATCAAAAATACAAATTTTGGGGGAATGAAAGTAGAGTTTTCCCATTCTTCTAATACTTAGATTTTATATAGCTCAATTAATGTTGGATTATTTTTCTTATATTTGGAGCTACCCATCATATTTGCACTGCTACTTTAATCATCACTTCAAGAATACATTAAGACTTGTTAGAAAAGATATTTAACCCTTAGATAAAAATAGAAGTGGGGAAATAATATTCCCTCTAGTGTGAACTTGGAGAAAATTTTAAACCCTAAGTGCATACTTGTGTTCTCTTTTGGCTATGAAGGCATAAATGCTAGGATGTGGTAGAAAAGAAAAGGTGAAAAATAGTTTGCAGTATTCAACCTCAAAAATCTTTTCCTTCTCTTGGAAATCTTTGGGACCATTCGTTCAGTATTAGATTGCACACTTTGATTTGTGCTGACCTCTTTTAAAATGTTTTCATCTTATAGTTATTTTCAACTGAAACTTTCCTGTGCTCCCAACATGTGAGACTTAATGAATTACTGGGGATGCCATGTATAGCTATTTAAATTAGAAAATCTGGGTTTGGCTGCTTTTAGTATTTGATAACTTGATCAAATCACCTCTTGATAGAATCTCAAATTAAATGAGATAGATTTTATTTGCTATACCATTTGCTATAATTTTTGTTCTTTGAAGCTAGGTATTACACAAAGCTTGTTCTGTAATGAAGCAGGAACGTAATACACTCAAACGTGTTGTCATGTTTAGGGTTTAGATGTTGATGTGGAAAACTGTGCTGTGTGCATTGAGAACTACAAACTGAAGGACACTGTCCGAATTCTGCCATGCAAGTAAGTTGTCATAGTTCTTTTTTACTCTTTACCATGTTTTTCTGAAGAAATGGAATGATTTTCCTGTAAATTCTTCTGAGCCTCTGGTGGCACAGCTGAAGCTGCCATTTGTATGGCCTCTTAAATGTTGAAGGGCACTGTGAGACCACATAACCCTTCATATGTATGTGGGAGCAGCTGGGAGAACTGTAGGTGAAGTAGAGCTTGCTTAAATTAGAAGTGTACACTGATGAACTGGTAACTGCGTGGTGTCTTTGGGGTTATTAGCATCTCCTCTTCAGAAAGCTGGCATGAACCAGGAGGTTTCCAGAGCCTTGTCTGTCCTAGTAAACTGAGCAGCAGCTGATTGTCAAGATTATAAAGGAAAGGTTTCTTTTTAATGTGTTAACTTGCACACTGTTTGAAGGAGGGGTATGTGGCTTTCATGATGAGTTCTAAAGAGCATTTATTTTCTTTAGGCACATCTTCCATAGAACATGCATTGATCCTTGGCTTTTGGACCACCGAACTTGTCCAATGTGTAAACTAGATGTTATCAAAGCTCTGGGATACTGGGTATGTTGCACACTACTTTAATCTTCAAAGTAGAAGTACAGTCTAGGAGGCAAGTGGGCAAAGATGCAAAGAGTAATTGAATGAGAACCAGAAAAATAAGGGAATTTTATGGGTAAAAACTTCAATATATCAAGCAGCTTATGAATCTCCTTTGATAACCAATTTTTTCTGTTTCCAGCTGATGATATTAAGGAATTTGAAACAGAGGTGAGACTGTATGCTCAGGCTGCAAAAATATAACTGAATTAAATAAATCTAGAACATATATTTGATGTTGTTGAGAACTGTGATTCAGAGGAAGAAATTACAGTTTTTCTACAGAGAATGTTTGTGTATTTCCACATATGCCCCGTGATTTATCCCTGTAAATGAGCCGGTACTTAAAAGCTTCCTAAAGACATTCAGCAGAAACTGGTTAAGTAGAGAAAATGATGTGCTCTCATTTCTTTCTGACAGCACCAGAAAAGAGAGATGAAGACACATGCGGTAGGTTACTCAGTCACTGTTGATAAATAGTCTTGAGTTCCACTAAAATGCTATAGGCAAGAATGTGCCTCTCTTATCTCCTCTACTGATCTACAGAGATCTCTAGAAAATAGGGGTGGTGTTTTGGTTTCAGGGACTTTCCTTTCATAGACTAGGTCTGTGTTTTGACTACCTTTTCTCTTACTTCATTGCAGAGACTTACCAGATCTGTGGAAGAGTGTTATGAATTACTGTTTCGTTTTGTCAAAGGGGACAATACTCTTGCTGTGTAATATGTATATACCAGATTTTGGTGCTTCTGTGTATTAAGTCAGACTTTACCTGGGAGTTGCAGTCTCGCCATGTGAAATAGCTATTGCTACTTTAATATTTTTATATTAGCAGCTTGGTTTCTGCTCACATTCAATTCTTGGGGTTGATGTAACTTGTGTTATATGCAGAAGGGCTTACCCTTTTTAATAGAGGCTGGAAACTGAAATACTGGAACCTTCTGAATAATTATATTCCCTGAATTTGTGCTGTTGCAGAGGATGCTGGTACTAAGCCCAACCAGGAGGAGTAATAACTCCCCTGCTTGTTGGCTAAAATGACTTTTGGAAAGCAGATTGAATGGGATTATATTAAATAGAGAAACCTAGTTCATTTTTCTGATGAAATGAGGCAAGTGGATCCTGTGTATGCATCAATTGTTCAAGTCCAACTGAAGCTAATAATGTGGGAAACCATTCAGTATTTTTTTCTAGCTTAGTTTTCAGTTTGATCCAGGTTGCCCAGTCTAGTCTGTGGAGTGATTGCCTAAATTTTTTACTGGTGTGAAGAAAAGAAGTGCAAAGAGCAAGGCAGCTTCTCTCAGCACTGCACTCTAAATCTGCAGAAAAGAATGTGCAGCCTTATTATAGAAATATACTAAACGTTCTGCAGAGAGGCTCAAGGCTCAGTTCAGTTATGGACAACAAGTGCTTCAGGTGCTTTTACATTTTTAAAGGCTTGAAGTAGAAAAAAGGCACCAAGTCCTATGACATGGCTTTTGTAAAGAGCAGACTTCAGTGGTCTGGTTCTTCATTATGCTATTTTTTGTGAGAGAAAGAACTGCAGTTCAGCATGTCTCACTGATTTTGTAGAGCATTACTGAATTTTGTAGTTTGAGTGCTTATTGAACTCTTGAAGTTTTGGAAACCAAAATCATTAATGCCCCCTCCCATCTGCAAAGATAAAGATAAGTGTCTTGTGTTCAATTATAACATGTCATAAAATTCATTAAAATTCAGTATGTTTTAAATTATGCTGATTTCATGCTAAAGAAGGAATCAGCCTAGAGTTTCTTAAATTTTAAGATTTGCTAGTTGTTTGAAGAAGAGAAAAATACTTACTAGTAAGCAAAATGAATAGGTACTTGAACTGCAATATATTTGCTTATGTATAAATAACATCAGTATCCCTATGGCAATGAAGGTAGTCTGTTTAATTGTAGCAACAGAAGTGAATGTACAGGACTTTGATCCATTCTGAAAATTACTTCAGAGTTGTATAGCTTGTGCTGTACAATAGGTGAAATAGATCCCTTTGCCTGTGATGCAGGTGATGCGTTCCTGTAAAGTGACAAGCCAGTGTTCGTGTTTTCAGAACAGACTTAAAGTTGGGCTGGAGATAGAGGAAGAGAGAATTTGGTTCTGATGTAAATGTTTGTTCACCCTAGTAAAAAACAAACAAACAAAAAAACCCCCCAAAACAACAACAACAAACTTGGCCAACTACTGTAATGAAAAACCAGGACTTGGAGACTTCTGCAAACTCAAAGGATCAATAGGTTTCCTCAGTGGTAACTTTGTATGTGCTAAGCCTGTTCCTAACCTTCGGCAATACTGCTACAGTGTTGAAATAAAGCATCCAAAGGCCTGACTGGGTGGACTCTTCCTGTTGCTGCTCTTGACTTTGTGGTGGCTTTGGAAAAATGGCTTATCTTTTGGGTGGCTTTCTTTCTTTGCAGTCAGACAGTTACCTTGAAAGTGGACAATATCAACACTATTCCCAGGAGTGCACTCATAATAGCTTAAAAATGATCTTTTTTCCAATAAGGTGAGGTTATAAAAGGTGACATGGAGGAATGTTGATGTCTGATGGTAGACAGAAGTGACAGTTAAATATGTTTAATTTTGAAGGGCGACCCTGAAGATGTACTTGAAATTCCAATACCTGAATCCATAAGCGGCAGCGTTTCAGTGGGAAGCCTGAGTATTGCTTTGCAAGATGATGACAGAAATGAAGTAAGCGAATTGTCAGCTTCCTCCACTAATGAATCTGTACTGCAGTGCACCAGCTTAAAAGAGGATGCAGGGGAAACCACAGCATTGCTTGGTAAGTAATACAGTGGACTGGACAAACCTTAGCACTAGAACTTGCTTTAAAAGCACTTCTCTAGCTGGTGAGAGCAGTTAGCACTGCAGTGCAGAGTGGACTGGGTGGTGTCACTTACTACTGGTCTTCAAAAACTGCAAGCAGATTTTCAAAGAATTCTGTTGAGCTGGAAATAACTGGATTTAGGGGAAAGAAAGATGTAAGTAGGGTCTCAAGAGGATTACCCAGAGAATCTTGAGAACTTTAGGTATATATGAGTATGAAGTTTCTTGCCAGAGTCTGGATTAATGTAACAGCTAAAGTATATTAAAATGGTAAAGCAACAAATAATTTTTCTTTTAATTCCTGATTTCTAGATGTGGATGCTAGTAATAACCGGCATGGAGAACATTTATCTAATGGAAATTCCCACTGAACTACTTCATGGAAGATACCTTGAATAGACTGTTGAAAAACTATTATTTTTTATTTAATTAGTATGGACTTTTGTCTAGTGAACAGAAAAAATAACAATGTAAATTATTTTACCTTTCAAACTTTTCTAGCTGGTGTTCCAAAAGGGCTAATAACTAAGAATTTTGTACACAGGAGGATTTTATAAAATCTCCTCTGGATGTCTCATCCTAAAAAAGAAATGCAATAACCCTTTTTCTGTAAGCATTGTTGCAATGTCATTGTGTTCCAGAGGGCTGTAACAAAAATGAAGACTAGGCAGTGAAAATAAGGTGGAATGTGTAATGGTTAACTATTTTGGATGCACTATTTACATTCAGTATGTACACATGGAGAACACTTACAAGCGACGACTATTAAAATGTTCTGAAAGTTCTGATCTGTTGTAATTGGAGGTGAATATTCTTAGAAAAGACATTAACCTTGAAGGAATCAAATAACTTGATGGATATGTTCTGTATCCTTTTCTTGTGATGAAAAAACTGCTGGTTGCAACATGTAACAAATTCTATCTTGTAATGTGTTCTACTCAGAATGGATGCTGAGAAAAGGAAACCTTCTCCATCTTGCTAGCTTTTTATACTGAATTTGGCAGTAATAGGTTGTGCTAGGTGGTCTTCACGTGCTGAGCATGTAGACATTTAGTATATGCACACTGATTACCTCTTTCAATCTTAAACTCAATAGAACAGAGGTAAAGGGCTAATAATTATGGCTGAAATATATTTATTAGTCTATTTATAAGAATTTACGTAATTTCTTCTTGCTCCTGTTCCCATCCTAACCCATTTTATGTACAAATTGAAACGGTTTCTTAAGAAATACAAACTTCGGGTTTGTTTTGCTTTTTCTTTTCCTTTGCATAGAGATGCTGGAATTCTCTTGGATATTCCACATTAGGAGTTTTGACTGGGTTTGCCATTAGCTTTTATTCCTTTCTTTTAGATTAGCAGTATTGTGCCTTATAGTAAAACACTTACGAAATCTGAAGCATCTGAGAGTAGATATAAACCCTGGCATCTCCCATTATGACCTCTTATTCAAATATTTATATACTGTAAGTGGTATAAGGAATTGCTAAACTGTTTTGTAAAGAAATATGTATATTTAAAACACTACTTAAGAGTGTTAAGTGAATTGTTTAGCATTTTAGAATTGTCATGTTATAAATAAGATGCTACATTCCTCAATTTTCTTTTGTAAAGCTGTTGCTACAGATTGCTTAAAACAGTGTCTTTCACTAGACATTTGTTTTAGAGTGCATTTTGTTTTTAAAATGTATATTTGGAATGTTTTTAAGAAAATATGCAATTCTTTTTCTAACTTATATTGAGCTTCAATAGAAGCAATAACTTTTTTTTTTAATTTTAAAATGAATATTCCAGAAATGACAGAGGGGGAAATATAATCTGAACTTCTATTTTGCAGAGCAGATGTTTCACCCTAAATTTCTTTCAAAAAAATTCCTGTTAATGCCTACTTTAAAAAAATCTGCCTCTTCCCTGTAGGAGTGTAACTTTTAGGTTTACTGGAAAACTGTCAGGTTGTAGTTCTGATGTCACCAGCAGGTGCAAGTTTTTGTGATGCCTTTATCTTACAAGAAGCACATGAGAATGGAATATGACTGACCAACCATCTCCAACATCTCCAAAACTGAACAAATAAATAAACAACCCACAACTAAACCAGACAATGTGTAGGGACACTTACGTCTCCAAAAGAAGCTTATCAACATTTCCAGAACTGCCTTTTTAATTATCTCTTCAATATTAAAAAAGTCTTCTCCCTCTTCTTAAACACAAAACTGAACATTGATGTAGTAAATGTTGAGAGGGTTTAAACTAGCTCAAGGAGGAACCAAAAGAGAAGTTACCAAGAGAAGTGTTGTCAGTCTGTGGATTGTGTCTTGCTGATACCTACAGCACAGTATTCATTCTGGAGAGAAGAATTGTGGTAAGTACTTGAGCTTTTATGTAATACCTATAAAACCAAAAGCTTTTCTTAAGCATTAAATCTGAAATCTGGCAGAAAGCCGGAAGAAAAGCTAAGGAACCTGCAAACTGAAAAGTGTGCTTATAAAATCTGGCGTGTGCTGAGTTAGGAAAATATCCGAGTATGAAGACTGCTGAGGTCTGTTTCACATGCTGGCACTGCACCTGTTTCATTTCAGTCATTCACAAAAATACTTACAGTTGTTTCAGTCAGAGAGGCTTGCACATAGTTGATCTTTCATATAGTTAGGACTTGTAAGGCCAGCTGTGCTGCTGAGGAGTGATGACAATAAAAGGCCGAATTGCAGTGCCTCCAAGCAGTTTGCTCTCCTTGGAAGCACAATGACAAAAATCGTCCGAAGCGAATCACTCGTCTGACCTCAGTCAAAAAGCTGACACGCGTTAGTAAAAGAGAGGTTGGATGAAAAGTACAGGGCAGGAAAAAGACAAACTGGGGAGCTTAAAACATGAAGGGAAGCCTAGAAATAAGCAGCATAGGACCTGCTGTTCCAGCTCATCTATTACCATTGAGTAAATGGGTGTAGGCTGCTGTAAATACAGGTGCACAGACTTCGCTGATCTGGATCCCCACTATGTTGGATCAAACTAGTAGTGCTAGTTTCTAACACTTTACCTACCAAAAGCCTGTATGAAGGTCAGAACTAATGAGTGATATTTTTACCCCCTTTACAGGGGTAAAAAGGGCACCCCCTTTTTGTAGGGTAGGTGCCTCCTGACTCCCTTCCCTTCAATTTGGGGAAGCTATAATCTGCCTCTGCTGCTTCAGCCATCTCCTGCCTAGTGCGGGAGCTGCAGCTGTGGGTGCTGTGGAGTTCCTGCTGCCTCCCCCTGTCCTCATCACTTTTCCTAGCTGCACAGTTTTCGTAAAACATGCAGGAACATGTCTTGGACCTCTGCCCCTTTATTATATTTTGCTGTAATTAGGCAGACTGCTTCTTATTGGAGACATTCCTGTGGTATCATTAATCAAAAAGCTAAATTGCAGAGCCCACATGAAGCCTATAACCCCTGAATGGTGATGCTGAATAAATATCTTTGGAAAAATCCCTAACAGGATTAGGGGATACTGTTTTTTGTGGAATAAGTTTTATTAGTGAATTTGTATGGCTTTGCTACTTTTGCTGTTTCTGTGTTAGGGAGAAATTTTGTGAAAAGTGATTTTTAATTTCTCGTAAAAAAGGAGCTATGAACATGTCAAAATGAAGTGCTGTCTTAAAAGAAAAAGCGGAGGCCCCTCTTTGTTCAGAAATTTTAATTTATTAATAATAGTCTACAAATGACAAACTGGAAAAAGCTTGGTAGTAAACAGTTGTCTAAATTGTCTTTCAGACTTTATAGCAAGCAAAAATGTACCATAGACATTTCAGGTCTAAAAGCATGTTAATGGTTTAATCACTTGTAGTACCAATTTAACTGGAAAGTCTGGATTTTGTTTTACTAATGACTGCTAGACTGGATTCTTCTTTGGCTCTGAGCAATGCTCGGAGAAGGTTCTTGGCAGGTACCAGAGAAGTTTCATAGGATGGCAGTAGTTCCTTTCCCCTGCGCCTCACCCCCCACATTGCATGTGAACATAGTCCAGTAGCCTGTTGCCAGTAATTAGGGCTGGATTTTGGAGGTCTACTGGAGGAGCTGTAGGATAACTTACCTACAGTGGAAATGCCTTTAATCCATGCTGACCTAATTTAGTGCATGCCAGTATATTCCTGCCAAAGCTGGCTAGTTGGGAATTCTGGTCCTGTTCAGGTTGTAACTGGCACAGAGAGACACCATTGTAACACCTTTCTCAAGTGTGCAAAGCTGTTTTTTAATTACCTATTGATTTGGGAATGGTCATTCAGGTTTTCTGTCCATCCTGCAAAGTTCCTCTACAACCAGCCAGTTGTAGTTGGGCAGAGTCCAGCAAGACTGTCCCCTTGGGTAAGTTGAAGAGATGCAATTTCATAAATAGGGCCATGGTGAATTACAGTTCCTGAAATGGAATATGTCAGCATAATTTTTTTAACTGGAATGCCTATAAAAAATAGTAATGTCTTTGAGACTGGTCTTTACTGTATGTGTTCTTTTCTCTCACAGGTGATACGTGAAGATTTGAGAATTGAAATTGATTAAACATGCACAAATTAAATGGAAGGTTTTTGGTTTTGTTCAGTATGGGTCCTGATCTCTCCTCAGAGATCCTGCTGTATTGCAAAACTTGATTTTAGAAAGTTTTTAAAATAGAATGCCTTTATAATTGCATGTATTTGTGTGAAGAGTGCATTACCTGGGACTGTCCATTATACTTCCATTGGACCTGAAGCTCCTCACCGTCTGAAAAATTACAATGTTACTGCATTTTTAAATGAGCATATCCTTAATTCAGAAGAGCAAAGTAAGTCTCCATCATTTTGTTAGTCTGAAGCTTAAGTCCAAAAGTATGAAGCCACTTCTGCTATAAACAAATACCTGCAGAGAACTATTTGAATTTGCTAGTCTGTCAAAAACTATTCACAACCATCTTTTATTGTAACCTTGAACTAATTTGGTTGCATTGTTTGGATTAAGCACTTGTGTCTTTTCCATTGTGTATGTACAGTTGTAAGAATGTCAAGTTATGCATTGTTGTTGTAACTTAATGGCTAAAAGCTCAAATTCCATAATAAATTATACAGACCTTTTAAAAAGCAGTGTCTGAGATGCTGGAGGGTTTTGTTTTCTTTAGTAAAGTGGATCTAAGACAGCACTAGCACAGCACAAGTTTAACTTCATGCTGGGTAGCTAAGAGGAGACCCTTTCAGCATGTGGTGCTTTCCCAATATCACCAACACCTGGGGGACTGGGGTAGCCTTGGTGGGCTGCTTAGTGAGGAGGAGGAAAATCAATGGAAGAACTTGTGGGTCAAGATAAGCAACATAAGCACAAGAGATGTGACCTCATGAAGATGACTTTGAAATGGCAGTAAATTAGTTTTAGGGTTGGCTAGTAGAGGACCAAGACTACCTTTCTGTAAGCTGACACTCTCCCTTCCATGGTGCCAGGTCAGGGGAGAGGTGAGCCTGTAGCAGGTGCTTTGCTGTTCTCCTCACCCTTTTGCCCTGCTCCATCTGGAGCTCCTTTGGAGGAGCTGCAGTTCTTTAAGAACTGCTTCAGTGGATCCTCTCCATCAGCTATAGACATCCACGGTTACACCACTGAGCTGCCACCAGCCTGGCTGAGGGGCTCTGCTGTGCCAGCGTGTCCTGGCTGTGTCTGGAACAGGGCATTCTTGGCCTCTTCTCACAAAGGCCACCCTGTACTTCCCCCAGTACCACAGGGCTCTGAAATTAATGTCTCAGACATACCTATGATAAAATCATAACATTTCTTGATAAATCCCTAATCCTTGGATTTGTGAGAGAGCTGTAAAAATTATGCATATAAGTACAACTCAAGAAAATACAGTGAAGATGTAGAACAGCTAGACTTTGGCTGTAGTATCATAGTAGCAACCTTTGAGGGGGAGGCTTAAATTGTTTTTAACTAATTCTGCAAATGAGAAAGTAGATAGCAGTAACTTTAACAGTAGTAATCATTTCTATATTGGAGCCTGTTACTTTATCCTAGCACTGCAACTTATGTTCCAAACAGCAGTCTAAATTCTATGTATGTTTTTAGAGGGGTAGTACTACACTGTATTTAGTCAAATTGGGCTTCAGCTTTAGTAGATAGAAAACATTAAGTTATGATTTCAAACCAGCTTGTGCTCCAAGTGTTGCCACTAAAAATGCCTGATAGCAAATATATTTGGTTTGGAAGCAATGTCCAGAATTGGAACAGACCTTAAAAAATGTTACTTTAGTTGACCTGATACATTTTAACTGGAAAGCTGCACAAGTCTAAGCCCTAATGACCACCGAACATTTCTCACAGGAACTTTTTACTGAAAGATTATACTAAATGAGATGACAGATTGATGGGATTTCAACCCAAGCACTTTCACATCTTAAATTACTTGGAAAGAAAAAGCCAAAAGACCATATTTACTTTGCAGTATTGACCTTCTATTTCCTAAAAATCTGAGAAGCAGATGCAGACTTAAAACAGCTTCCATTTAGCAAGCAGCATTAAATTAGAACTTGTTAACTTTCCAAATTACTTTCCTTTTCAGTCTCACGGCTTAAATATAACAGCAGCAACTCTGTTATCAGCTTAAAATTATAGTTTAGCAGACTCCATCCGCAGTTTCCCCAATACCTGGCATCTAACATGAAAGCTACTATGCCTCTGTAGTCTAGAAGGAAGAGGCTATTTAACTGTGGAAGATATAGAGCAGCTGCCCATGCAAATTCAGAAGTGAGAAGAGACTGGAATTTTTTTGAGAAGTAATGTGACCCTCTTTCCTCAGTGAAGCATTTTTACAAGCATGTAAGGTGTATTTCAACTGCTGCTGGCGTGATTCTGAAAATACACAGTGGTCATGGTAGGAGAAAATATTGCTCTGAGCCTACAGCACCCAACTTCATTTCTGCCTTGTAAAGATAAGCCTTTAGCTGTTTGTAGACATCAAGACAGACTTTCTCTTACCAAAACCAGAATACATTGTTAGTTCTATCCAGCTCCTAGAAGGTCTTACACAGTGAATAAAAGGTAAAACAAGGAACTTACCTTGATACAAGTTAACTTTAGTTATATACAAAATTTTGGATCCAAAGAAAGCAAGTGCCAGATTAATACTTAAATCTGCTGTGAATGCTAAGTATCATTTATATTCTCTCTGGAACTAGAGCCTGAATTTCCGGATATGCATACAACACAAATTTTAACCATAGTGAAAAATAGTGTAAGGCCTAACACATTTCACAAACTCAAACGTGTATCAGAAAAAGCCTTATTTATTTTTCAAACGCATAAAATGCTATTTATAATGCAATTAACATAATACATAATTAATCCAGTGATTTAAGTGATTTAAAATGTACAATTAATTGGTATAGAACACTAGCAAGAGGGTTGTTTTTGCCACTGACAGTCACTTTATTTTGATGTTTTGGTTTCTGATGGATTTTCCCCAGTGTCCAGTGTCTTCAGCAATCTGAAAAGGCCAGCGGCTTCTCGTATCCGACTGAACTCAATGCAGAATGCTTGCACTTCTATAAACAAGTCCTGTACATTAATAATCTTGTTTCTGATTAAGGACTGAAGAAAGACACAAACAAGACGGACCAGGCGGTTCTGAAACATAAGAGAGATGTCTTAATAATCCAAATAAATGTTTGCAACCAAGTCAGTTAAAGGACTGTTGGCCCTCAGCAGTACAAGTGAGGTGCTTCAGGAGCAGTTCAGCTTCAGCAGTTATTGTGTTCCCAAGCTTTGTGTGTGCTGCCCCTTCTCTTCCATTTCCCATACTGCTACTATATTTTAAAAATTGACTGCTTTATAGTTCTTGTACTTCTGGAGCAGGAGCCTTCTCAGGATTAATCCCATGCACAAATGAAGCACCAGATCTACCTATCCACTGTACTTACTATGTAGTCTCTGAATAAAGGCAGAGAAGGGATAATAGCTGAAGATTGTGTCAACATTTGAATCTTGCTTAAGTCTTATTTTCTACAACAATACCAGAAAGAAAACTGAAGAAGTTTCACATTTCAAAATTTCTTATCACTACATCATCTAGGAACTCCAGATAGGAAGTGATTCAACCAAACTGATTATAAACTTCTTTCATGGGATGTGCTCTGTTGCTGAATCAGCAGATAATCCTTTTACTCTGTATTAGAAGGAAAAATAGTTCCAGGGACACCTAATGCAAGAACTCCTGGCTCATTTCCTGCCTGATCCAGTGAAAATACAGGATCTTAAAGTGTTCATCTTTCTTAAGAGCTACTTAGGCAACACCTTGAAGAGCATGATGGGAATTGGAAGCAAAAGCTTAGGAACTAGCACTTACAAATTGTCATACATAGATCCAGTCACCAACCATCTGTTAAACACAGAGCATATTCTTCCTCAAGGACAAAACCAGGTCTTTATCATTAAAGCGCTCTCACACTTCACATTGTGAGAAAGTTGAGCCCAAACCTCTTTCTCTAAAATCAATTATGTATGTGAATGATGTTTATCAGACAGAATTAAGGGATGTGACAGATTAAGTGTCCAAAACATTTCAGCTTACTTAACACTGAAAATAAGGTATCAGTTACTTTTTTTCAGGAACTGAGCTTATTACTGCAAAATTTTCTACTTAATGGTGAGAGAATTCAGAGACTGAACAACTTATTTCCTTCACTGTGATCAAAAGGCATTACATGCTTTCTCTGCAACACAAATTAGTTACAAGGATAATTTTTATAATCCAGGAACGTGAAACTCGGCAAAAGAACAAATGCAAGATTACTGGCTGACTCCCAGTCTCTGGATCATTTCCAAGAGTAATTTTGTACCATGCTTTTCTAACAAAACATCTTGTGTCTCAGCTGCTGTGAGGCCCCATACACATTAAAAAACGTTGGATCACAAGCTCTGTATGCTGCTTAGTGATCAGTATATGTTCCTTGACCCTCAGAGCTCTTTTTTGTCCTGTGTGCCTGAAGCACATCTGCTATGTGCTTTCAGCAGCCCCTCCGAGCACAGTGTCCCAGTCTGGGCACATTCTCAGCCGTAGCCCAGGTACTCCACTACCCAATGTAACAGGCAGAGCTACCCAGCAGGTCACACAGATCAAGTCACCCATGTGTGTCTGGCAGAAGCACAAAGCAGAGAAGCATCAGCAGCCACCAGAAGATAACACATGGTCAGTCACCATCTGAAAGGGATTGATAACAAGATGGGGGGATTGCTGCTATCTAAAATCACATTGCAACCCTATCCTGTGCACTGTACATAACTCTCATTTCTGTAGCTTAAGGATACAATAGAGCTGGAGATGGCACTAGAGGACACCAAAAAAGTGTAAAGGGAAAGGAACAACAGTTGTCTTGCTGCAAGAGATTAAAGACATTTCAGTCCTTCAGTATCAAAAGGAAAAAGCTAAGGCAGCACTTGGGATTCAAAAAGCCTTGGAGAAACTGAACACAAAACTTTTTCACCACTGATGTGCCCAAGAAAAGTTCTACTGGGCACGTGGTGAAACCAAGAGATCAGTTTAGGAGAGAAGGAAATACCTCACATAGCATGTAGCCAACCCTGAATGCCAGAAGTGTTTCCCCTGACCCTCCCCAGTCGGGGATCCTTGGAATGGCTACAACTTCCTCAGTACCAGCATGCAAGTATGACAGGCTTGGGAAGCAAAGAGTGGGGTGTTAGAAAGACAAAAGAGTTTTTGGTGTTTGATGAGATCTGCAAGCTGTTATCAGTCATGACTGAAGGGCAAGACTTCCCTCTGAATTTTGTAACATCACCTCAGAGGATCTGGAAGTGGCTGGCACATTTGTATGGAAGAGAAACTTGAAGCTCAAAACTAAGCAGAATGCAAACTTAATTCTGGGGGTGAAAAAAAGGCTCACAGAGTGACAGATAAAGCTTTTGAATGTAAGAACTCCAGTCACACAAAACTGCAGTTTTTCCAGGAAGAAGTTTAAGATGTCTACAGAAAAACAGGGAACAGTGATTACCTGTGAAGTTTTATAAAAAAAGTGAAGAACTGTCTATTAAACTGTATAAAGAGCTGCACTGTGCGTTAGGGAAAAAAGTGCCTTTGAAATTAAAAAAGCAGTAAAACAGAATAACTTAATGCTATCAGCCTTATTAAAATCATAGCACACACTTCACAGAGCAATATATGGGATACTTTTTCCTAACCAAGCACTCACCTGCATATATTTGTCTTTAATCTGTTCACAGGTGGAGATACAATTGGAGATATAAAGATGAATAAATTCAGGTGGGAGATCAACTGCAGTAGTAAGCCTGTTCAAATAAAATACATTCAGTGGTTTATGAAGCCATAAATCCAGTGTTTCTGTAGCAAAACAAATCATATCAGTTAGATCTATGAGTTTATTCCCAGTTCTGTCATACAGAACTGATTTTTGACAGCTTCCAGACATTTTTAGTCATTTAAATTTCTTAATTAAGTTTTTTAAACTCTGACAGTACAGAAGCCAAGTTAGATTGGTTTCTAGTAATCTGACATTTGAGTTGCCATTGCTTCTTCAACTGAAAGAGCAATACAGCTCTCTTAAAATAACAGGCACTAAATGGAGAACTGCCACAAGGTTACAACAGAATCTGACCAAAGTAACTCACATCAGTCCTATCTCAAGCAGTGAGAGGGGGACAATAGGGAAAAGGTGAAGATTTTAGTTTCAAGTGCAGTTTCAATTTTTGTCTTACTTCCCTAAACAATCAGTGTCTCCCTGTTTACACTGACAGTTGCTCTGCAGTTGATGAAAGTTGTTCCTGTGGTAGCTATGCTGTGGGAGAACCAGCATGATTGGTGGTGTAGCTCTCCTGGACACAGGGAAAAGCTCTTCTCTTACCACTCTTTCTCCATGTTGCCCAGTCCAGGGCAGTAGCTGCTGTCAGTCTGTACCAGTATGGAGGCATTTGTTTCAGAAATGTTTCTTTAATCAGAAAATATTTAAGGTGCAATTCAACTCTGCTTCAAAAGCACTGATGATAGAGTCTTATTTGGTAGTTCATGTTCAGTAATTGCCAAGAAATGGAAGAAAATAAGTGGGAGAGATTATTTCTGTAAATTTGTGGGAATTAGCTGTCTGAAAAGTTTCCCCATTTAAGAGGCTAGCATTCTATTATGAAAATGTACCTATCTGCAGAAATTATTCTCAATGAAAACAGGACATGAATGTACAGCAGGGCAGCTGTTTAACAACAGCACCTTTTGTTCAGTTAAGCTGCATCAAGAATGCAAGTTGCAATTAAGCAGATTAGCCATGTGGTGTTAACTGTTTGTGGAGGATTCTCACAATAACTGCCCTTTGTCCCACTGTAGTCTTCTATCTCCCACACAGACATGCTTCAAGAAGGATCAAAATGAACACTTCCAGATATCCTAATGAAACAAAACTGCCCGTTTTACATACTCAATTAAACCTTAACATATTTGAGACCATACTCACCGATTTACAACTTCCATTGAATGTAAGGACATGTCCATGTTGACCAAGACAGAAAAATACTCTGTTATTTGACTAGACTGCATTAGTTTCAGCAACATTTCTATAGCTACTAAAGGATTGTTTTCAACCAGGTCTGGCAATTTGGCAGGAGTGAGACCAATATGGTAAACAAGCTTGGGGTCCTTTTCCAGTTCTCCAAGGAGCTGTGAAGAAAAAAACATTCTCTGTTGATTTTTCCTCAACTATTCATGCTACTGCTGGAAAAAACTGCTATAATACATCTAAGATTCAGAAGAATGATAGCCCTTCAGATTTAGGCTTCTCTATTGAAAAGCACTGGAGGGCTACTTTTAAATTTTTATTTACAACTGTGTCCATAAAACCTTTATTAATGCATTTAGGAGTCTTTCATCAGTGGGTGCCAAAGAAGGGAGTTAAAAAAATTCTACATGAAAAGTTTCAGCCTCCTTTAGTTTCTTGTCCAGCAGAAGGAAATCTCAATTTCAAGTTCACTTGGCAGAAAGAGAAGTGCAAATAAAGCTTATTTTGTAGTGCCAGCATAATGATTATGAAAAAAGCCCACTGAAATCAGGGGTAATACTATCAAATTGAGGGGGAAAAAAATCTGTTGTTAGTATTTCTGAAGTAATTATTTATCAAAAACTTTCACAGAAGCATGAGCAACTTAGTTATACAAAGACTTTTCCATGCAGAAAAATATCAGTGCCACTCCTGATCAACTGTAATTACATCCAGTCAATGGTATGAACATTATCTTCCTTATTCAGACAAACTCAAGTCAAAATTCTTGGATTTTTACAATTGAGAAGTTTCCTGAATCCAAACAAGGATCAATTAAAGCACTCTAAGTTTTCTAAAACATGAGTCAATAGCTTCTTAGAGAGTCATTTTAGACAGGAAAGTGCATCATCCTTACCTGTGTTTGCTGTGGGGAAGTCAAAGGACTTTTAAAAGCTTTTGCCATGATTCTTTTTATCTCAACTCCAGTGCTGTTCTTAACACACATTGACTTATCCCACTGAATCGTGTGATCTGGTTCGATTGGATTTAGCCATGCCAATTCATCCTCACATATATGGAGTGGAGGTGGTGGTCGAATAAACTCTGGTCGAAAGTGGCCTAAAATGGCAACAATGTGAAATGTTTTCTTAAGCTTTGGGTATTCAGTTCTGTAGCAGTAAAAAAAACAGAAGACATTCCAAAAGCCCCCATTTCCTTAAGCTATTATAACACTGAGAACAGCATCACAATCCTATTTGCCTCACAGAAAAACATTTATTTCTGATTTTTAGTGATACGTCCACCTGTTTTTTCCTCTTGATTCAGATCACTGTGTTACTGATCCTGTTGTCTTTTTCCCTTCCACAGTAACTGCTTCCCTGGGAGGTGTCACCAGCCAATGCAGATCTCAGTGCAGGGACTAGTATCTGTTGTTCAACAGATGACACAGGGAAGGGCTTGAAGACAGACTACAGATTCTAGAAGTCTGTAAATGTGAACACTAAAATCTGGTCTAGAGACAGCCTGATGCGGTTTCACACTTTCATTCACCTTAATTTCCATTTCATGCCTTAAAAATACTTCTGAATTCCATTCCATTTTATCTGAAGTGTAATAACACAGCATGTCATGACTTACAGAAACCAAGATGTGAAAATGGACATACTTTCTATAGGAGGCTTTGGACCACTCACTAATGCTTCTGTGATCTGGGAAGCAACAGAGCTGTCAAAACCGGAGTTGGAAGAATCTGGGTCAGGATCGCTGAGAATGCTGGGGAAGCTGGCCTTGCTCTGTGTTGGCAACTCGGACTGACGTTCTGAAAGAAGAATATTAAACCATAAAATTGGAACAGAGATGCCTGGAATACTAAAAGTAGTGAGAAACAAGCAGCTTTAGAGAAGAATTGGCTTAAAAAAACAAACCAACAGATAATATCAACATGATATTCAGTACAGTCTGGCAGTCAGCAGTCCGAGTGCCAGCTGACAGGCAAGGGACAGAGGGCATTGAAGTAAGGATAAAGAAGAAATAGATGTTAATCTGAAATGTAGTCCTGGCCTTGGAAAAGGCATGTAACTGGTGTAATCTACATCTAAAAGCAGCACTTTAGTGGGTTCCCATGCTGCTCCTCAAGGAGATCATGTGCACTAACACTTCCCAGAGAAGGAAAGTGAAAGATCTACACTGATCCATTTACAGACAATAACTATCATACTAGACCTGAAGTCAGCTATTAAAATTTACCCAACACATTTCTGTGGCAGTGCTTGAGCTCCTTGTACATTCACTGTCAAGCCATTATCAGTACTTTAGTGGAAAACAATGGAGTTTTAATGGCTAGATGATTCTACAGACATCATCATTAAAGCAAACCTGAGAGGAGTTAAAATCCTCCCTTTAGAGGCCAAATCACAGAACATAAACAACTTACAGAAAAATAACATTAATAATAGTGTATATACAGCTGAAGACTTGAATAAATTGATCAAAAAGGAAAATACAGGCCTCCTTGCTTGCATTATCAGATTTTTATGTGCCTTTCTGTCAATAATCTATTGCTCTTCGGTATCTGTGGACTCAATGGCTGATCTTCTATGTTCTCTGCACTATTTTGAGAGATCCTGTTTTCCATTGCTTTGGCAAAGAAAACTCCAAAGGACAAAAATACACTACGGAATACCACTTAACATTCCTCTCCCCACCCTGTTAGAGATCACTAAGCAGCAGATTACCCCTTAAGCAATCTGAAGTTCAAAATTGCTGGTACCACACAAGAAATCCCTTGAAAGAGTTCCAGATGAAACTAAACACCACTTCATTTCTTGGCTAATTGAGTGAGTGCTGTCATATTTTGTGTACCCTAACACTTCTAAACAAAGCATGCTTGCTCCTTTTTCTGCAATCATGTTGACCCTTCCCAGCTGCCCCCACACACACACTTTTCATGTAACTCCAAACAAATCTGCAAGAGATTGCAGTTCTCTTCCAAAAGTGTGAGTGACAAGAGCAATCATGAGAACAAAGTTCTTCATTTTTTTGGCTTTCTGTCCTACTGTATCCAACTATTTCAGATAATGCAAACATTTGCATATATGCCCACTGAATCAGCACAGCAGGGTATATTTTTCTATTAAAGGCAACAACTACCATACTTTTCAGTCACTTAAAAAAAAAATTAAAGGCAAAGTCCAAATGAGCTGGTTTATAAAACATATCTTCTACCTATGTGACTATTTCAAACTTCACCTCATGAGTACTTTCCTTCAGCCAGAAGGATTGATTTAACAAATGAAGTACAGGAGTGGGGGAGGAGCACTGGGTGTCCTATCTCTCCATTTATAGTCTAGAACTTAAATCCATCAGTCAGTGAGTCACAGATTTGTTTGTAACCTCATAATCTGAAATTACTAGTGATGTTAGATGATTAATGTTATTTCACTTCAATGATTTGAGAAGCCTGCCTGAGCCCTCAGTTATATGCATTGATGCTCAGTTCAGCCTCACTGCTTCAAGAATAAGGGCTGAACCAACAGCTTCAGGTAATCAGAAGTAAGAATTACAACACATTTAACAGAAACTAATACAGCATCTTCAACTAAGACATTTAAATTTCGCAAAACTAAACTGAAAACAAATCCTTATGTTCCTTTATGGAGCTTCTTATTTTATTTTTACAGGTAAAAAGAAACTTTGTTTCTTAAAGAAAGCTCTACAGTGTATTAAAAGCTTTATTTTTATACAGGTCAATTACTCCCCATCAAATGAAGGTTAACAGACAAACACTGAGGAACACTTTGCCAGGAGACTCATTCTTGCAACTAGGAGAAAATGACCTTTTTGATAGGGTAGCACACCAGATGAACAAAAACATATTGTAGGGCAGTACCAATGTCTGAATTACCTCTATGCAGACCAAGGGGAGGAGAACACAGAACAAGTGTTAATACTCATGCCCAAGATGCTAGATTCCAGGATTCTACTTTTTATTTTTTTTTGGGGGGGGAGGGGGAGGTGGTAGTGGTAAACCTTAAAAACAAAGAAGAAAATCAAAAATAGAAAATCTACCATAGAGCTGCAAATAAACTGTCACAGTGAGCTCAGATTCAGAGGATAAGTGTTTTGGTTTTTTTTTTTTCTTTACAAAAAAGGACTGGGAGAGATAGACTGATAGAAAAAAATTAAATGCTTTCTAAATTTTTTGAATTGATTTTGGAGGTATGTGCTAAAGCAAGTCAAAATCATCTTGCTCTGAATTCATCTCAAGGACCACACTTTTGAGGAGCTACCAAGTGTTACAGCTGTGATATTCTGTACCTCCTGGAGAAAGGGTATAAACAAAACACCTCAAAAATTGCATCTTAGTGTCATCATCCTGCACCAGCTTCATCCTGCATATTGAGTTATTAGGAGAAATATACTGAAGACTAGTGAAAAAAATCATAGACTTTCCAAAACACAACAAACAGAAGAAGCATCACAATTTTAAAACAAGTTTTATCTTCTAAGAAAGTGATTAGAAAGCAGACAGTTATTCTGGGAACCTACAGCAAGGAGTCTGAGAAAGACAGCACAGAGCTTTTTCAAATGCAGCTGGTTTTGTTACATAACTTCTACAACTGCTTGTAAGCAATTGTGCACTTTTACTGGATTATATAAACAATGATATAAATCTTATACAAGCACCATTAATGACTTCGTATTCTACTTTCAGCCATCATTAAGTTCTATTTTAAAATAAAGTACGTGGCCTAGAGCACACATTCACCCAACCACAGTTTTGAAGTTGCCCAAAGAAGCTGTGGATCCCCATCCCTGGAAATGTCCAAGTCCAGGTTGGATGGGGCTTTGAGCAACCTGGTCTATTGGAAAGTATTCATGCCCACAGCTGGTGAAGGTGGAAGTAGGTGATTTTTACAGTCTTTTCCAACCCAAACCATTCTGTGATTCAATGATTTCATTTTTAATGAGAATATTCAGAAGGCAAACACAGTACCAAGGGGAAAACTAATAAAAACAAATAAAAAAACCTTGAGGCTTCTTAAGGCATTGCATATGCCTTGCACTAAAAACTACAAGTTAGCTGAGGCTTCACAAAATTTGAATTTGCTAAGGTATTCTACAAAAACAGGATGAACAAAAGAAGGATCAAAAAAGTTTGCCTCACCCATAATGGCATGTTAGGGTGTTCAATTTGCATTTTCAAACTACCCCAGTCTGGAAACAGCAGCTAAGGAGGACCCCACAAAATATTTGTAGACTGTGAACAAGGGACAGTACACCACAGCTTTACCAGCCAATGCCAGAGTCCACAGAAAAGAAATGACAATACCAAGACACAGCTGCAGGACACAGAAAGTCTAAATGGTGCCCAGCCTCAGAGCAATAAATCACATTGTACAGATACAGAACTGGGATGGTCAGTTTTCAAGCAAGCAGGTCTACTGCCACATACCTACGGAAAAACGATTTTTTTTGTATTTAAGCTGGTTCCTTGTTCCCAACAATATATAATATTTCATGTTAGCTCCAAATGTGACATGAACAATCATGTCCCCCTCCTGTTCTCCTGTCAAAGGATAAGTATCGCATTGCTTTTCCTTTCAATTTATTTAGTAAATTTAGTAAAACTTTCCAACTCTTAAGCTAACACTGCAAGGTCTAGCTTTGCAATAAACTGAAGATATAATTGTAATAGTCAATTTTCCAGGTACAGCTGAAGTACTGTTATGTAATAGTAGCATGACAGTTATGCTTGTTCTCTCATAAAAGAAATACTGCAAAGGGTGACAAGATACAGAATGTCACACACACACAAATATCTAAAATAAAGCAAACAAACAAACAAAAAAACCCAAAAACATCCCTCCCCCCCCAAAAAAGCCCACACAGCTTTAGATTAAAGCCTCCCTATATTTGCAAAATATTCTTGTGTTTAAGGCAATTACATATACGCTTTAAAAACTACTTGTTAAGGAGGATAAAAGAGTTGGGTTGTAATCTCTGCCTGAAATTTCTCTAAGTGCTTGAACACAGGCTTGAAGACCTTAAAGCATAGTTCAAACTTTTTCATATTCAGGACAGACAGGTGTTTCTCAGGTAGCCCACAGTCACATTCCAATGAGAACTTCCATTCCTCAGAGCATCACAAGCCTTCCTTACCTGCTAATGCCAGCTGCAGCCCACTGATGTCCACTGACTGGGCCATGTTCCCCACATCCATTGCAGCAATCTGCCGAGGAGTCTTCTTGAACAGCTCTCTAGGAGGGGCCAGCATCAGTTGTGAAAGAAAGAATTTTTCTGGAGGAGTTATGGGAGGTAAAAAACCTGTGGAGACACAATGAAAAACAGTCCATGGTTTTTAAGTTAGGAGTATTAAAGTTTCCATGCTCTTTGAGTATAACAAGCAAAACTAAGACAAACTGATCTGTCATTTATGGCAAGGCAGGTGCAGCTGGAGGATCTGTGTGACAGATACAAAACTGTTTTAAAGCAAAATACAGCACTACGTGATCAGTATTACAAATCATCACTTGTGACAGCTGATGCTAAATCACTCATGGTAGCTCATTCACACAATTTCCAATCCAGGCAAAAAGTGAGCTATTTAGTTATTGCAATTCACAGAATCAGAGAATAGCCTGGGTTGGAAAGGACCTTAAAGACCTTAATTCCCACCCCCTGCCATGGGCAGGGGCACCTGTCCCTAGACCAGATTGCTCCTAGCTCCATCCAGCCTGGCCTTGAACACTTGCATGGATGGGGCACCCACAGCTTCTCTAGGTAGCCTGTCCCAGTGCTCCAGCCCTCTAACCAACTTGGCAACCCTCTCTGTAGTCTCTCCAACGGGTTAATTTTTTTAGAAATTGGTTTACTCAACACTGCTAGTGTTATATTTACTGAAAAGGAAAAGAGTGTTTCACTCTCATGTATTTCCTTCAAACAGATTAGTTTCACAGCTTTAAGGCTGTCGGAAGCCTCCTATCACCTCCAGCTTTTTGTGACTGCTTTCTCCCAAAAAATTCCGTGTTACCACAGAATCAGGTTGGAAAACACCTTTGAGATCGTCGAGTCTGTCCTATGACTGAACACCACCAAGTCAACTACTCCAGGGCACTGAGTGCCATGTCCAGTCTTTCCTTAGGAAAGGCCTCGGTGACTGCACCACCTCCCTGGACAGCCCATTCCAATGTCCAATCAGCCTTTTTGTGAAGAACTCCCTAATCCAACCTAAACCTCCCGTGGCTCAGCTTTACACTATGTCCTCTCGTCCTGTCGCTGGTTGCTTGGGAAAAGAGGCCGACCCCCACCTGGCTACAGCCTCCTCTCAGGTAGAGAGCGAAAAGGTCCCCCCGAGCCTCCTCTTCTGCAGGCTAAACAGCCCCAGCTCCCTCAGGCAGTTGTAGAGAGCTATAGGATCCAAGCGGCTATAAAGTCCGAGCCCAGAGACGCTGGCCGTGCTTTCTCCAGGCGGGCTCCCGTGCCGCCCGCTCGCCCCGCTCCCCGCCGCGCTGGGACGCACCTGAGAGCGGGGTGCGCTCCG
>WEIU01012882.1:159860-181293 GCA_013389925.1 Aegithalos caudatus | reverse complement strand
AGCCAGCGCCTCCCGGGCCAGGGCTGCTCCCGGCCTGCAGCACGGCCCCAGCGCTGCCTCCCGCTCCCTGCCCGGCTGTGGGACCGGGGATTTTCTCTTGGCCGAGGAACACCTCGCGGCCGTGCCGTTTAACGGCGGAGCAGTTACACCACAGATGGGGTCCATTGAGGGGTCTGGAGCACAAATCCTATGAGGAGCAGCTGAGGGTGCTGAGGTTTTTGAACCTGGAGAAAAAGAAGCTCAGTGGGGATCTTAACACTGTACAACCACCTGAAAGGAGGTTGTAGCCGGGTGGGGGTCAGGCTCTTCTCTCGTGTAACCAACAGCTGGACGAGAGGTCACTGCCTCAAAAAGATGCACCAGGGGAGGTTTAGGTGGGACATTAGGGGTTTCTGCACAAAAAGGGTGATTGGACATTGGAATGGGCTGCCCAGGGAGGTGTCAGTCACCATCCCTGGAGGTGTCTAAGGAAAGACTGGATACAGCCCTAGGTGCCCCAGTGTAGTTGACGAGGTGGTGTGCGGTGACAGGTTGGACTTGATGATCTCAGAAGTCCTTTCCAATCTAGCTGATTCTGTGATTCTGAAGGGCTGATGTTCATCTGTATCTTCCATGGTCCAGTGCAGCTGAGAATATCCACTTTGCTGGTGGGGCTCTCAGCAGAGATAGAGGATGGTGAGCAGCAGTAACGTGTGTCTGGGAGTCAGGGATTGAAGCACATCCCTATTGTGATGCTCTGTTTCATTGGCTTAATGTGTGGAAATACATGGCATGGGACAGCAAGTCACTGGCTTAACCTGAAGAAGTGCTGACGTTATGGTCTCGAGGAAGGTCTTCCTATGGAATGTGGTGAGAGGAGAAGAACTTAGGGAATCCTGAGAGCAGGCACTGATTCTTCTATTAGTAGTGCTCCTCCCAAGTCACCCAGCCCTAAAGATCTTGGCTTTCCAGGTAGCCATACCAGTTAAGAGATGGGATTCCATTTCTAAAGTAAAATAAATTGGAGGCTTGTGTTCTGCACATAGACCAAGCAATGGAGGTGTTCCCTGTTTCACATTCCTGATGGGAAAGAAACCCAGATCCCAGAGGTGTAAAGGACTCATGTATACATAGGGCTGTTAAAAAAATGATGGGTCTGTGAGGAAAACAAGCTCTCCAGCCAGGTGAGGCAAGATCTGAAAGCCTTGTTGATAGAGCAGTTACCAGCAGACTGGATCACAGTGGGAAATCTGCTTGCAACATACGCTGCTACAAGAGTAAAGCAGATGGAAGAGGATGCCAGTGAGCTCCGACATGGCCAGTGAATTCAAGGAAACAAAGCATTATTTGGAAGTTTAGGCAAATTTAGAGTTTACTAACAACTGCAACAAGGACTTTAATTGTAAGATTTAGTAAAAAGATGAAAGCATTGCAAATAGCTGAGGAAGTAAACTTTGTGTGTGTGTGGTAGAGCTAGATGGAAAACTTGGGAAAGCACAGGCCTCAGACCAACCAGCAAGTTTTCTGTTTCTGGTGTGCTGACAAAAGTTGTGTTTGTTAATTTTTGGCATGAAGTTTATGGTTAGAAATGATTGCATCTAATATTGTGCCTTAAATTGAGGGATGGCTTGCTGGGTAGATTAGCACCCAAACAAAACGATGATGCTTTTGTCCAGGTGGTCTTTTTTTGTACAGCCTGCTTCTAATAACAAACTCTGCTGAAGACAGCAGAGCAAAAAAAAAGAAACATTTTTAAAAGAGAATGCTGCTTCTTTTCCTATAGATTTCAGGACCATAATTTACTCTTTGATATTGTGCTTATTGGAATAATGGATGCAGAACTGCAGAAATTAAGTTCAGAGAAATAAAGTTTCGCTGATGACTGAGATAGCAAAAATTGGTATTACTCCTATGTGCTCACTAATGCAGCCATATGAAAGCATTCTATGCAAATTAAAAGGTTTCATCAGAACAGGAAAGCTAACAGTTTAGCAGATGGAATACTTAATAGAAAGTGGGGTGGGCACAAGCGTCAGTTGACAAAGGGAATTTTGAAATCACAAAGATTTTAAAACATTCTCATTTCAGGGTAGGCAGAACCTTAATCTAAAAAAAATAGATGAGGGTAAATTGCTCTTGGGACAGGAAGTGTAGTAAGCAAAATAGTGTTTCTGTGACTGTAGGGGGCACTATATTTTGTGTACACGAGTGTGCTGGACATTCTTGGGCTCAAAACTTGTGTAATGAAGAAGCAAGAGTGTGTGGTACTAGTACAGACTCAAATAAAATGAGTTCTTGGCCGGATCTGAAATGGATTGCATTACACTCAGGGAGGAAGGTTGGGGCCCCAGCTACCTTGGTGGGCTGGGGGAGTTGATCCTGCAGGAGATGCCTCAGTGCAGCACAGTCTTATGGTATAAAGGGAAGAGTTCAGTTTTCTCCCTTTCACAACAACGCCTCTGGGAGCAGGCTGAGCATATTCAATCTCTTTTAGATGGCCTGTGGAATAGCTATTAAATGGTCAATACAAGCATAAAATACACCTGTCATTTTTCATGTTCAATTTTATGGAAAAAACTCAGTAGAAATCATGCTTTGAGTTTGTAAAGAGGGATAATGAGATTAGGACTATACTTAAATTTCTGACTCTCAATCCCCTTGTGTAACCCTCTCCTGTTGGTTGAAAAATGCTAATACATATTAGCACAGGGACAGAGATTCCAGACTAAAAGTGACACAGGCAATCTAGTTTAGCAGGTTACCCTTTGCAAATACAAAGAAACCTTTACAAAATGATTTGGCTGTGAGAATGCAATTGGTTTAGTATTTAAAAGATCAGCTTTTGATTAATTGTAATTTTTACTGGAGAATTAGATCCACAGCCAAGGGAGAACAGTCAGATTTGATTTCCTGAGCTGAGTGAGGCTGTACAATTTAGCTGTAGAAGTTGTCTTTTCTTCTTTTCTTCTTAAAATTGATTATATTATTGTTTGCTATTGTGTTTTAGATGACACATAAGAAACACAAACTGCATTGCAGGTACTATAAAAATAATCCTAATGAAGGATAGATAGAAAAAGACAATACTTGGAAGGAGCAATAAAGCTATTAAAGACCTATCCAGCCAGTATTTTAGTTTCTTCTAGCAAAGAGGCTGAATATTCACGAATCAACTCCCAACACCCTATCTTTTATCCCCACAGTTCATTTAGGAAGGACACAGTAGGAAGGAATTAAATCACACCTTAAGGTTAAAGGGTGAATTAAAGTGCTTCCAGATTGTTCTGTTTATTCTCATGAGAATTCTCTCTTGTACACAAATTCCTTTCCATAGTAGTTAGTTAGTACCCATCCTGTCTACAGTGTATTTTAAATAGCAGCATATCAGAGAAAGGAAGGAGAAGATGCATTTTGTATACATCTCTTCATGTGTCTCTTTCTAGCAACAATTGAATGTTTTCTTCCTAGTTCATCTTTTTAATTCAAAATACACTACAGGACCACCAATACAGAAACAGATCTTGTTATTCCTGGAGTAATCAACAATACTGGCATGACAACAATGCCTAAAAGTCTTCCTGAGTAACCGTATGAGAACACATCTTCACTTGTTAGTCAGCTCTCTAAGCTGCCAATGCTTCTTAGATACAGCTTGAAAAGCACTTAAGAAAAACCAAAAATATCATTGCATGAATGTCTTCCTAAGTGCTGAATACTGAGTGGGTTAGAAATAAACATGGTCAATACTGAATAACTACTGTTTTACTGAAGTCTCCGCATTTTAAGCCATACATGATCACACCTGTAAATTAATGTTAGTCCACTCTCTTGATTCCTTGAGTGTTAGATGCTCCCAGAAGAGGCAGAGCTTTGTTCCAGTTAGATTTATGGTGAAACTCCAACAGGGACATATTGGCATATAAAAGAAGCATACAATATGGCTATTTGCATATGTGTCTTTGGGTAGACTCTTCTGACAAGGAAACCCTTTCCTGATCACTCAAAAACACTTTTTCCTCCAAAAACTATTCAAAGCAAAATAATATTCTCATTTGTCCTTTTTTTTCTTTCTCTTTTTTTCAGACAAGATTTTTTTAAAATCCATTTGTAATTTTAAAATATCTAAGCATATGTTCTGTGTAGAAATATTCAGTCTGTGCATTGCTCGGGAACTCTTCACTATGAACTTTAATTTGAGCACTCAGCATTTTTAATTTGAGCTATGCAATTGCACATCTGATACAAATGGAACTATTTCCGTTCCCTGGTTCCGTGACTTGATTTATGCCTTATGGTTCTGTTTTCATCCAAAATCAATTTCAGTAGAATCTTTACTTATGCAGATAAAATTGCAGGAGGAAGTGCTTTATGTTTAAGCTACAAATTTGAAATCCACCTTCTGAAAGAATATTCAATAATTCTGAGCCGATTAGAAAGCTCTTGTCCAGGAAGTGGGAGGTTCAGGTTTTCTTCATCTCCCTACAGGGATTTAAACTCCAGCCCAGACTATGGCTATTAGGAGTAGAGGGGAGTGTTTATCTCCTTTGGCTGAAGTTATTTTGCTTTGTTTACAGGCATTAAAGATTCACCACAAGAGGAAGGGAGAAAAAGCAGGATCTGATGGATTTAATGAGCGTATGACATTCAGGATGGTGGGTGGTCTGTGTTGTAGTCCTGCTCCAGGAACCAGGCAAATGTGCACAAAAGCAATCAGGTGTAAAAGCATAAAAATACATCGGTGAAGGGACTAGAAATCTGTTGTCTCTGTTGCCCACCTAAATTCCCAGCCACTGGGAGAGTCACTTCTTCCCAGTCTTTCCCTTTAGAAAGAAAATTCAGAAATTTAGTAAGGAATCTCTCCTAGTCTCATACGCATACCTTCGTATGGTAATATACTTTCAGTGGCACAGCTTCACACATTTGTCTGTTCACATCCTGAGTTCCATGTCATTCATTTCCTCATGTTCATATATGTTTCTAACACCCAGTGAGCTTTTCCAAGGGCTTTCTATCCCAGTGCCTACAAAGTTTCTCTTTTGCCTGACTCTTTATTTCCTTTTAAGTGTGTTGCACATCTTCAGAGTGTCTTGTTATTCATCCCATCTCCTGGTTTATGCTGAAAGCTTTTAAATACGTTTTAATGATGCATAACAGCAATATAATGAGCCTAATAGCATGCTATTGATTTTCATTTGAAACACTGACATTTGAACATTTCAATAGCCTTTTAACAGTGTGTATATTTAATGTGATTCAAAGACAAGGCAAATGCAACACAATATGTCTCTACTAAAAAAAAAGTCACATTCTCTGTTTCCTGACCCTCTTTCCCCTTCTCCTGCAATCTTTTGGCAATCATCCACATTGGAAGTATATAATTTTCAGTGTTTAAAGAAAAGGTAATAATACTACTAATAATTTTATTTTCTCATACCATAATATTTGGTATGAGAAAATAAAAGGGCAAACCACAAAATTGCAGTATCCAGACAAAGCTTGGCTTATCTGCTCTGATCACAATGAAGATATTAGTGATCCAAATCCAGTGAGTGCTGCCAGAGAATGCAATGCTTTAGCTCTGGAGTGACCTGCCCAAGGATGTCCCCTAGACAGTTCTCACGCTCACTTTGTGAACTAAGAAACACAAAAAGAAAAATGCCATCAGCAAACATACACATCAGCATAAGATAGCAGCTCCCTTTTGATGAATAACTCAGTAGTTAAATCATATGAAGAGTTTTGTTTCCAGGAGGTGTTTCTGAGAAGTCAACAAGCAAAATGTGAAGCAGCCATACACTGTCCTGACCAGCTTATGTGTGTGGCTACTTTGACATAAAATGAACAGCAGCATTGCCAGGCTCTACTAACTATGTGTTTTCTTAGTGTTATATGTAAATACCTTCATTTTCTGGTAGTGTGACCTGTTTTTTTCAGAGAGTGTTTATCAAAAATGAATACAGGTCAGGCTTACATCATTGCAACTTAGCCTTCTGTTTTTTCACAGCATCATTCATATTCTTTGCCCATCAATCATCTGCACAGTGCCATAAATGTGCATGACACTGTCAAGATTTTAGGAAGTATAGCTTCTGCTCTGTGGGTTGATTGAACAGAAGGTAATGCATAAAGAAAGAGAGAAAAGCAAAGGACCAGGGAAGCAAGGAAGGCCTATGCTTTTGTGAGGTCTTCAGTTTGCATGCTTTCCCAATGTATAGCTTTTGGTTTGTAGCCACATCAAATAAAAGGATCATCTGACAAGTCATGACTCAGACCTCATTGCTGTTGCATATAATTACACAGGGGTTTGCTATCAAACTTAAAAAAATCAGCTGCTTTCATTATCATTTTGTTCAGATGTTTTTTCAGTCCTGTGGTTTTCTTTCAAGAAGATGATGCAAATAAGATCAAGAGCAAAATTTCTGAGAGCATGTAAGTGATTTTGAAGGCTGAGATGCTTTTTGAATTATTGGTAATTCCCAGAATGCATCTTAGACTGAAATTATAATACACAATTTTCAGATGGTACCTAAAAATTCAAAACTGTTTATCAAATAAGGTAGTTAAGGCAGGCATATGCATGTTTTGTTGTTAAAATGTAAGTTAAGCTCTATTTCTGCCCATACCAGAGACTCTTCTAACTAGAAAAAGAAATGAGCAAGAAAACCATCTTAGTGTACCTTGAATAGGTGGTGATATTATAAGTAATTCTGCTAAAGCAGTAGAGCAGGGCATGGATATTAAACCAGTCAGAGAAAAAAATCTCTTACGCATATAGTTGAAAACAGAAGAAATTACTGTTACATTTTATTTAAGATAGGTCACATGAACAGTCTCCAGAAGAAACTAATTCTCTTGGCTGATGGTGGAGGGATTGTAGCATGATGACCTCAGACATCTCATTTTTGACCTCTAAGTTAGGAGATCAATCCCATCCCCTGGAGAAGCAAGATCAAGTTTGACACCAAGTTGAGTTGTCAACTCCTGGTCAGAGCCCCAGTCATACCTGCAGGCAAGGTACTTGCTCCTTTTCTAATCTTCCAGTAGTGTGCTGCATCCCTTTTCCCCGGATTATGTTGGTCTTCCATGTCTTAAATTCCTCAGGATGAGGACTGCCTCTAGTGACAGTCCTCAGCACAGTGATCTCTGGGACTGTGCAGTATCCCTGTAAAGGAAATTCTGGCATGTCTAAGGAAGGGGGGCTTCTGTGCATAGGCAGTTGAAGTAAAAACTAATGGGCAGTGCAAAACAAAGGGGGTTGTAAAATACAACACAACTGCTTCTTTCTGCCCACCCTGCCCTGGGAGAAGTCCCCTGTGGTTCCTGCATGTTGGCAATTGTGTCTTGCAACAATCAGAAGTTTCTAGAGGATATGGAACTACTTTGTTCCCTGTACTATTAAGCATGACTATAAAAGTCCAAGTCCCCAGTGTGGCCAGTTCAGTGAAACTGAAAGGTAGTAAATTCAAATCTCATAAACAAAAAGCATTCTATATACAGCATGCATTCTACTACAGACTGTCACAGTGGCCATGGTTGTAAGGAGGCCTATGACATTTTCAAAGATAACAAAATATGTAGAGTAAATTCAGGAAAGGAGAAATTTAGAAGGCACATAAGTGCTTCTTCATCTTACACAATGTCTTAATGATGGATGAGACCTTTTTGGGGATTATTTTCTCTGTTGTAAAGTGTCTTGGTCACCATCAGACAGGAATTTCTAGACCATAAATCTGATCAAACATAGCAATTTCCGTGTTGCTTACTTACACCTGAGAGAGTCTGCTGACCATAAAGTGCACCAAGGGTTTGCTCTAAACGCATCATCCGTCACCGATGCAGTAAAACTGCAGTCATTCTGTGGGATTCTGAAAAATTGCCCAATGGGCAGTTGTTTGCAGGGCAGAGATGTGTACTCTTGGGTAATGTGGCATTGGAGTACAAGGCCCTGCATTCATTGCTCCACTCTCATGTGTCTAAAAGAATCCCAGATTGTGCAATTCACGCGCCTCCTGTTCTTCCTTTTAATTCTTTGCTCAAAATCCAGTGCAAACTTCCTCTCTCATCCTGACTATTTATAAGTATACATAGAAACAAATGTTTTGTAAAGATGTAAGAGACATTCTTCTTTATTCCCAGGGGCAAATAAAACCTTTTATTTTTAGCCCAGTTTCCTAAGGAAATGAGACTGATGCAATCACATTGTCTATTTGTCTGTCTATCAAATTGGCCCCCTTCCCCCTTTCCTCCCCCCATCAACTTCTCACCATTAATTTCTTCCAGCAGATCTGAAAGAAAGGTGAAATTCTTTCAAAACTGTTAAATACACATGAGTTTTATGAAAATCAGTGGGTGGGCAAGTGGAGAGATCTTACTGGTTCCCTCATGGGAGAATCGGTTCTGGCTGAATTCAGTGGGTGGGCAGCAAGGGGCTGTCACCTTAGGCATAGCTGTAACACCACATGATGCTCACTGTCCCCTGAAGGAGGAAGAACAGGAGTCACTGGGGTGGGAGTTCAGAGGTGCTTCTGGAGAGGCTCTCCTGGGTACTTGGCAATATTTCAGGGCTGGGGAGAGAGATATAGTGGCAAAGGGGGAGGGGAGAGAAGGAATGGGGTTGTGGGATTTGTGGGATGCAGAGGGGAGAGCATCCCACTTTAGGGTTTTCTTTATACCCCAAAGTGACTGAATGTTAAGGTCATGTTCTGGGAGCTTCTCAGTGGTGGCTCAAGGAGCAGGATGAAAAAGAAATGCAAGGCCAGTGCTAGAGAAGGGGACATGAAAAGCAGTTTTGGTTCTCAGACAGCTTCTCCAACTTACTCTGACATCTACTAATGCCTTCCTAACATCTTTACTATGATGTTTGAGATTTTTTTTTTAATAAATTAGACAGATTTTTTAAATAGAGAAATTGGAAGGATCATTTAAGAGACTAAGCTTCCATAAATTCCTCCCTGTTCACTAATACAATGGTCAGCAGATAACATTTAAACAAAGAGATAAGGTCTCTTGTCATAGGTCTGGGAAGTAGCTGCTTCTGTTTGGGAATTCCAGCAAGTCAATACTCTAAAAATACATTTAAAACAGTATTGGTGACATGTGTTTACTTCAGTTGTCCTACTCTTCCTCACAAAACCCCTGCTACTTGTTTGCAAAATTCTTTCAAGCTTAAATCTGAAGTACCTGAGTCTGGAGTCTACTGTCTTTCAAGGGATTCAGAATAGGTTAATGGACAAAGATGAGATTAAAAAACAGTGACCCTATTCAACAACATATTCAACAAACAACAGGACTTCATTAGAAACCATGTGATTTGGTAGTCTAGAAAAGAAAAAAATAGCAGTATAATAAAAAAAGGGAAGAGAGTTGTAGTTATTTTCTTCAGAATCATACATTTAAATTTTAATTTTTCTGTGGCCATGCAAAAATTAGCAAAGTAAATCAGAACATTCTCTTCTCCCCTTTCCACTTCACACACACACACACACACACACACACAAAAAAAAAAAAAAAAAAAAAAAAAGAAAAAAAAAAATAAAANAAAAAAAAAAAGAGAAAAGAAAATTAAATCAGTCTTCTTAGATAAAATGACAAAGCAAGAATCTGTTGGAGCAGGGAGAAAAGGGGGGAAGAGAGGGGATAAAGATTCCCATTCTCCTGCAGGTGCTTACTGATTTTGGATATAATCCAAACCTTTTAGCTTGCAGTTGGACTTGGAGTGGGAAAGAAAGATGAGTCAAGAACTACCTACAGTATGAATGTCTTCCTCTCACATTCACGAAGTGTGTGGTGCACACAAACATGCCACTTGCAGTGCAGATGTAGGGGTACTTGGCAATATTTCAGGAGTGGGAAGACAGAGGTGTGACATCCTTGTGGCATCCTTGATTTCGCCTATCTCCAAAGATTGATTCTTAATTGATAACCTCACAGAAGGTGTGAAGGTGCACAGTGCTGTTAACACAAATGGCCTAGAGCATACAGATATCCAAACAAGTTTGAAGGCTGAGCAATTTTGCCTTCAGCAACTGAAACCATTTTGAAAATATTTAACATATAATTAAACCTTCTTTTCCTATCAAGTGATCTGTCCTCAGCATGTAACTTTACATGCTGGGACAGAAGAAGATGGTGAGGTGGGTCGAATGAAGTAATAATGGATAGAAACTTTCTATTTGTAAATATGCTGTCAGAAATAACCTGAGTCCCTTCTCCAAAGGGGAAACCCTAGATTTTTTCAGGATCCTTGTTTCATGCTCTATGCATCCCATGCTTGTATCCATAAATGTTTCCCTGTGATCAGCCACCATCTGCAGATCTATGTCCATGAATGCCAGTTGTTCCTGCATTTCTTGCAGAGATCACACCAAGGACAGACACATGCAGTTGGAAAAGTGCACTCTCCCTCAGCCAGCTACTATTTCACATGTATTAGCTGCCGGAGCCTGTGGTTTGGCATCAGCACAAGCTTCTTCCTATCACAGCATTAGAAGTTGTCTAATCAACACAAAAAGGGTTACCTAAGCCTGGCACAGCCACCTCCTGGTTAGCAGTGGTGACCCATTCACACACTGGGTCTAGTCCCTGGTTTATTACAGCAGTTTTGGGTCAAAACAAGGTCTTCAGAGGGCACCAAGCAGGCGGAGTTCCCCATGCAATAACTCTGTAGCCACTGCTTATCACCCCTACTCTAGATCTTGGTGCAGTTTCACAACCCTGCAGCACCAGAGACCTCAGTTCTCAAGGGCTGGGGTAAACAACAGCTGTTGACATTCAGCAATGTAAACAGCATAATTTCTTTGCCAGGACCCATCACTGTCAAGTAAGGGTTAAAAAAGACCACTGCTGAAATGCTCTTCATGGTCAGAGCCTTCTGTGTGCATCCTTCTGAAATAACATCACAGTCCAAAACAGGAACAGCTATGGTGCAGGATCCATGCCTGGGCAGCAGCTGAAGAGGACAGGAGAGAAAAAGCTGAATCAGAAGTATTTTATTTTTAGTAGTTTAATAATGGAATAGGAATGTCTATGAGCTGGAGTTGAAGAAAAACAAACATGTATTTCCACAGGACATGGTGAAACATTTCCTGAGGTACTTCATGCTGGTGATACTTTTGAAGACCTAGCCACCCTCCCAGAATTCGTCGTGTGGATTTGCATCTACAACTGTAGATCAAATGTGTTCTTTTGGGCAAGTTTGGGTTGTCTGGATATCCACACCCACATATGTAAGCCAGGGTGAATCTTACAGCAAGAAATAGGCAGAAGTATAACTTGGCAGCACTGCAAATGTGTGGCAGAACTGAAAGCAAATCATCAAGTTTCCCAAGTCCCAGGGCTGCTTTGCAGTGAGAAAAGGGCAAAGCAACAACACTACTACCTTGATTTCAGTTTCTACATGAGCTCACTGGTTTCACCTTGTAGGTATACAAAGCACTGTATGGATGTACACATTCCTATATTTTTGTAGGTACGGTTTTCATCTTTAGAAGATGACATGTCCTAGCATGCTCCTCAGTTTACATCTTTCATCTGGCCAGGAACAGTTGCTGCAGCTTCCACAAGCTGTGCCAGGTCAGAGTAAACTTTATGTCCCATTGGCACAAAGCAGATGGACTGAGAGTTACTTTAAGATAGTCTGATAGTGGGGCAATACTTTAGAAAATGCTGTTTTGTTGAGCTCCTGAGTCTTGTTGCTGGACAACGTAGATGCTTCTGAGACATGCCACTGTGTCCTTCAGAGACTTTATCTGTACCATGAATGGAGCAACCCTCATACACCTACAAAGGTGAGCGTAACCTTGCAAAAAAGAGCACGGAGAAATGTCAATAGTGTGCTTACATAAATGGTTTCAACTGGAAAAACTGAGTTTGCTCAGTGTGATTTATTTATGATCTGAACATTGAGAGCATTTCAAATATCTACTTGATCAACAAAAGAAGAAACCCGACTGTATTTACACAGTCTTGTACCAACCTCCCCTTTCCCAGTAACTCTTAAACCTGTGGCTATTTTCAACCAAAGGAGAGAGGGATAGAGGCCTGGAAGAGATGGAGCTGTGCAATCTCCATCAGCTGGAGACCTGGCAAAGGGGAGGTGCTCTGCCATGGAGTCTGCCCTCATTTTTGTTTCCTGCTCTCTCAGCTCTAACCAGTTTTCCTGCTCTCAGTTCTTGGCCATTTTGCAGCTGTGTCAGACCAGGTGGCCCCAGCAGGGAGGCCTTGGGAGAGTCTGAACCACACTGGGAGGAGGGGAAACAGAAAGCATTGCAGGAAGAGGGGCTGAAAATGTAAAGGCAACATGGGAACATGGAGAGAGGATACAGGGAGACTATTACAGAAAGGGAGAGGGAGGAGAGCAGAGGCTGTTACTGGTTTTGTTGGTTTTGGTGGCTGCTAAATCCTCTTCCGTGACATGTGAGAGGAACATGAAGGTACAAGACAACAGGAATTAATAAATAAACAGTAGTAATCAGTGATTTTCAATTCCAAGGGGTTTATAAACATTAATGAACCTTCATGAGCTGTAGGACATGTATTTAAGCTGTATTCCATTTTCACAGATAAGGAGATGAAAGCTCTGGCTCAAGTCCAAAGTTTTCAAAAGCAGAAACTACTTTTAAGAGTCCTCCTTGATCCTCAGCACCAAACCTTTGAAGGGATTGATTTCACAGTTGTCATCAATGTCAATTATGTGCTATTTACTTCTGCAAAGCTAGGTCTAAAGAGGCACACTCAAAAGCAGCAATATCTTTTGAAAATTCAGGCTCTGTAGGCCTGTTGGGTTCTGCCAAGGTATGTCAGGAGAAACTGGTTTATGAGAGAAATAGATATGCAAAAATATATGTTTTTTTCTATTGCACCATGACAAGAATTGAAACAAAGACTTTACTGGCCTAAGACATTTAGAAAAAGGGCGAAGTAAAAAAAGATTTAAAAAAAAAAAAGTTCAAGAAGAACCATTCCTCTGTGCAAATGGGAAAGGAAGGAGAGCATGATTTCAAATCTTTCTACATCTCCCATAAAGACTAGGCAGATGGTTTGGATGCATTTCTGTAAGTGTGTGATGAATATTTTATCCCTGAATGGAATAGAAAATATGAATGTGTATGTAGTCACCAGCTTCACTGAGTGAAGAAACAACAGGACTTCATCAGAAACCATGTGATTTGGTAGACTAGAAAAGAAAAAAAAAATAGCAGTATAATAAAAAAGGGAAGAAAGTTGCAGTTATTTTATTTGAAATCATGCATTCCAAATTTTAATTGTTCTGTGGCCATGCAAAGACTAGCATCTTGTTAGCATACCTGCAAAAACATAGGTGGTGAAAAAGCCTCCAAATCCTATTAGGATGGCAGGTGTCACATTTAAATTAGCCAGCAGCCAAAACAAAAGGAGATCACAGAGCTTTCACACAGAATATAGCAGTCAGGTAGAAGCAGAAATGCAGGGCTGATCAAAGACAGTAAGTTCAAACCCAGTCCTAGACATGTGCAGCATGATACCTACCCAGCAATATCAGTGATGTACCAAGCTCAGCTCAGCATAGCTTTGAGTGTCATAGCAGATCAGTGGGAAGATGTAAGAATCACAACAGAAATGTTCCTTTGGGGATCCCCAGTATATAAAAAAGAGGTAAAAAAAATTGCCGGAAAAAATATGTTAAAGGGTGCCTCAAAGGCAGTCATATTTTAAAACTTGTCTCAAAGTGCTGACACTTCCGTGACAACCAGGCTTGTGCTGTGACAGTTTTACCCCTCCTGCAGCTGAAGCTCCCCACAGGTATTTCAAAATCCTCAGAAGGTGAGCAGAAGTGGTGGTTCCTCCCTACACCTTCTGCTGCACCACCATGCCCAGCACTGGCAGCACAGGCAGCACCAGCAGTCCCAGCACGCTCACCCTGATGCCACTTGGGAGATAATGTGATGCTGAGCCCCTTGGTGGAAGGTGCCAACTGTCTGCAGCTGCCAGACAGGAGGGCAGGATTCACAAAAAAATGGAAAACAGGAGAGCTTAAATGTCGCTTCAAACTGGTTGTAGGGTCCTGTGTGCACAAGGTTTTGACAAATCCCATGGAACACAAGTATGGTGTCAGACCTTGTGGCATGCAGGCAGGATAGGGACCATAATGACTTCAAGGGACATAATATACTTTCATGTGTTTCTGTTATCCAACTCTTGTAAGGCATCTGACTGAGAAAAGGGACAGTTAATGATTTTAAAAGACCTTACTGTCCACATAAGTTGATATTCCAGGGGATCAAAGGAAGAATAGGGTAAGCACCTAAAGGAAATTTTTAAAACAACAAGTATCTCTGGTTCCAAGTGCAGCAAAGAAAAAGGGAAATTCTTCCAGTTTCCTAGGCCATACTTTTAGCAAAGGCAAATTGTACCCAGATCCAGCAAAAGACAGCTATGGTAGAAAAACCACTGCCCATCTCCATGCAGAAGCAAGATGGGCCACTATAAATAACGCTGGCATACTTTTGCAAGTGGTTTAAGTACGGGATTTTTAATTCCCCAAATCACTGAAGTATTGCTGAACTTCTGAAGACTTTTGATCTTGGAAGATGAATTAGTATGGGAATTTTGGATCAGGAAACAGTGCCGGAGGAAGCTGCTGCTAACAGAAGCTAACACTGGCCATTCCACTTCAGGCTTCCTTTGAGACTGCCTGGCACAAGTCAATGTCAGCAGCTATATTTTTGGTAGTGTGTTAGGGCAGCAATACCTTTTTCCTATCAAGGTCATTTGCTATTGCTGCTGAAACACCACTGCTCTACGGAAAACTGCAATTAGAAAAGGGGCAGGTTGCAACCTCCGTTCAGGAAGTTTTGTCCTCTCTGCTCTGGGCTTTTCACCTAGTCACAAGTTATGGAGCCTCTGCACCTTTACTTTTCATTCTGCCTCCTTCAATCCTGGCTCTGCTAATTCGCTCTACTGTTCAAGGTCTTGTATTTACCAATAGGTGGAAAAATCACTGGCTGCTTGATTCATCCTCCCTAAAGAGCAGAAATGCGTTTTAGGAGGTCAACTCCTCCATTCCCACTACACTGCCGTGACTTACACCAAGCCACAAATAAATTGTATTCTTCAAATGCAGTTTCTTATATAGGGCTGGCATTCCTGTTCTTTTGTCCCAGAATAATTTTAGTGTCTTATCTCAATGTCAAACTGGATAGTATATAAAAATTCCTGAGAGGATGGGGTCTACCCATAGCTATGTCTTGAGAATGAAAATGAGGATGGGCAGGACAGGTATTCTGGGCAGTAGCCTGTGAAATATCTTCTTCTTTCCATCATAATGGAAGTAATCTGCATAATCTCCTCCAGCTTCCTGGGGTCATTACCACTGTGCTGAACAGAGGTCTTCTGCAGCTACTGAAGGTGGGGAGGAAAGCTGGTGTGACTCAGCTCTGGCAGAGTGCAGACATAATTAAGCACTGGTGGAGAGGTGTCAAGTAGTGGGCAGGGCAAGACGAGGTCTCACTCCCCTGCTGTCCTTTGGAGAAACAGTGGCCATGAAACCCCTGCCTTGGTTTCCTCTCTATCACCTGTGTGTTCTGCAGGGATCTGCTATACATGAGTAAAGGGCTAAGGGATTGTTTTTTTCATCCAGTGTTTTGGAGAGCTGGAAGTTTAGTGAGATTGTGGTGAGGTGTTTACTGCCTTAAACCACATGCACGTATTATTTTAATCACATGTCCTGAGGGAGGCTGTTTTCTTAGGAAATGTTTGTTAAACACCTTGAAATATGATGACCTTTCCAGTGTCACTGTAACTGTGTGGTTCCCAGAAGAACCTTGACAGTGCTAAATTGCAGAAGTGGGTTTTGCAACTGGAAGTGAGGAAGTGATGCTGGAAGTAAAATAAGAAGTGGAATCAGCCACATAATCATTTTGGATATTGCTGTTCTATTGTTGGTACTTGAAATATAAAAATACACATATAATGTTATTGGCAGGGAAAAAGCCAGGAGATATTATTGCATAAAACTGTGAGTCAAGACTCCTAATGTGTTTTTACAGTGTTGCCTATAACTTAATTAGACATGCTCCTGAAGTGTATTATATCTTCTTATATCTTCTTTGCTGCACAGGCATTAATTTAATCAGAGATAATAAATGAAACCTCTGGAATTAATTACAGGTTGTAACAGTTTTGCTACTTTGCTAGAACAGGCAGGAAGACAAAAACATATGGACCCATAAACATTAACTGGCTTTTGCAATCCAGCCATTACAGGAGAAAGACAAGCAAGATTAAATTACTTGGAGATGTAGCTGAGAATACTCAGGCAGTTTTCAGTGTTTCTGAAACTCAGCAGTTCTTGGTGTGGAAGACCTTGACTACTACATTTCTGTGACCCTTTCAAACCAAAATGCACCTTGTGTTTGAATCTATTCAAAAGATCTAAGCCTAAGAACTGCTTTTACAGATTCCCAGGATCTGATCTGTCTGGCAGGAGGGGTCTTTGCAGTCCTGTTTCAATGGAGGCATGCTGCCAGGATTTGGGATCTGCGTGTGAGCTACCGTGATTTCCCTTTGGGCCCTCTTGTTTCTGCCAAAATTGAAGTGGACTTTCTGTGAGTGAGAAGCAAACATGGCTCCACTCCAACAGTACAATATCTGGGAGGGTGTCTGACAGGAAAAGACACTGTAGAAGAGCCTTTCAAAGAATCTTTTTAAAAATCCCCTCTTGTAGGGGATTTCTTGTGGTGAAAAAAGTCATTACCTGTGCTTAGAAGGCAGAGGATATCTTGCTTGGTTTCCTAATCTTTCCAATCACAAAGCTGACATCACAGAGTAACTTCATCATATATGAAATTATTTATCTTACACTATTTCTAAAATGCTTCTAGTCTAGTCCTTGGTGTACTATTCACAGTAAAAAACTTTTGGATCAATCTGGTTTGCTTAGTAAGCTTAGTACTTAATCTAATCTTCCCTTTTTAAAAAAAAAGCAAACAAACCTCTCATGCTGCATTTAGTAAATTACTTATTTAATGCAATAAATATATCATCTTCTTTGTATTTAACACACAGGGTCTTGTAGGCAGCTATTTTGTGCTTCACTTCAGCTGTCACTTTCAGACGAGCTACATATACATCACACCACTGCAATGTGTGCTCACAAGTCAGCTTTAAACCCTTAATAATTCCCATTGTTCTTTTCTTAATATGCCTCCACAAGATCTACATTTTTCAAATACTGAACTAGTCTGAAATTAGTATGATATATCAAGAATGGTCCCGTCAGACTTTCGTAGAGTAGGACTGCTCTATGATTTAGCTTTGATTTGAGGACTGGTCTATGATTTAGGGATTTAGCTACACAACGCAGGAGACGTAATCCTACATTGTATGGAAAGCCTGGCAGTAGGGCATTTTGGATTTTGAGACTTCTTTCAAGAGTGAGCCAGCACCTGGAGCAGCGTGCTGAGGGCTTAAGGCTGCCACTGGGCACTGACCCAATGTGTCACCACGTCTCTCCTTAGTTCTGTGTAGGTGGGAGACAAAGTCTTTTCAAAATCTATCCACATATCAATATGGTGAATCTGAAAACTTGTGGCTTAATTTCCTCAGCAAAATCCCTTCCCTGCTCTCAAGAGTGCTCAGTGGTTTTCAGCCTGGGGTCTGTGGATCTCTGCATTGGCAGATGGCTTCAACAGGACATGCCACAAAGAAAAGTAAATGTACCGATGCCTGCTGTCAACTGGTCTACAGGAGGCTGAAGCTTCAGTGGAATACTTTGGGGGCTGCAGAAAATAAAGGGTTGAAAACAGCAGCTGTTGATTAATCTCTGTGACTTTTTTTTTTTTTTTTTTGGTCCCCCAAAATAACTATGTTTTAGTTATTTTAGTTATTTTTAGTTATTTTCTCCTAGATGTATTAGCCAACAGTTTGAATTTCCAATTGAATGTTATATTCACTAATGTGTATTATTTCCGTACTACTCTAAACACTATTTCTCTGCACTCACTGCTGTCTCTGATAAGTCCAAACTCAGGATCATCTGACAGTTTCAGCAACTGTGTCTTGGGAATCAAATCAGCTCAATGATCAGGATTTTCCAGACACTAATAAAAGTACGACTTAAAGAATCAAAACTGGAAATATGGAAAGGATTGGACTATGCACCTGCAGAATGATAGCCGAATTCCAGCCCTTTTTTTTTTTTAAGTATAATTAAATCAAACTCCATCTTTAGGCTCCCATTTCATGATAAATGCAACTGGATGTCCCTACAGTCTTGTGCCTGAAAGATCAGCCTGTTTCTTTCCCTCAGTTCAGGATACGCACTTTGACATGCAGTTTTCCTGCAGTCACAACATGACTAAGGAACTAACCTAGCCAAAAACACTTTAATAAATAAAAGTTTTCAACTAGTTTAACTAGTTAAAGCCATTCACTACAGAAGGTCTGACAGAGGTCAGGGAGGGAGCATGACAGCCTGTTTTTGTGGCAGCCCATATATGCATCAGCTGTAACCATGTACCTGCAAGCCCTGTCCTAGAGCACTGCACACTCACAGTCTCCCAAGTTTGTTGAAGTGTTGCCAGCCCCGACTGAGGGTTTGGCACCCTCTGCAGAGGGCCAGGAGGCCCACAGCACCGTGGCTGCCTCTTTCCTGCCATCATTCCTTTTATGCACAGGAGGAATTCACCTTCCTTGAGCACCACCTCAGTGACATCCAGAATAAAAATTATATATCTTTTTGATGGATGAAAAATATGAAGCCATGTGAAGTTAAAGGGCATGACTAGTGCTGGGAAGGCAGTCAGAGACAAAGGCAAGAAGGAAAAGCAAAGTTTTCCCTGTGACTCTTCCCTATGCTGTCTATACTCTCTTTCATGGATGTTCAGAATCTCTGCAGTTTATTCTGGGTAGGACTGATGCTCCAACATAATTTGAAAAGCAGACTCTTTGCCTTGTGCTACTAGTACTGAAATGTAAGAAAGATACATAACATAATAAGTAATGCAAACATGGTAATTTCAGAGTGTGTGCTAAGGGTGGTATAAGGCCAGAAACCACATTTTCTTTCTGTTCTTTCCTTTCAAATATATCTTTATTTTTAAAAGCTATTTTATTCAGTCTAGTAACCTTAAGTACCTTCAAGCAATTGAGTAAGATAGTCCTATCTTTTCTAGACTTTATCAGAGAGTAAATAAAAAGGTAAATAAAACAGCACTCTGTTTTTTGTCTCATAATCTACTGGATTCCCATCCTCCCTGGTTTCATGTACCTTTGTAGACACTAGCATTTTAAAACTATTGCTTCACAGGAGATCCTCAGACCATCCAAATCCTGTTCAAATACTGGTTGTGAAAATAGTCAGTACATTACTGTAGAACTTTCTTAATGAAATAAACTTACTCTTAGCTGTTGCAAAAGACTGTCTAGTTTTCAGGTAGAAGCTGTGCCTCAGGATGTCAGGGACTGCCACATACAATGCCATATTGGGAAAGAAGGATGCTCCTGCTTTCAGTGGATGCATTTATTAAATTATTTGTTTTACTCTGTCATCCTGAATAAGTTTTCTCTCATCTCATCCATCCCCCTTTTGCTTTCCTGAAGCCATTTCTCAGAGATTCTTTGTTAATTATCTTTCACCAGTTCTATGTGTTGGAAAAGCTGCTTAAAAAGCATGAATGATCCCATTTTGATTGAACAGTTGTTAGGCCAGCTTGGATGTGGTTCCAAAGCCCATGGCTCTGAAGCAATACTGTTGGTGGGGTCTAAGAGAAGTCTGTCTCAGGATGTAATTAACACAGGATCCTCAACTACTTCACTCTTTTGCTCTCAAGCTCAAAAGCACCTCAAAGGTCAGCAACTTGCTTGGTTCTCTTCTAAATTATGTCTCAAAAGAGCCTGCCCCAAACTGAAGACTGAATGGAAAAAAAGCCCCCAAAACAATAACTGAAATTAATATTCAAGTATCTGCAAAGGGAAGAAATATTCACCATCTCACTTCAGCAAGCATTTAAACTTTCAACACATGTCATCAGGATAGTTTTGGGGGCAGGGGAAATCTCTGAGCTATTCTTATCCTGCAAGAGCATTTAAAGTAATTTCTCCTTACGTTCACATTATTTTTTAGTACATTGTTATGTAGATGTCCATCTTCTCCTTTTGACAGCTTTTATTTTAATGTCAGACAAGTAATATGCTCAAAGTACTTGCTTGCTCTTCTATGTATGGAAGTGAAATTGTTGCTTCACATAGAACTCAGATCACTCAGCATTTACCAGATTGCAGCTGAGTACAGAATTTTGACCATTAAATAATCCCACTGGCAACTCAGAAGCAGTCCACATGGGCACCTTCCAATTCCCAGCTAATAATTGCTGCTGGCTGTGCCGAGTAGCACACTGCAGCATTGGTACCTTTCAAAGAGTTGGCACACAACTTGTGCAACAATAGGCATGAGTTGGGAAAGTGGAGCTCAGGTCATTATTCCTAATCGAAATTCTCTGTTTAGAGGGATCTTTGCTGAAATTTAGATGTGATTTAACCCACAGTGACTGAGGTCTTTAATCTAGAAGAGTGAGGTTTAGCAGCCTGCTAATTCAGTTGTTATAAAGTAATTACTTATTATTTGTAGTTAACTGGAAAAGGAATGTGACGGAAAGAAAGTGCACTGGTCGTGTTTTAATCATAGAATAATAGAAAGGGCTGTGTTGCAGGGGACCTTAAAGATGTAGTTCCAACTCGCCTCCCATGGGCAGGGACACCTATTAGATCACATTGAGAGCTCCATCCCACTTGGCATTGAACACTTGCAGGGATGAGGCATCCACCGCTTCTCTGGGAAACCTGTTCTAGTGTCTCACCACCCTCATTAATGGGAATCTGTGTTAACAAAAATGTAAAATATCGTGCAGAGGATTACCAACACAACGTGCTGTACCCATTTGTGTAGGCTTCACAAACGATCCTGCCTACAGCTCAACCGCAAGCAGTGACAGATTATTCTTTAAAATGAGGAAAAAAACGAACTATAAAATTAAGATTCTGACTTTTCCCTTGCGATACGAGGTTTCAAGCACCGGCCTTTAAATATCAAAGTAGCTGCGGGTTCACGCTTTAGGCTTAGATCGAGGAGGAAACAGGAAAGCAGAGACACCCCCACCCCCCCAACCTCTCTCCAAGCCCAGGACACCCTTTCCTTCCCGCACTCCTGACGGCTCCGCGGCGGGAACCTGCGGGGCACATGCCGGGGGTGCGGAGACCTGACCCAGCCGCTGTAAAATCCACAGCGGGAGCAGCCCGGGGGCGGTCCCCGCGGCAGGGCATCCTCCAGGATCCGGGGGTACCGCGGGAGCCCCAGTGGGCCCTGTGTGGGGCTCGGGGCGCCACGGGACTCCCGAAAGGGAGAACCTGGGCTTGCCCCCTGCTCCCCCTCCCTCCGGCCAGAGCGCCCCGCCGTCCCCTCCGACGGCGCGGATCGGCA
>WEIU01012882.1:98869-159313 GCA_013389925.1 Aegithalos caudatus | reverse complement strand
TCCCGATGGGTTTCTTAGCATGACTCAGGGCGGGCGCGGAGCCCGTCAGGAGGTGCGGAGCCGGTGCCCGCGGCCGGAGGATGCAGCTGGGGAGAGCCGCCGGGGGCTGCAGCCCGCGGCACTCGGCGGAGGTCCCCGGTGAGAGGTGGAGGGATGCCGGGGGCACACAGTGGGATGTGCTACCCGTGTCCTCTCCGTGACCGTCGCGACCTGCGGTTCGCCTCCCCTTTCTATAACGAGAGCTATAGAAGTACATTTAGGACTCCTGGCTTTTGGACTATACATGACATTACGGGGCGGGGGTTGTCGCAAAGTGTTGTGGCAAAGTGCCTCCTGTCTTAATTGTTGTATTAATTGTACTACGGGTTATGATGGGTGTAGATCCGGCACGTTATATCCATGTGGCACTCCAGATACGTGTAGCGAAGGATATGCACAGAAAAAGATCACGCTCTACCCTCGCAACAGTGTGGATCCGTGAATAACTCCAGCGAGAATGATGTGTTAGGCTGCGCTGACGTTGTAGCGTAGGAAATTTGGGCCAAACTTTTGGCTCAAAGACAGCAGCAACTGAATTCAAGTAAACAATGCATTGGAGAATGAATATAATTTAACGGTGTAATTCTTACTGTCTTGACTATTATAAAGTGAGAATTTTTAATGTAGCTTATGTATTTTGAAGAATTGTCAGATATTTTCAACATCGGTATTTTCTATGGAGTTTAAGAAACTGCATTACCATGTTCAGTATTTATTTTATTAAAACCTTTTTTTTTCCTGAACTATTGATCCTTGCCATTTGATAATACTGCTCTTTGCATTTTTTCNTTTTTTTTTTTTTTTTTTTTTGTAAAATCAGGGCTTACTGACTTTACTGACAGGTCCTACCTGTCAGTAAAGTGCACAATACTGAACTGTGGCTGGTAGATTGCATGCTATCCATGTATCAGTAATGAAATGAAAGTTTTGCCAGTGAGTTAAAACACTTAACCTCTTATTTTCTTCTGCCCGCCTGTGTGGAAGTCAGGCCACTCTTTTGTGACAGTAAAGACGATGTGGATTAATTTTCAGAGTTAAAAATAGCCGTTTACAGCTGCTTGATTTAGGTCCAGGACAATCATGAGGTTCAGTTTCACAAATGTTAATGCCTTGTGCCTGAGCTTTTCACTACAGAAATTTGCAAGCTTAAACCAAACAAACTGCTTTTTTCTCTGGTAAAATTTCAGGTGAATCATTTTGCTGAATCTACAGTGCACAGACTTGCTCAAATCTCTTTTGGCTGGCAAAGGAAAGCCACTCCTGTCTTGCACATTTTCTGAGGAAACTGTAGGTTCTGACAGTCTCTTAAACCATTTGGAAACATTTGTATTTAAAAGAGCTTAGAAATTTGAGTCCTAAAACCAAAATGCAAGAGTTAGGGAACATTAGATATAGCTGGGATTAGATAATGCAATTTTTTTTCACAGTTTTTACTTGCAGTGAAGGAAATGGAAATGGGTACTGAGAAACACCAAGGCTTTGCTGGTGCTTGCTTTCAGTGCAAAACTGATGTCCTGATTCTTGCTTTACATGACTTTAGAGACACTTACTTAGTACCTGTCTTTTCCAAACTGGCAGTAAACTCTGCCATATTTCAGAATACGGCCTACCAAGTGGTAAAGTCAAAAGTTAGAAGTTTTCGTTTGTTTTACTGCAGAAGCAAAGCTTAAGTGAGAACAATATCCAAATCTCTTTTCCCTGGCCAATTACAGTTACATTTTATGAAAAGGAAGAAGTTTCAAAGATGTGAAGATTCTGTACATGAGAGCAGGTGCCACAGTAGAAGAGAATCTCGCAGCACCTGCAGGGAGGAGGAGGCTGCATGTCCTGAGGCTGTATTAGACCCATGTATGATCAGCAGACCAAACTCTCAGAATATTGGATTTCATACGAGTGTAGATGGGGCAGCTGACCACCCGTGATGTAATTTGCTTTCGGCAGGGTGGAACGGTGTGACGCCTGAGTTGCCCTTGTGCATGTTGCCAGGGTATTTGCACTCAACCTGTATGAGGACATCTGTTTTATGGCCCAGTTCTCATATTTGCCTGTCTTTCTTCTAGGATACTTCTTTGTTCTTACCAGGGCATTTTAACTATTAGGTAAGAGTAAGTTAGCACAGCTGGAGGGTGTATTTTATGTGAATTTAATTCCTGAAGAATGGACTAAAGGCTGTCTCTTGCACAAAAGTAGGTTTTTTTCCATATCTGTGTTCCTTTGTGTACTGTGTTTTTGTCAGACACTGAGCAGATGTTTGTAAGTGAGACACTCTATTTCCTACTGTTATTTAATTTGTGTCCTAGGGCAATTCCCAAATGCACACTGGGCTTGCAAGCAGAGGGTACAAACAATGATGAGGGTTGTATTTAACTCTTCATTACTTGACCAGCCTCATTCTGGTTTCTGTCTTCCTTAGGGATATGCTTTTTCAAGTAAATATTGAACTTGCCACTTTACCTGGATCTCTACTTGACAGCTCTGCTGGATCAGACTTAATAAGGAAATTGAAAGTGTTTATAAATACTTTAAAAATCAGAATGATAATTCTTTAACTAATAGCTAATTTTAAGTTACAGATTAAAAAAAAATTTAGCTCATCAGTGTCTGTTGATTCTGGGGGTGTTCTTTGCCTAATTGGAGAGCACTGTAGTGATCCCTACAGAAAAGGCTTGAGATGCAGCCATGATTAACAGATCAAAGTTAGTTGGATTTAATACTTGCTGATGTCTTTGGTTCTGAGGTTACATATTAATAAGCTTGATATGACAGTAGTAAAAAATACTGTCAAATGCCTTGTGGCAAATACTGCAGGATGGTTTAGCCTTTAAGTGACTCACTCTTTTTTAGGACAGGATGTTGAAACCTTCATGCACCTTCATCTTTGATTAGTTTTCTCCATTTTGACAGCAAAACTGCTTGTTCTGAGATGTGTTGGGAAGGATTTCATCATGAGAGCTGGACTGAGAGTGGTCTTTCACTCTTCCCAAGCAGCTAGTGTTGCAGTTTTTGTTTATACAGTACTTCACATTGCACACTCTTAGCATATAAAACCCCACTTAGGAACACTTGTGAATCTTTCCTTTTATAAATAAGGTTAAATAAGACCTTAAAATGAACTCTTGTTTCAAGCAGCTTTCTGTATGATTGAGATACAGTGCTGCTTTAACTTCTTGATTGAAGTAGATCAATAAAAGATTATGTTTTGTTCCTGTTTTACTCATGGTTTTAATTTAGCTATGATGTTTTCCCCTACTCTTCTTCCAGCATCCATTTTCAGCTCAGTGTACTTTCCAAGCTGGATATAGTTTTGCATTATTTGCAACCTGCAGAGGACAAACATTTAAAAAGGAAATTAATTTATTTTTCAGCTCTTACAAAGCTTTACAGTTCACAGCTTTAAATATAATAGACTGGCAGAAAAAAGCAACTTCTGTATATGAATCTAAACCTTATTATTGCTTTAATAAAAATAAATGTGGTAGGCATGGTAAATAAGTTTCCAAGTTCCATCTTAGGATTTATTTTTTTCTTTTAAATGAAATTCTTGCAGGGCAATAGCTTTTGAACTCATCTACCAAGTTCCTCTTGGTTGTGAGTGGAGAACTGACTAGTTTGTGTGATAGCACCTTTCTTCGTTATTTTCCCTTTGCTTGGGTGTTATAAGGCATACTGAGAAATGGTTATTGATAAGCTCTGAAAATTTTTTCTGGGAATTAAAAATTAAAAGATCTTTTGCTGTCCTTTCGTACTCTACCATCCAAGCAGTCCTGTAATCATTGTCAATACCTCAGCTTTTAGTGGCCCTGTGCATCTCCCAAGGTCTGAAGTAAATAATTTCATAATGGAGTCTATTTCTGGGAAAGGCAACAAGAGGACCAGAGCAGATGAAGACTCCTGCAACTCAGATGGGGAATTAATCTAGATTGCCCCTGTTCATTACATTGTAGCAGAAAAGCATCCAAAATATGTGAAGACTTGGATTTTTACTAGGGAATGCAAATGAGAATATTTTTTACTTTCTGGAGAGGCAAAAGGCAAAACGAGTGGCATATTCATAGAATCATATTAAAAAGGTCTATTCCAATACAGTTCTCAAAAAAGCATTCCTTTTTGTTGTTAGGTATGTTCAGGATACCAAAATAAGTTAGGCTCAATCTGAGCACTAATGAAAAAACCCCAAATCCAACAGAACACTTTCATTTTAAATTAAGAAGTTTGAGGAGAGGAAGATGCCATGATACTGATGTTAATAAAGGGTATTGGTAATGGTTACTGTCAGTATTCATGGTTTTGTGTCCTTAAGGAACAGCTCTCTGAAGCCTTGTACAGGGGAAGGAGAAATATGCATACTTTATTGAAAGCTTGGACTCTTGTCAAAACATTATCTAGCCTTGCCCACAACTGGAATTCAGATCGGCAGGTTTTTTTCCCCTTTTTTCTCTCTTTGTTTTACTGTAACATTTTTTTAGGAGAATGCATACTTACAAGTGCTTTCCCAAGAGGATGGCTTCACCATTGCAGTGTTTGGCCAAGAGGCACGAGCTGGAAGGAAGGAAGGATAGGAGCAGGGTGCCAGGCTGCTACCTGCAAAGGCAAGCACCCCAGTTCCTGACCCCTGAGCCCCCTGAGCTGTGTGTGCCACTCTGGCCCCCTCTGCTTGCCTTTCTGGGGTGAGTTTCCTGCTCCTGAGCACTACTGTGGTGCTGAGATGGCAAAGGTGAAATGCAGGTGCTTCTGTTGAAATGTTAGCAGTGTGTTAAGTGCTAACACTAAAGGTGAGGAAGTACCTGTGCTTGGGAAGGAGGGGCTGGGTTCTGTCTGCATAGGGACTGACCTTGCACCTGACCAGCAAACACCTACAGTGGCTTTTATTTTCATGCTGTGGAGGCCAAATGGCACAGAAAGGCAGGAAAATCCTATAATGATTTGGGCTGGAAGGATCTTGATAACCATCTACTTCCCATACCCCAGCCATGGGCAGGGACTGCTCCCACTAGACCAGGTTGCTCAGACCCCCATCCAGCCTGGCCTTCAACACTCCCTGCATAGGGCATTGACAGTTTCTCTGGGCAACCTGTTTCAGTGTCTCACCACCCTCACAGGAAAAAATGTCTTCTCTATTAAATAATTGAGCATGTCAGTGGTGGCAGAGTTAATGTAGCACTAGCTTAGTCCATTCAGCATTATTTACAGTACCCACCAAAAAGGAGAGAGACTTTTTTATATTCCCCTGAGTAGTGGTGCATGTCTGAATAATTTACAGGGCTGCAGCAGCAACTTGTATATCCCATCTTCTTGTCCATTTTCAGGTGGAAAATGGTTTCAGGTATTTTTACTTGTAACATGAGAACCAAAGCATTTGGCTCAGTGGCCTTCATGGCTATAAAAATAGGCTTGGCTTGAACTGGACTGATGGCAGAGGACTGAGATAAGCAGCTGTGAAGGCTTTGCCATGGCAGCATGCCCACCTGGGGAAACAGCCCATGGGGAAGTGGTGCTGGGGAGAAATAATCAGTGCTGGGGGGGAGGGGAGATGTAATTTCCACCATTCCAGGAGAGACAGTGCATAATTCATCTCACTTCTCCCTCCTGTGTGGTCCCTCCCTCTGCATGTGGTGGTCTGATACAAGCACTCAGCATCACATCCAGAGATACGAGAGTCATGAAGACCAATTCCCACAATGAAATGCCCTACATTTCTCATGTCCACCCCAGAGACAAAATGATTAAGTAATTTGTTACAATTTGTTCCTACATATCATATAGAAAAAAGTCCCAATTCAACAGAGACCAATTTGCCTAGTGGCAGTGTTTGATCTGGCAATGTCTGTACTAGAAGTAATGTAAGGGCTTGGATGTTGGGTATTTTCCTGGGTGAATAAATACTTGGAGCATTAGGTCTTTGCGTTGAAATCTAATGTTGTCTGTGCTTATCTTTCTGTGTGGTGAGCTCTTATCATTTCAAAGGAAACAGAGCCTTCCTACAGCTGTTGGAGGAGTCCTCCTTCATCCTTTTTCTTATGTACTTACCCAAATAAGTTTTGCAACTCTTTTTTTCTGGTAGTAGAAGTGTAATAAATACTTTAGAATGGGTACTGCACCCTATCAAAACCTGTTTCTATAATTTTTCAAAATTCAACAAAAACAGTGGTTGCATTAAGCCGTTGTTATTAGCAGCTTTGCATATCTGATGGTGTTATTATCCATCAGAAATGTGGATTTTAGGGTGGCCTGAATGAAATCAACAGCCTGCTAAACATCTGAGTTTTGCACTTTTAGAGATCAAATCAAGATGATATGAAAGATGTAGAGATGTCCCCAAACATTTATGCTGGGGACCATCACTGGCCAACAGTAGCTTCATGGCCACAGCCCTGGGCTGGATCCTGCCTTGGTGCAGCTCAAAAGCTTCCACCTTAGCCTGTAATGCCCAGGGCCTGGCACTCTCTAGGTGGGCTCTAAGAGGTGGGGATAGAGGCTGCAGTGGTCATCATTGAATCTCAGCCCTGGGTCTTGCTTTGGGCCACCCATGGGGTTGTTAGGGCTCCTGCGTGGTGGGGTGGTTGAGGCCTGATGAGAATCAGCTCCACAGTCCCCTCATCCCTCTCTCAGCAAGGACAATAGCCCTAGGGAGAGCTTCTGAGATGTCTTGCAGAGCCAGGCAAGCAGTCTGTGCTGTTTGGTGCTGTCCCAGGAGTGCCCTTTTGTCAGGCTGAGCTTATCCCGGTTGGTGTGAAAAGCAGCTTTCCGTTCCAGCTGGGGCACAGGGATGGCAGGCGGTAGGGAACGGGTACATCCACGTGTCCCTCTCTGTGTTCTGCCTGGTGGAGGGCTGTTCCTTCAGCCACTTTGCTTGCCTCCTCTAGCATGGCTAATTGCTGCCCACCATGGCTCTTCTGAGACTCTAATTGTTTGCAAATCATTGCGGGATGGAGGAAGCTATGTGGAGAAGCGTAATTAGGATTCAGGGTATAAAGTGCTTCTCTGCCTCAAAGAGCCAAGATTAATTCTGCTTTACTGAAGCTGTTAGTGCAATTTCACTGTCCTTAAAAAAAAAAAACAAAACCTTCATTTTAATGATCATCTGAATTGTTTGATTTCTTCTTTTCTCCCAATTCACATGCCTAAACAGCTTAGACTGATTCTTGCAGCTATTAACTCTCCTTGTAAAACTGCAGCCACTGAGAAGCAACCTGTACTGTTAGCTCCTTCTAATTCCTGGAAGAGTTTTCTTCTTTTCAGTAAAAGTACAGCTCTTTTTCAGACATCTGGACTTATTTTTCTTTCTGCTGCCCCCAGCTTTCTCTGGTGGAGCAGGTGTAGCAAGCAGTGAGCTCCTAAGGATGAATTTGAAGGTGTGCATTTCATTTAATGGTTTTGCCCTGGAGCAATGCTGGTCTGTGACTGTAGTTGTAAATACCCCAATTTGGTGGTTGTGTCTTACAAAAATAACTTAGTCTGAAAAAAAGAGGGTATGAGTATTTAACACATGGCTTTGGCATGATATGAATGAGTGTAGTCACCAAGTGCTCTTTTCCATGTCTCTGCAGATCAGCCACTGCTGTCTCTAGAGACGATGTAGTGCCATAATTTTCTTGATTTGAGAGTGCTAGGTGCCTGAAGCCGAGAGAAACCTCAATATGGAGTTGCTGAGCATCTTGGCAATCTGGTTTGGGTCCTTGTGTGGTGGTGGTCCTGTGCCTGTTTTCTTGGGAGTGCTAGATTTGGCAGATATTCTCAAGTCAGGCATTGTTGTGCATCTGTCCAGCTGAGCTGGTCTCAGGTGCAGTGGAGATCTGAAGTATTTTTTTTTTCAAAGTAGACTTAGGGGAAGTGGAAGGACAGTTTTCTTTCTGCTTCAAACTTCTGTAGAAGTCAGTTTGTTTATACAGTGACTAGAGGAGTTCCCTAGGGTGCTGGAGACACAGGCTGGACAGCCTTCTCTGTCACCCCTTTGATTTTGGTAGAGAGGGTCTAAGTGCTTGATTTGGGAAGTTCAGGGCTGTGTGGGAGCAAGTGTCTCTGTGCATGTGACCCACTGTTCTCCAGATTTTAAAAGTGCCATCAGAATTCCTTACTGACCAATTGCAGGTACTGCATGTAATTGCTTCTTTGAACTACACTGGCTTTCATTCCCAACTTTGTAATGGATGGATGAGTTCATGTTGGTCAAGAGATCCTGGCTGTGGTGACTAAATGTGTTACTTAAAAACCAAGTAGAACTGAAAGGGTGCCTATGCTGAGCCATGACACCGCATGCTTTCTTCTCACTTAGATTTAAATATTTTTATTCTCTCCTTCCCCCTTCCCTCTTCCCCTTCCACATGTCTCCCCCCAGAAAAAAAAAGAAAAAAAAAAAGAAAAAGCAGTGGCAGCTTTGGCCTTTTTGCTTTTTGTTTTACTTTGTGGGAGACAAGAAGTTGGTGAAGTGGTTTGTTAAAGGGGAAGAGCTACTCTGAATTTTAAGTTCCTCCCTGAAATCTTGTCTCATATCAGGTAAAAACAGGAAAAAAGGGAGTTTTGGGAAGAAAACCAGGGTAGCAGTTCTCTTTTCCTCTTCTGCTTCTGTTTCCTTTTCATTTTTTTCTGTCCTGAAGTATATATGGTTTTACTGTTGTCTGTGATGTGGAAGAGGTCTACATCACCCTGACTGAAGGCAAGCTGATGCATTAATATGTGAGCCAGAGGCTCTTAATGTAATTTATCTTGCTAGCCAGATACCCTTCTGCTTTTTAAACAGATTCTGTTTTATAAGAGACCCTTCCATGGAACAAGCTGTTTGGACATGTTATGAGAAAGGGGTTTGCTCACAAGCTGGGTATTTTTCAAAGCAGGTTTCAGAATCAGTGTACTGGTGTTTGTTTCTTCACTCAGGAACCTTTATGTTGGTTGTTTTTCAATGTTAATGATGCAAAAGTTACCCTGAATGAATTATGAGGCAACTTACACTGGAAAAATTTTGTCTCTAGTTTTTGTAATTTTCTTGCTACCACAGTTTCAACCAAATTATCATAATTGGCCAGGGTGTGTATATTAGTGTTGAATCCTTTTCATGCTTCTGCAAATGCACTCTTAGTAATCTCTTTTCCCTGTTCTCAACCCCTCTCAGTCTGTCATCCAAAAGATAAAGGAGCCCCAAACATGGGATGGAACCCATTCTTTATGCGTGCTCAACTTTGGCAGTACTTGCTCTTATTTTCCTTTGCTGCCCCTATGTCCCCTGTGCAGCAACCCCACTGCAGCCCCTCCTGCAGAGGTGGGACAGAACAGGACACAGTGATGGCTTAGGGTGGTTCATGTGTGGGGTTGCTGTTCCCTTGCAAAGCCCTCGTAGAGGGGCCAGGCCACCCAGGCTTTATTCCGGCAGGTGTCCTGATGGCCACACGCTTTTCCTTCTCTTTGCGTCTTAGTTCTGCTCCTCTTTGTCATCCTGAGTTAATATTTTATCAATGGGTAGTTTAGAAAAGGGAGGTGATTATTTCTTTGTACAGTTGAAGGAGGAATAGGTTTCTTTGTAATAGTTTGTAAGCAAAATGGAAATTATAAGCAGAAGTAAATCGTGAGAAGAGGAATTGGGTTTTCTGGTCTGTTATTCAGGAAGAGAAAAAGGAATTAATTTTGCACAGGCTAAGTATTAGTAAAGCAAAACTTTGCAACTGCTGTGCTTTCACATGTTTTCTCATGGTTTCTGAAAGAAACTTCTGAATGTCAAGCTCATCTGAAAGAAAATAAAATTGATTTCACAAATCAGATGAAGCATTCTCTAGGGATTTTGGTAGCACTTGCTGTTAAGTTGACTTTTTTTAATGACTTTAGTGAAATGAAAAAGAAATCTTTCTCCTAGGCCTATCATCAGGGGAAAACATGCACAGCACACAAATTTTCTTTCCTGTGGTGTCTCAATTCTTCCAAAATTTGAAAGTTAACCCCTATTTTTGTTCTCTGCATCATTTGATGCTCTCTTACTGGCTTTAATCCAACTGTTTTGAAGATTGCACTCTAAAGTTTTCTACACACTGTTTTCTGTGAGCACAGCTACTTTGCTACCTTTTATACTAGGACAAGTTTTTATGCTTTGTTCTTGTAGTTACAGAAGAGCATGTAGCAATTTCAGATATTATATGTATCATCAGTCTGCCAATTCAGATCTCCATTTTAAATAGATGGGTGTAATACCTGGTCACAAATTTAAGTGAGAAGAAAACTACTATTGAAGAATGCTTCACAGTACAGTTTTAAGATACGTCGTGTCCAACTTCTGCTTGGCTTTGAAAGCATCCTAGATGTTGTGTGTGTATGCAAGGAGGAAGTATTTAATGTAATTTTCTTTGCTCTCAGGTTATTGATGCTGTTCCATATGAGCTTCTTACAGCTTCTAGACCAGAAAGTGATTGAAATGCTGTTTGGTTGTGTTATACTCAAATTAATTAGCTGTCATTTGTTATCCAAGTGAGAAGGCAATTAGGACTTTGTAGGTCTCCATTATTTCCATTAATCACTTGGGTGATGGACTGGAGAATGCCATATTTAAAACAGCATGTGGTGCCAAGGGCTGGCAAACCTTCTGGAGATGGAGATTAGTTCCTTTTGTGTTTGGTTAATGGTGAAGAGACAAAAATACAACAGGTTGAAAAAGTTACATGTGCAAGGCAAAAAAGTATTGCAGAAAACTTCCTAGATATTCTAGGGATAAAACAAACATGATAAAGCTGATCCTCACTTTCTGCTATCCCCTTCCTTAGTAGATTGTGTCTCTGCAGGATGCACAGGAAAATTGAGTATAAAGCTGCCCTGAATTGCTATTTGTAAGCACCATAAACCAGTTCTGAGTTACTTTAATATGCCAGCTTGCATATGCAAATCATGGCATCGAGATAACTTTTTCATGGATAGCTTGGCTTTGTCTCCTCAGGGGAATGGGTAGCAAAAAACTCCAGGAATTCCAGGTGTCCTCCAGAATTGAACGTCTTTTTTGGTGTCAGGAATTGCTGCAGCTCTTCAAAATGAGTTTGTCTGTATTGTACTCAAGTGCTGATTTACAGTGGGATACTGCTGCAGGCTTTCTTGGATACAGTGGTAGGTATCCAAGGTACAGGAGATGATCTTCCATTCTGCTAGTGGCTGAGACTTCAGTAGCAGTGAGCATCAGGTCCAGGTGAGAGTGTCATGCTTAAAGATAAGCTGGAGAGGTTCCACTGTGAGTTCAAGAACAGCGAGCTGTTTGAAAAACATGATCCATAAGGAAGAGATGAGCTGATTCAGGTTTCTTTAGGAAAAGACAAATCATTAAAGGCTGGGAAACTTTTTATTTACTTTTTCATTATGTTGAACGTTAATATCAGAAGCGTATGTGAAAATGCAATTACTCTGCATGTTCCAGGGAGCAAGATTAATTTCCAGCAAGAAAGTTTAAGTTGTGGTAATTGACTAGTTTGTTTAGGGTAAGGTTGTTTGTTTCGTTTTGTTTTGTGTTTTGGTTGGTTTTTGTTTGATTTTTTTGCTTGTTTGGTTTTTGTTGTTTTCATTTTTGTTTGGTTTTTTGCCTTTTTTTATAAGAATATTTAATGAAAATAGTGGAAGAGGCTGCCTGGGGAAGTTGTTGCATCTTGATTGCAGAAGATTTTTGAAGAACAGGTTAGACGAACACCACTTACAGCATAGGTGTATTTATCCAGCTTCAGAGCAGGGCTGGAACAGTAACTTCTTAAGATGCCCTCAGGTCTTTCCACTTCAGTTCTGTGGTTATATACATATATATGAGGCAAAACCAGAAATACTGAGAATTCTATATGCTTTTGATCTTCTAATCTGGTTTGCCTTTTGCATTCTGAGCACCTGTAAATCACAGCATAAAACTGGGGAAGATTCGTTATTGTTACCTTCTGTATTTTAATTTTACGGCTTTAAATGTGAAACAACTTGCAGGCTACAGAAGTGAAAACTGGCATTAATCCTCTTTTCCCCCTTTTTTTCTTTGCAGGTCGCTTGGTTGGTGCCCTGGATGCCGTGTTAGACTCTAATGCACGCGTTGCTCCTTTTCGAATTTTACTCCAAGTTCCAGGCTCACAGGTTTACTCTGCCATTGCATGTGGTGAGTTATTGAATGGATCAGAAGTTTACTGGGCCATAGCTATTGGTGAGTCACAGAGAGAAAATCCCAAACCAATTCTGAGCATGGTCAGTGTCTGCATGTCCAGGAAGCTCAAGGTAACCCCAGCTAGATGTGTGTGTGTGGAAAGCTTGTTTAACCACTAAATTAACCTCTGGTTAAAATCACTGAAAAAGTGTTACCTAGGAACATTAAGTTTCAATGCAAAACTTGTTTAGCTGAGGGTGGTTTGCTGTGTTAATTTTCTCTGTTGCAAAGTAGTGTGGTTCTGTTCCTGTGCATATCTTTTCCTACAGTAGTAGTAGTCCCTTACAGCAAGAAGCTACTTACTCTAGGCTTTCACCATCCTAGTCTTTCAGTTGCTTACTGTGAAATGTATTCACACACTTTGCTATATTAAGTATAACTGGAACATTTGGAAGATTTAGGAGGCAAAGTTGTCAGGGAGGAATGGAACATCAAATTTCTGATCTATTGCACAAATCCCTTTTGCAACGTTTCTGCAACTTCTGAATGTCAAGCTCATCTTCAGGAACATGATATTGACATGAATTGCACCAACCTTGCCATGACCTATAGAAGCCATCTGAAGTTCCATTCATCCCACTGTTGCTTGGCCAGTGTGCAGGGCTGTTCTTATCCCTTCTGCTCCCATCCAAAAAATCCTAGTATTGACATTTACATCAGTTTTTTTCTTTAGGAATAGTTCAAAGCTGTGACTGGAGAGCATTAGCATTCTTTAATGACAGGGTGGCCAAATCCTATAACAGGATTCCTTCTGAGAGGTGATTGATGTCCCACCAAACCTGCCAGTTTTTAAGAGGCATTTGGACAATGTCCTTAATAACTTCAGCTTTTGGTCAGTCCTGAAGTGGTCAGTCAGTTGGACTAGATGATTCCCAGGATTTCAAGGAAAACAAGGAGAGCTTCTTGAAATGCATCAATAACAAAAGGAAAGCAAAGAATAATGTGGGCCTGTTACTAAACGAACAGATTGCTCAGAGAGGTTGTGGAGTCTCCCTTACTAGGGACTTTCAAGAACCATCTGGACACAATCCTGTGCAATATGTTCTGGGATAACCTTGCTTGACTAATGACCCACTGTGGTTCCTTCCATCCTTTCCCATCCTGTGATTGTTGTAGATCCTTTCCAACTGAAAATATGCTATGCTATTCTGTTCTTTCTTATACAGATCAAGCCATGAAATAGTTATGTAACGTAAATCTTGACATGTAATTGATAGTGTTTTACAGAGTAGTCCTCTAAATGGGAGAATCAGTTTATATATTCACCCTAACCCTTTCTTTTGTACATTCTCATCCAGCAATTTTTCCTTGGTTCAGCAGGGATCCTTCTGCATGTTCCCCATTAATACTGGGAATTTTTCCCTGGGCCAGATGTGTGTGTAAATAAGCTTGCGTAAAGTCTATTTAGGCTATTTTTGTTTTGGCCAGGTTTTCTTTGTTTTGCAATTGCTCTGTGCTTTCTATCCCTCCTCCCTTCCTTTCTATATTTAAATAATGCCATCTCATGGAGAAATTTTAGAGCTTCATGCTGTTATAGTCCTGTGATGAAACCTGGTAGCTTTCAGTGGAAAAACATTGCTTTCTGGCTTCTTGATTATTTGAACATATGCAATACTACCTTCTGGGGCTTATCCTTGTCCCACCCACTGTTTGGTTTTTTGATTTTGTTTTTTTATTTTTTGAAGGAACTACAAATGACAAACTTGCTGGCTTGGAATGGCTAAGGATTTTGCTGAGACAAACTTACATGATTAATGTTTTCTAAAATTCTCTTTGGCTCTTCTGGATGGATGCTCATCCCTGAGAAAATGAGATTTATACGAATAGAGCGGAAGGCAGAGGGGTCTGTTTTGTGTGCTGCATGGGTAGAACAGTTGCCAGAGCTGCACAGAACTAAAGAATCATGGCAGCAGAAACTGTTTGTGAATAGTATTGTGAAACCCTGACATGAGTGTCCAGGGGAGAGCTGGCAGTAGGAGTCAGAGGAGCGTCACCCTGACCCCTTCTTGGGAAGGTGGAGAAGGAAATTCCCCACCCAGAAGTGGCCATCGCTGCTCAGCCAGTCCTGCCCTGTCTGAACAAGGCATTTCAGGCATGCAGACATGGTGTCAGGAGTCTCTTAGTGGCTTTGGAAGGAGCAGGGAGTCAAATTAAAGTTCCTGCTGCTGTACAGCAAGGGCAAGGAGCAGCTCCAGGAACTCCTTTCAGTCTCCCAGTGTAACTTCATTGTGGGTAGCCATCATGTCATTAGGCAGTTAATTAAAATGACATTTTGCATTGTATGTCAGCAGTCCTCTGTTCCAGGAGCTGTAGGCTTAAATGATAATATATGCATAAGGGTCAGGTCTGTTACACACATTTGCAAATCTCAGAGGGGTGCTAGGAAATCTGATCCCTGCACGGCTGTTCTGACAGAGATGTTTTAATCCAGATGGTTAATCATGTTACACCNAAAAAAAAAAAAAAAAGTCTAACCTCACCCCTTGTGTAGAGCCATTTGAAATTTTCCTTTCAGATGGCTCATGGGCAGAACAGAAACTCAAGTCCCAGTCAAGCAAAATAGCTTTTAGGAGAGGGAGAGCAAAGGATTTGGTGACAAGTGGGATTAAGTAAAAGATTCTGAGGAATGAGGCAGTGGTTAGACAACACACTTGGCATGAGCAGATGAAGAAGGTAGGTAAAATGTGGAATAAAATGCTGTGCAGAGCATCAGCACAGGAAGAGGAATAAAGAATAGAAATAAGAGACTGGCAATGCTTGAGTCAAATCACAGGACAACTTTAAAAAAATGAAAGAGAAATTAGAAATAAAGAAGGGACTCAAAAAGTTGACTTGGCCTGACCAAATGAAAGGGCCAAAATGATCTTTTGGTATTTGAACAGAAACCCTGGAGGCAGGCAGGAGAGATTGCCTGTGGGATATAGCTGCTGCCTAGGCTCAGAGCAGTCCCAGCAGTGTGGATGCTACTATGAAAGGGATTTTGCTCACAGCTCACTTCACAAAAGGCAGCCCGACAGCTTGCCCATACACTTGGTATCTTTAAGATTGCTCAGAAATAAAAATTCAACTCAGTATTTGCTTTGTGCAGCCATTTCAGTATAAAATTACTGTATTTCTAGTGTTCTTAAACATTTATATGGTTTGTTTTCTTTACCTAAAGGACTTTTAAGTGTCTCTAATTTTATGATTTTTTAAAATTTAAATTTAACCTTAATTAATCATATTTAAGAAGTTCCATTACAAGACCTTCCTGTCAGGGAAGTTAAAGCTTGGAAGGTTTCCCTGCCAGTTGGCATTCTGCATGGAAAACAGAGCAGAGGGAAGTGGAAAATCCTTACCTAAATTTATCATTTTTTGTTGTTGTTTTGAGGCAACACGATGCATCACTACTGTACACACAAAACAAATCTTGAGATAATGGGTCTTCTATTTGAGATTAATTTTTTCATCATATTCATGTGTGATTTGTATGTCTCTTTCACACAGCTGTTTCTCTTCTCTCTTTCACAAGCAAGGCACTAGGAGAAACAACAATTACTGCCTTTGCTTTTTTATCTATATTGCCTAATTACTGACCAGTAAGATCTGGAGGGGCCAGATTTTCCCTTGGTGGCCCTGTGTAGTGCCCATCTTGCTATGACTTTTCTGTCATCGTGTCATGCAGAGACAATTCAGTTTCATGCAGAAAGAGCCAAAGCGAATCGGCAATGAGTGAAATATTATTTCTGGAGTTAAACACATTACATTTAAAGAACCAGCAAACCCCTTAATCTTTAGAGAAAAATGTGTTAAAGATTTGAAGAGCTGTATTAGTCAAAGATTTCTGTTCGCTTTATTTCTTCCCCAAACTGTAGATATGTGCTCTTGCAGAACCTTTAGGTGTTTCTAAGCCAAACTCTTTTTTAGAGACTATTTATTATAGAGGGCTTTGTATTCCTCTCAAAGGGTGTGCATGTGTTTGTGTGTGGGGTGTGTGTGCATGTGTGTATTGAGGGAGGGAGAGAGGAAGATCAGGGACTTTTGGGAACAGGGCATGAGTCGAAGCTTTCCAGTCACTTACCGAACGTTGTGTCAGAATAAGCTGCAGCCTAGCAGCTCAGGATGAAGTTTTGCTGTTTTTTTGCTTTGACTTTTAATGCAGCATTTGCTGGCTGAGAGCATTCAAGAAGATAAAACTAAAAACACTAAAACTAATTCTCTAAAACAATGAGGTTGTTGTTTTTCTCTAACTATGCTGCTATGAATGAGACCTTTTTGACCTGTTTGCTACTAAGAATTCTGAGGTTGAAAGTTCAATTTCTCATAATGAATTTATTAAATAGTGCATTTTATTACTTCTTTTTCCCCTTCCTTTCAATTTTATTTTGTAGGATTAGTTTCAATATACTATTTTTTGCTTTTCTAGGTGCCACTGCAGAGGAAATAAACCAGCACTGGGAATGGCTGGAACAAAACTTGCTCCATACTTTGTCTGTGTTTGACAATAAAGAAGATATTGTTAGTTTTGTCAAAGGGAAAGTGAAGGTAAGGAAACTGTCTCATTTTCACCCTCCCCTGCCTGATTACATATGGTTTATTAGAAGAATGTCATGAAGTTGTTGTCACTCATCTTTGGTTTTGACCATATCAACATTACTTGTTTTCTATGTGGCTCTTGTATCTGATGTGGCCAGCACATGAAGCTGCTGGCTCACCACAGGGCTGGAGAAATGAGCATGCTTTTGGAAGATTAAAGAATTTTAAAAGTAAAGGAATTTTGTGACCATAAATCAAACTAAAAATAGCAATGGCATGGTCTCCTGAGCTCTGCTTTTAGTGAAATACGTACACTAAGAGAAGGTTGGTGATGGCTGGTGGGGCTGTGGGTTCACTGGTGGCTGCTGTACCTCAGGTCCTTCTACAAGCTTTTCCTTGCTAAGAGTTGTAGTGGGATGCTCTTCCCTCCATAGCCTCTTTTCCAGTTTGGAAATTTTGTAGGAACATAATGCTTTTGGTAAATTTCAACCTTGCTGCTATGAGCTCCATGTGCTCTGAATCTGGGGAAGAAGAGGACAAAACCAAAACATCACTGTACAAATCCTAGTTTCTATCCTGCTTTCTTTAAAAAAAGGCATATTGTCTTAAGTGCACTGAAATACCAAATACAATTAATCTCTCTTGATAACACAGTGACAGCCTGTTAGCTTGCACAGTACATATTTAAAATTCTTTAGGTTTCATTAGTTAATGTTAAATCCAAGTTTTGGACCCTTGCACCTGCTGTTGACTTTTAGCATGTTAGGACTGCTTGGTAATTGCAAACTGTACCAGGTGCTGTAACATATGGCTTATTTGTCTGCACAGTGCAATGCATCCTTAACTCTTTTGTTGTAATACCACTATTAAAAATATGAAGTCTTAATTATAGTTATGTAGATGTTCTTGAAACCATGTTTGTAATGGTTCCAAGCATGTCTCAAGTTACTGACACATCTGACTGCTTTGCTTCTTCATAGGTAAATAGTACTGGTCAGTATCCACAACTGTTACTCTGCTTTTACTCTGTATATACAAAATAAGAGTAATCATAAGCCATAGTGAAAGTGCAGAGATATAGTTCTGTCAGACTCATTGAAAACACTATCTATAAGGAAAAGAAGGTCCCAAAAGTCTTGCTTTGGGAGCATTCAAAATATATGAGAGATGCAAGCACCAGAGAAATTGCTTCATTTTTTTTGTGAAAATTACAAGTTGACTGAAATTCCTTTGTAAGAAAGTGTTGTATTATTAAAATTTGAGTGTGTAGCTTGTAGCAACTTGCCTGACTGTGAGTGCCATAGCTTTATCCTGATATGGTCTTGTTCTGGACTCAGGCACTGATTGCAGAGGAAACAAGCAGCAAACTTGCTGAGCAGGAGGAAGATCCTGAGAAGTTCCGAGAAGCCCTGGTGAAATTTGAATCCAGATTTAATTTTCCTGAAGCAGAGAAGTTGATCACTTATTATTCCTGTTGCTGCTGGAAAGGAAAAGTTCCTCGGCAAGGCTGGCTTTATTTGAGCATCAATCATCTCTGTTTTTATTCCTTCTTCCTGGGCAAAGAATGTAAGTGTAAATGCATAAGAAATCTTGTGCTGGGCAGAGATATAAATGTAACTACATTTAAAAGTAAGAATACCCAGATTTCTTATGAAAAGCCTAGTTCACCTCTGAAGTTTAGTTTCTGAGTTTCTAGTTGTTCAGGTGAAAAATCCTGTTTAATTTAATTTTCACTTCAGCCTTTGTGTTTTAATATGAATCCAGTAACAAAAATAACACTGCAAGAGCACACAGACATAGTTGCTATCTGGTTTTTCTTTTTGGCATGGTGAAGCAACCTAAGCGATGTAGTAGACCTCCTACAAGTTCTAAAATAAGGAGTTTTAGTGCAGAAAATGGTGAATAAGGATGGGTCCCTCCCACAGGCAGGGAGGCAGAGTCACCACATGGCTGCAGGGTGGTGATGCCTGAGTCAAGCTGCCTGCCTGAAGACAGCCCAGGAAGCATAAAAGGAATGTGCCCTGGAGAACCAGGTGAAAATTCAGAGCTTTTAAGGAAAAACAACAGAGATTTAGGGATTTGTTTGTGTTTCTGAATAGCAGTGCAGTAAGGCTGAAAGAAGTGTGTCCTGGGGCTTTTTAGACTTTCATATGGTTCAGCAAGTTCTAAGGATTTGGTTGGGGTGTTCCTCTACAGAGAAAAAATTGAGTGAATGAAAAGCCTGTCAGAATAGATACTAGAAGATAAAAATAAAAGTAACAGGCATAAGATGGTAAAAATGGATATAGCCATTTAATATTTCTGGAATTTTTCTGTTTAGTAAAATGGTTCATGAGCCTCTTAGCCTGTCTGGAACTTAAACAAGTTACCAATAGAAACATACTGCTATCAGTATAGCAGTGTTTGTCAGTTATATCACTTAGGAAAACTTTGCCATATTCCATTTGGATTTAATATTGAAATATAGCTGTAGTTTAAAAATAAGGTTCATCTTAAGAAAGATAGTAACTTGTAATTTCTAAGACTGAAAACATACAAAGACATGCTTAGAGCTGGAAGTCCTTTCTTTCCTTATATTATTTAAGCCAGCAAAAGGTGGAAGAGTTATATTTGAAATGCAACTAAGTTTGTTATTCACTATTAAAAAAAAAAAAAAGTTGAGTCTTGCTGGGAAGAGTGGAATGGAATTTCTTGATACATACTAGATATGTGAGTTTTTGCTTAATCTCCTGGTTCTCTGATTAGTATTAGATAATATCCTTTGTCAATCATTTCTTTCATTGCAGGTTTTCTCTCATTAAATCTGTGATAGCCACTCTATCAGAGCACACAAAGCAGAAATGATATTTATTAATGATAGATAACAGTCAGAGGAGGGAGAGTGAAAAACTCTTTATAATTACAAAAATTTTGTTTATGCAATACCACAGATTATTAAATGATAATGAAAATATAATATCATGTTGTAGAGATGTTTAAGAAGAGATTTCTTCTCATATCTTTAATAATATTCATTATGAAAATCAACCAAAAAAACCCAAACCCAACAAACAATTTCATGTTTTCAACTTTTTATTTTGATCATGGAAAATACACTGTTCATTCACCAGTGTAGTCAGTTGCATTGTCTTTGTGTTCCCACAGATTTGCATGGAAATGTGAGCAAAAACCCTGAATTTTCTTTTCTAAGCAAACTTTCCTAGCTCAGTGGGAAGCAGCATATATGCTGAAATTATTCCTACTTCCTTGACTGTGATAAATCAGATTACTTCTGTTTCTAGGCTAGTGTTTTGTCATGTTTATGAAATATTTGTGTTACAGGGAGCAATCCAGATTTAATGCAGTTCTGGTTGTTGCTGTTTGAGAAGCTGATGCTGATTACATGCAGAACAAGTGATTCATTGCCTCTGTTTTTTTCAGGTAGCAATCACAAATGAAATCTGGTTAAATCTGGTCTTGAAAATATTGCTAAAAATCACATTTATTGCATTCTTCAATATTACACAGAGAAAAAACCCAGTATATGAGTTGCAATAAAATGAGTTCTCAGTTGTGTTTTAACTCTATAAAAATTCCTCCAAATGGTAGACTGAAATCTCTTTATAGACCAAGTATTAAGTCTTCTGCTTCTGGCAAGTCTTTTCCCTTGTTTTATTTTGTGTTGAAGTGACCTGGAATGGAATATTAGAACCTGTTTTCAAGTTCTCATAAATTTAATTTACAGCTTACGTGAATATAAACTCCACGGAAAGTGTTTTCAAGGACAAGTCCCCTTTTATCTGAGTCTCCAAGTATTTGTAGGATTTCAGAGGCTTAGATTGTCAGATAGCTTGAAAGGGTGTGCCAAAGTTTCTTCACATTTTTAATCAAATTTGTGTTTTTCTGAAACTTAGAAGACTTTGTACCTTTTATCAGTGGCTTGGGTCCCATACAGGTTGTTGTGCTTTTTCTATAACCAGCACTGTAGAGCCTGTGTGGCTCTGACCTGCCTAAACAGCAGTGCTGTTGCTACAGCATTTTTTAATCTTTCTTCCCTTGGCTGGGCTAGTACAAATGATTTTATTACCATTTGCAACAGTCTGTGCATGTTGATGCAGCTGTGCTTTATTTAAGTAAGAAAAAATGTGATCTGCAAATAATCTTGACAGCTGTGGTTCATGTAGTACAGAAAACTTGCTGAGGGTAGCTCCTTAGGTAATTAATGATCTTGGATAAGTGTTGGATATATATGACAATGTTTGTTATTACTGCCTTTTTATTGTTTTATTGGCATCAGGAGACCAGCTAGGGATTGTTAGGGGGTGTAGTCTTGATGTTATTGGCACAGAGAAGTCTGGGAAGCTTCCAACAGTTGTTAAGAAGAAATTGAATCTATTTTAAAGTCCTTTCCAGCCTAATTTCTACCCAGAGATTCGTGTGAGAGGCAAGTAACATCCTGCAGTAGTTATCTAAAGTAAGCTGATTCTGTTTGCCACTTGTATTTATATGATTCAACAGCTTAAGTATAGAGAACAGTGTTGTACACTTCTTGTTCTCTATAAACAAGTCTGACTATAGTTAATTTTTAGGGCAAGATGCGCCTGTGCATCTTTACAGCAAAAAGGAACCAAAATGGGAAGATCCCAATGCCTAGGCAGGTTTTTAATGTCTTGTTTGTAGTAGAAATTACACTTGATAGCATTCTCCAAAAAAACTTTATTTTAGATGGGAGTTAGCTTTAAAAGCTAAAGTATCTGTGCATGCAACTGGTTTTCCACCTGCCTACAGTTTTGTTTCTAGGTTACAAAGCCTTTCCCTCTTATCTGTGTATTCTGGAGATGAACTGCTTCTTCTGGTGGTAAGGAAGCAGGCTGCAGAAATGACTTGTAAAGGAATTAGCAGCACAGCCTGTGGCAGATGTTCTGCAAAGGCACCATGCCCCAGTCTAGCATTTCTTGTGAAGATAGTTAAAATTTTGAGGAGGGATTCTAAAAGAGACATGTATTTTGGAACGGGTGAGATTGAATGCAGAGTCATAACAGACATTTCAGCATGTGCTTGTCTTGCCCATAAAATTTTCTCTCTCTCCTCTTTGGTTTTCATTTCATTCTGAATTTCATTGTTACCCAAATCTGAAAGATATAAGCAAAGTTTCCAACCCACTTTTGCTCTTCTCTTGGATTTCAGTGAAGCTTATCATTCCTTGGGTTGAAGTCCAGAAACTGGAAAGAACCTCCAATGTTTTCATGACGGACACAGTCCGTGTCACTACAGCAAATAAAGAGCGCGACTTCTCCACATTCCTCAATATCGCTGAGGCTTTCAGAATCATGGAGCAACTGGCAGATGTGACACTCCGAAGGCTACTGGATAATGAAATCTTTGAACTGGATCCAGGCCTGCAGGATCCCACTCAGATTACCAAGAGGTAAAAAGCTAAACTGTTGTATGGGCAGAGGTTCAATAGTGGCCTTCATGGTTTGGTGTGTTATCTGGGTAGGATTTCAAAGCTTTGTTTGATTGGATGCAAAAGAGACTTCATAATGTGTTGCAGTGTATCCAAAAGGTGAGTTTTGACTTGTGTGCAAGATACATTTTTTGACTTTATATTCTCCCCTTAAACAACATAAAGCTTCAAAAGTACTGTTCCCACAGAAGGGAAGATTGCAGCAAGGGATGTTTTCCATCTTCCCTGAAGAGAGCATTATTTTGCTTAAAATTTTGGTAAAGTGTAGGCTTTCCTAGTGCCTTCAGTTCTCTGGAATTACTGCTTTTGATCATATCTGAAACATGGAATTCCCACTAGTGTGATTGCCATAGTCAATTTAGCAAGCAGTTACAGGACTTAAAAAATACACAGTTGTGATATTGCTATTGTCAGCTGTACCCCTTGCATCCCTGAAATGCATCTCTGCATTCCTCTCCCACTACAGAAATGCATTTGGCTCTCAGGGGAAGATTGATGGCTATTTCTCTGCTGGTAGCACAACACACAACTGTTTTATTTGCTTCTTTGAGAAAGGGGGAGGGAAGCTGCCCTGAGGAATTTTAGGTGGGCAGGATGGAATAGCCCAAACTGGAATTTGCCTGGGCCATCAAGGTTAAGGTGCTGATTTAAAATACTTCTTTTCAGAATGGGATGTGAGTGGAGTGGTTATCTCCTCTTGAATCACGCCCTTTCCTGCTCATCCTTCCTCTCCCTCAGCCAGGGGTATGAAGGGAATCACCCAGGTGTTGCTTCCTGACTAAAACGTAAGGAATGCATGGTATCATTTCCCAAAAGACAGAGACCAGTAGCCATTTTATTGTTTCTGAGGGACATTTTTATGGTGGTGGCGGGCCTATATCTCAGCTAAACACTTCTGCAAAGTTTCATAATGGAGTTTGAAACAATAAAATGGGCTTCCTCTGCAGTTTCATGTGTACACACAGTAAGGAACATAACTGACACCGGGATTTTGTCTGTGATGTTATTGAAGAGTTCACTTGAGGTAACAGTGGTGAGCAACCATAAACATCTTTGCAGGCTTTTTCTTTAATAGCCAGAGTTCCTTGGAATACAAGAGCTGCTCTTGTTTTTACACTATGTAACTTTGTTTTTATAACATTGTAGGCTTTTGGCTCAAGAGATGTAGGGATATGTACTTTAGTTGATGTAGAATATGGCTGCAATAGGCTGTATCTCAGCCCCTTTCCATGCTTTGCCATTTTAACATCCTCCTGCTTTTGGACTGAAAAGTAAGATGCAATAAGAGAAATTCAGAGAACAAAAAACTGGGAGAAATATTTTTCACCATCTACCAATTTTTGTCATTGTCACTTCTCAAAATAGTCTTTCAATCAGGGGTACTAGCTGAATGGAAAGAAAGTAAAATTACAGTTGTAAAGAAAAGTATAAGGTTAGTAATATGTTATAAAAAGGGGCTCTCAGGGAATCAACTTGTAAGTACCTTGTGGCATTTTTGAAAAGTAGTGTGTCTATTAGCAGTCAAGCAAGAGAAACCATCCCACATACTTACTCAAACAGGTTCTCTCTCTCCTTCTCTCCAACTAAAGAAGAAAAAAGAAAGTTAAAGGAACAGAGGGAGAAGGAAGGACAAAGATATATTTACTGGAGATTTCCTGGTCAAGATGTTCTCTAACCTGTGCTGTGACCTGGGATGGCAGAGAGGAAAACATAGAAGATACCAAAAACCCATTTCCTCTGCATGAATTAGGTAGTGGTTGGATAAGTTGCTGTTTCTGGTGCCCTTTGTCCCACTTAGCAACCACTTTGATGTAAGGTGATTAAGCAAGACTGTAGTTTGAATAGTGGATAAACTGGTTTTTAGTGTTAACATGTTTTGAGGGGAATATTGTATTTTTTTGGTGTATGTTTTGATTGCTGCTTTTTTTCTTGAGGCCATTGTAGTTCTATGAGAAAAATTACATTTCTCTCAACACGCTCCCTCTAATAGTTGTCATTGTTAATTCTTGTACATGATATGGAAGCAAATAATAATCTATGAAAATGAAAGCAGACACACACATAATTGGAACTATTCCAGCTCTGACAAATTAATGAAGTTGCTGTAGATGGCTTTCATTTGTTAGGTTTTCTTTTGTGAGAAGCTTGTTTCCATATCTTTATTTTTAAATAAATACATTTTCAATGCTATCATGATCTGTATATTCTACAGTCTGAAAACCATAAACCTTTGCCATTCCTGAGGCTCTTGTGATCATCTTGCTGAGCAGTGGAGGAGTGGGACTCAGAGAGGCCATGGGATCAGGCCCACAGCCTGTGACACAAATTACATCATGGCCAGAGTCAAACAAGTCAGTATGCAATTTTTTGGTGCTGTTTAATGAAATGATAAGGCACAGAACAATGGATTATGAAGGGATTAATGGCAATTCAGATAATTGCCATGAAAAGCAAAGAAAAGCTGATGTGTTTGGTACCTACAAATGCCATTTCTTGCATACATATGTCCCATACAATTTTACTGGAACACATACGGTAACTATTTTTTCTTTTTTAAAAAGAAGGCTGCAACAATCTCTGGTATAGGTTTCTTGTACTTCTAATTTCTATCTCTTTCATGATGCAAAGATACCCATTGCATTTCTCAAATGTAGTGAGAAATTCTCCAGAGCAGAACCCACAATTTAAAAGCTTTAGCGCTGGTGTCAGTAAGGTTTCAACAGTGTGATATGCTTTCCCAGGCACTAACCACATCAGTTTCTTTTCTTCATGTTTAACTGTGAATTACCAAGGAGAACAACTTTGCTTGTGTGAAGGCAAAGAAGGTTGTTAACACTGATCTAAGATCAATGGAAACTGTTTGAAGTATCCTGAGTCATTTCACATTTTTTGTCACTTCAATCTGCATTTATTCCTTCAGAGAGGGAATCTGAGAATGCTTTAAACCTTGAGCAACAAGGAGAATGTGACTAGAATTGCATCTCTATGAATGTGACTTTTATTGCATCTCTAGCAAAAAGGTACGTTTGGGCTATCTCTTTGTGATTGCCTAATGACTTTTTAAGGATTTGCAGTAATGGGCATATCAGGATCCATACCAGTACTTCAGTGTTCTGTCACTTAGAAGTCTGAAGTCTAACTTGAATCTTCCGCACTTTTTGAGTCTGTCACTTCTTGTTCTACCCAGTACTATTGAAGAGATCAGAAGTGCTCACTTTCTTTAGGGCAATAATTTGTGTGTTTGGAGGTTGATGTGCACTTCTTTCTCTTGTTCTCTTGAAGCTGCACTGCCCTACTTCCACCAGGGTTTTCTTATCAGTGTGGATGTTAGCCATTCTGGTTCACTCTTCTCTGGACATTCATCACTGATGCCATGTGGGGGGCACAGTGGTGGGATATAGGATTGCCCCAGAAACCTTGCCAGTTCTGGGTCTGCCATGCAGCATCTTGGTAGCCATGCACTTCTGCAGCCCTGCCAGTGTTCCTCTTCCTCCTGTGAGCACCAGGCTGTTGGCTCTTGTTCAGGCTCTTATTCAGTTCCTGTGTAACCCCAAGGGAAGGCTCCTTATGGAGTTCATCTCCATGCTGCATTTGTGAAGCTTATGATGTATAGCTGCAAATATTTGTAATTCTTTTTTTTCCACGACATCCCTTAGATTTCTGAATATAAATCTGAACCTGATCCTGTTGCTACGTCCATTACCCTCTACCAGCCTTGCATCAAGTGCAAGTTTAGTAACAAGCTCTTGATCCATCATACAGGTTGCTGATGAAGACATTGAACAGAAGCTAATCTAGGACAGGTTCCCAAGGGGGTCCTCTTGATACAACTTTCTAATTTATTGGGGAGTCGTGAACAGTTATGTTTTAAGGTATTCTTTTGCAATTTTCTTGGTACAACAGTTTGTCACTTCTAGTTTTATTAGTTCCATGAGAAGATGTATCAAGATTTTCATAAATTTTGGGTAAAACATTGACTGCAACTCCTTCCTCTAAAAGTCTGGTGTTCCTGCTGTGTAAGGGAATGATGTTCAGTTTACATGTGTCCTGACAAGTCCATGTTGGCTCTTCTCAGATAACATCTCCTGGCTTACTTATAAGAAGCCTTTCTTCCCACAGGAATTCAACAATTCTTCTAATAAACAAGACATATATTGTTGAATGTGTTATTTCCAAAGTATCTGACTTACTGGAGTCTCAACAACAAGAAGAATCTAGTAATCTGTCTCTTAAAGCAAGAGGTCAACAAGTGTGTTTAGATTTTAGATAGACAACAAGTGACTCAGCAGAGCTAAAATCTTGCCAAGTTGGCTTCTGCTGGATTTAAACCACAGAAAAACATTTGACAGTGAGGCCAGCATTTTAAGCATCCTGATGCTTTTAGGCATTTTATTAGTCTTGTGTGTGTTATTTCCTTTAATTTAAAACTCTTGGAAGGTAATGTGAGGGTCATGCACAAGGAGTTATTGCAGTTCAGGCTTGCCATTCACTTTGAAGTGTTGGAGTTGGAGGCAATCCATGATCCCATAACGTGCAAGTTGGGAGCTGCACTCAGAAAGAATTGCTGAGTTTTTTGAAAAGTAGGGAACAAGGCAGTTGCATCTTGTTGCCTTTTATTCTTCTGATGCTTGTGTAAATACTCAGACATTATTTTTACATAATGATAGCTTTCTCTTTTTTAGTTAAGTACCACTCAGTATGCAGCATTTGCTTAAAATCCAAACCAACTTGGATATTGTTAAGCGAGAGTAGAAATTTTCAAACAGGTTGGGGTGCAAGTAGAAAGATTGCATTTCTGTTTGGTGTTGGAGGTCTTGAGAAACTCTAAATGGAAGCTGTGGGACTTGGTGACGTGAGCCATCTTTGTTGTATCATATTTAAACAATTGCCTGTCTTGTTTTAGGAGCTAAATTTGTTTGTGGGTTTTTTAGGGTGGTAGGGTTGGGGGTTTTTTTTAACCAACTCTGATTTTGTTTGGCTGTGTTTATGAAGGGAAGCCTTTAAGCCCTAGAATTTACTTTCTTAACAGGGAATATATTTGTGGTGTTCAACTTTGGAATAAAACTTCTTGTCTGAGTGCACAGTGGTAGGTGCTGACATCATGTCATCCCTCAGCTACCATTTTTCATTCTGGGATCCCTCCTCCAAGCGGGAGGCTGGCCCATTTCAGCACTTGTTCCTGGGGTCGTCCTGGCTGTGGTGTGGTCTCTGTGGTGTCCCTGTGTGAGCCTGTGTGTGAGTCATGGGGGGACAGGCAGTTCTAGGGATGTTGAGGTTGGCAGCCTTCCACGGGTACAGGGTGAGTGGGGGTGGATACAGTGCTGGTGAATTTACTTACTTTCAGATGTGATTAATGTCATTCTTCTTCAGCTTAAAATACTGCGGTTTGTTGTCTGAAAGGCCCTGCACGTGGAGCCCACAGCCCCAAGAAATGCAGCAAAATCCTGAAAACCCAGAAGCTTCAGATTTTGGAGCATAGGAAAAAGTCAGCTCCTAAAAAACAGACGTGTGCCTCAATAGAGGTCCCACTCTTATGTATAAAGCCTCTTTTCACATAAAGGTCAAGAAATCTTCACAACTCAGTAGATGCAGGGAGGCTCTTACCTTTCAGCACAATAACAGGAGAGCACAGCCCTACCAGACCTGACTGCAGATGCTATCAGCAGCATTCATCTGTGCTGTGCAGAAATGGAAAATATTTTAGTGGTGAGTTAACTAGGAGGCATATCCTGATCCAGCTTTGTCACAATAGCAGATCGCTGCAGGCACTTATCAGAGTTGCTCTCACTGTGGAATTTTAGTTCAGGAGCAACTTTTTTGTCTTTCTTCACAAAGAGGTTTCTCTTTGTTCTCTGTAAAAAAACAGGAGACTATTTGTCTGCTTTCTTTGGATAATATTATTAGGGAAGATAATGCTTGAGAAGGAAACAGAAGTTGAGCGCTGGTTGAGCGCATTCTGTCTTTTCTGTTGCTTGCAGATACAGATCCTCCCTTCTCAGGTCTCAGTTTGTTCTGGATTGTCTTCCTCCTTGTTTCACATGGCTGTGTCTTTTTCTATGGATTAAACTAAACCAAAAAAAACCCAACCCTGAAACCCAAATAAACAATTGATTTACTTATTGAGGTGGTGGCTTCATTTGTATCAACTTAATTTTAACATCAGGGCTGGGGTAGAGGGAAGGTGTCTGCAGAAGAACAGGGCTGAGGAAGGAGTGGAGAGGGGATTTACAGCACCAAGGTACCACTCCCTGTTATGCTTCAGCCCACGCTTTAAATTCTTTCAGTGGCACAAAATCAAGCTTTTTTCTTTTTCTTTTTTTTTTTTTTCTTTTCCCTAAGGTGGATCATGCTAGGAAAAAATTACTTGTAGTAAAGAAAATTATAGAATTTATGCCCTAATGTTTCTGTAGCTGCTGTTGGTGAGCTAATAGCCATGGCCTGTTTATAATGTAATTGCATAGTTCTCTAAATTACTGCAGGCTTCTTCATTAAGAAAGGAGAAGAAAAATAAGTCCTCAAAGCCAAGTCTGTATAACCATGGCTCAGTAATGAAAGTTTCATTTATTTAAACTTTTCTCTCCACATAAATGTGGATGGGTGGCTGGAAGGAGGCCAAGTTCAAACTGTGTCTGGTGCTGTTACTCCCAGCTGAGTCTGTAAGTGACCTGAAATTGTTTTGCATTTTGAAACTGTTCTGAGGGCTCTTTGAGGCAGATACTGACCAAGTTAAGTATTCCATCACGTAAATGCCACAATCATTGACACTTCTATTACTGACCACTTTGGAAGAACTCATTAAGCAAATGCATTACTTTTGGGTGCAATCCTTGGGGTGATGTTGGTAAAGCTACTGTGAAGGGAAACAAGGAACATCACGCTAATCTCCCTTGCTCAATGTATGTTCATCAGATGAAAGATTTAGTTATCTCCTGGGCACTGAAATTTGCAACTCTTAGAGTCTTTAAAGTCATACAGCAGTCATAGAAAATGCATGGTTAATTTTTTTTTTTTTTAAATCCCCAAACCAGTAAAATAGCTGATTCAAATTAGAGTCCTTTCCCTTCCTAGTAACTATACTGGTTGCTTTTGACCTTATTGTTAAACAAGCAGTTATTGATAATGCTTTTCTTTTAACATATTTCAAAGTTGCTTATATAGTGCTCTGTTCACATAGGCACCGAAGATTGCCGTGCAGTGTTTTTATTCTATTTTCCTTGGTCTTGGTGGGGCCAACAAGAAAAGTTAACCTCACACTCTATGTCCTGGCTTTCAGGATCTTGTGATTTTGTTCTTGTTGCTTTTTCTTAAGGGATCTTGAAGCCAGAGCACAGAATGAATTCTTTCGGGCCTTCTTCAGATTGCCCAGGAAGGAGAAGCTGCAGGAAGTTGTGGACTGTTCTCTCTGGACGCCGTTCAGTCGCTGTCACACTGTGGGGAGGATGTATACTTCAGACACTTACATCTGTTTTGCCAGCAAAGAAAATGGCTGCTGCACTGTTATCATCCCACTTAGAGAGGTAGAGGTATTTTGTTTGTTTCATTTTGGGTCCTTATCTGCCTTTTCCTGCCCTAAGCCTCCTCTGCCACTTGACTTATCTGTAAAGTATTGTTTGATGAAAAAGAGTAGGATGTTTGTGTGTATCAGGATTGTTTTGCAGCTTGTTCTGGGACTCATTAGGGCCTGAACTCCTAAAAATATGTGTGATTCAAAACTACCCTCGAAGTACGGACAGGTAATTCAGCAGGACAGAACACTGAAAAAACAGAGTCTGCTTAGCCCAAGACTTGGACAGGGCTCCCCTCCCAGCTCCACAAACAAGTACATCCAACTTGATGTTGATCAAGCTTTGACCCATTCCAGCAATGCAAAAGCATCCTTCCCTGGGATTAACACAAATGTTGAACTCTCTCTCCACAGACAACCTTTAACAAACCTGTGGGTACTTTGCTAAACTGTAGGGCAGAGAGAAGGAAAGGATGTTATGGATGCAGTGATGGGTTGACAAATTTCCATGAAATCAAGAGACAAGTTTAAATAGAGGAAGAGCACAAGGGAAAGGTAGTGGGAGTAGAACAAGGAGAAGGAAGCTGTCAGCTAACACCTGTCTGATCTGCTGTGAATACAAGGCTGTTATGATCTCTTAATTAAAGCTTTCCTTTCATCCTCAACTAATAATAGGATAACATCCAAATCATATCGTAACTGTAGCAACTTACCTTCCACTGTTGCAGAAACAGAAAACAATATGAGAACAGTGTTGTATACTTAATCAAAATTACCAAAACAACTGTTTTTCCCCATCTTCAAAGGTGGGAAAGTAAATTTCCTCCTCCACCCTGAGAATTTGATCAAGTTGATCCTTTTATAAATACTTCCTTTAATCATACACCATTTTCTTATCTTTTCCCTCAGTCTACTGTTTAAAAGTGGGATGCAAATTAATTTAGGGAAAAAAAGGGCATCTGGGATACTTTTTGGCATCTGCTTTGAGCTTCCAGAGAGACCATTTACTTCAGGACATAGGATGTGTTTGATCAAGGAAAACTAATATGAATAACCACATTTAAAGCATGGTTATGAAATGCTGTATTTCGGTATACGTAGAATATTTAAATATGTTTATGTGGATCTGGTGCCTAATATGTTTTCTGTAATATTTATGGAAAAGGTAATCAGTATAGAGAAGATGGAGGACACAAGCCTTCTCCCTAATCCCATCATTGTTAGCATAAGGAGTAAGACAGCCTTTCAGTTCATTGAGCTAAAGGACCGTGATACTTTGGTGGAGAACCTGCTAAGGAGGTTAAAAGAGGTGAACTCCGGCAACCCATTGCACTGCATCAACTTGCAAAATAACAACCAGGTAATGAACTTTTATTTTATTATTAATTCAGTATGTTTATTCGCTATTCCACTGTCCTGCCTTCTTTGGGAGGCCACCAAATTGATCTTAAGCCAATGCTTATCTGATGCCACCTTTAAAGACCAGGCTGGTGGGATAGAGGACACTCACAGCATAGTTGTGAGGGACATGCTGGGGAGAGCAGGGTCTATGGTGGGCAGCTGGGCTGCCCTTCACAGAGACCTCAACAGTCTGGAGGAATGGGCTGATAGAGACCTCACAATGTTCAACAAAATCAAATGTGAAACCTGGCAAAATAAGCCCATGTGACAGAGAGGCTGGGGACTAGCTGGTTTGAGAACAGCTGTACCGAAAAGGTGGAGGAGTCATGAACAAGTCGAGCCTGTAAGTCAGCAGTGTGCTCTTACAATGCACAGGGACAACCCCATAGCAGGTTGTACCAGCAGGATTGTAACCAGCAGCTCATGGGATGTTACTATTCCCTTTTATTCAGCACTTATGAGGCTGATCAGGAGTACTGTGTGCAGTTTGACTCTGCTTGATTACACATGAAAAGCATTGATAATGTGGAGTAAGTCCAGTGGAGGGTTATAAGGTGGTCAGGTGCTGAAGCACATGCTTTATAAGGAGAGGTGGAGGGAGCAGGGCTTCCTCAGCCAGTCTTCTGCCAAATAGTGGGGAGTTGGAAGATAAAGGCAAACTCTTCTTCGATGTGCCGGTTGAAAGACAAGCAGCCACAGCTTCAAGATTTAGCAAGGAAAAATCTGAGTAGATAAAAGGAGAAATTTCCCTTCATGATTAGGCAGAACTGGACCAGGCTGCTCAGAGCAGCAGTGAACTCTGCTTTCTTGGAGCTACTCAACTTAACTGGGCACAGACCCCAGCAACCAGGGTTGAGGGCTCCTGCTTTGAGCAGGGGATTGAAAATGATAGCCCTCTCCAACCTAAATTGTTCTGTGATTTTGTCTTTCAAATCATAACAGTAGAAGACTGTTTGGTAGCTTGTCATCAAGGACACTTAGAATTGGCTAACAATTTTTGTTTTAAAGTAACAACCCTTTTCCTGACATGCAGATGAATGACAATTTGTATAAAGTCTTGACTAAGACCTTTCCTCCTGAAAGGCGTTAAAGGTTTTGATGCAAAAAGGTAATCCAGCTCTGTGTCTTGAGGACAGTTGAGGATGTAGTTCTTAGTCTTTTCAGTCATTACCACTTTGATTCTGCCTTGCAGAACAGCCTTGCCTTCGGGTCCATGAGCACGCTGGGGGACGATGAGCCTGCTTGTCTGGGAACAGAGGCTCCACAGGGGAAAGAGAGAAGTGAGTGTGAAAAGGAGAACAATTACTTGCTCAATGCAGAAGCACTCAGGTCAGACTTTCATCAGTCAGGAATGTCAAGCCTTGATTTTGGAAAGGTATGTAATATTTGGGGGAAGATGTAAGAGGTGTAGGTTTTGTTTTGTTTTTAAAAAAGCTGGGGTTACATTCAGACAGATAGGCATTTTTAATAAAATGCACTCTGTGTTGGTTGGAGAAGTTAGATATGGGATTAACAGCTTTTTTTATTGTCTTGGATTTTTTCCTTCTCCCTCCCCCCATTTCATTCTGGTGAACATTTATAATTTTTATCCCTGTGTGGTGAATTAGATATGCAAAGTGGGGAAGGTTGAAGTCCCTAGAGCAGGCTTCCCATTTCCATTGGTAATGGAATACCCTGTGGAATTTCTAATATGTGAAATGCTTTTGTTTACTAGTTCTCACATGCACATGATAATTTTTTTAAAATATATCCTCTTGTTCCCAGTCTAGGGAGCAAATCAAAGAGAGCCTGTGGGATGACCATTTTGTAGAGTATGGCAGAACTGTGTGCATGTTTCGCACAGAGAAAATCAGAAAACTTGTTGCTATGGGAATTCCTGAATCCTTAAGAGGCAAACTCTGGCTTCTTTTCTCAGGTGGGCATACTTAGAAATGTTTGCTGTAGGCATCATCTGATTCTGGACATGGCAAAACACTTAGACAAGAAACCCAGGGCAATTAAATGTCCTTTACATGGAACCTGTGATACTAGTTAAGGAAAACTAATATATGCAAGGAAGTACCCAGGATCTGTAAAAGTTTTATCTCAGGATGATATCATATGATGTACAGAAAAATCAAAATAACATCTTTGTAATCTATGTAATTTAAAATTAGCATCATGTTTTCATAAAACAACGTTCATCTTCAAGCAGCAATTAGATTGTAGCGTAAATACTGAGTTAGCCCTAGACAAATCAGATTATTGCAAAATAATGACAATCTCAAAGTTGGCAGACTTGGTCCTGCTTCTCATTGAATGTTGGCAGGGCTTACAGAAACTGGAGATGGTAAAAACAACTCATTTCATCGACAGATAATGCAGAGCCAGAATGTGCCTACAATATGATTTCAAGTTTAGTCTCTAATCCAATATATGGCACATTCTGACATTTGTAAATGTGGAGCTTTTCTTACTTGAAGGTTGTGAACAGTGTTGAGTACATTTCTCCCAGTAATATGTGTTGGTGGTGAGAAACTTGGTGCCTAGAGAAGTTTTGGATGCCCCATCCATAGAAGTGTCCAAGGCCAGGCTGGATGAGGCTTTGAGCAACGTGGTCTTGTGAACAGTGTCCCTGCCCACAGCAGAAGGTTTGGAATGAGATGATCTTTAACCAGTGCTTTCATCCCAAACCAATACTTTCTGCTGGAGATATCTTTTGCTCAATCAAGGTGTTTTGAATGATGTTTTGTCATATAAGCTTTGCTAACACTTAGTTTTCAAGACATCTGCTAGGAATTTGTCTTTTAGGTCTGGATATTCACACACCTTGGGGAAAACCATCTTGTTTATACCATTTGGAGCAGTAATTCCCACAGCATTTAGGTTTAGCATCATCCTTATCCGCTCCCATCTTCCTCTTTCTCCCTTCCCGCTGCCTTCAGACGCTGAGACGGATTTGGCCTCGCACCCTGGGTATTACGTGCACTTGGTGGAGGCATCCATGGGCAAGTGCTGCATGGCGACGGAGGAGATCGAGCGAGACCTGCACCGCTCGCTGCCCGAGCACCCGGCCTTCCAGAGCGAGACCGGCATCGCTGCCCTGAGGAGGGTGCTGACCGCCTACGCGCACAGGAACCCCAGAATAGGATACTGCCAGGTGAGGAATTCCCGGAGACATAGTGCTGCCTGCTCTTTCTTCACCTTCTTCCCACTCTCTTGCACTTCTCTTGTGAGTACTTTTAATGGTGCTTTTGATAAATAATGGCCTTTTAATTTGAAAAGTACATAATTTAAAATATTTAATGTCATTTTTCCTTGGAAGTACATAAGCTCACCAAAAGGCTCTGTCCTACCAATGATATTCCTTCAGCATTTTGCTAACTGCATTTATAGAGTTACAGCAGGGGAAAAAATGTTTCTGATGGTTCTCTTTGTTGCTTCTGAAAGTGTATTTCTTGGACAATACTTGGAAGCAGTGCAGGGCAAATTGGCCTGCACAGATGAGATTTATGTAGTGCACCGGGGCAGAGGCCTAAGGAACCTTTCTGCTCCTTTCTTCCAAAACTGATGATAAGTGATGAAAGTACTTTGTCTAGCTGGCCAGCTCCCTGAATTCTTATTAACAGTGAAAGCAGCCCCAAAATGTCTTGCAGAATCAGTTACCTTCTTTGTATCTTGGCAACTTCAGTACTGTGCTTTTCTCCATTGCTTCCTATTGCTCTCATGAAAAGCAGTATACATAAGCTTGGAAAACTTGCTGTATCTATGGGTTGCAATTATGTATTTGCTGTCCATCCTCTCTTTTTCTTGCTGTTTTTTTTTCCTCAGCTCTTTACATCCTGTTAGGCTACTTTTCTTTCTATAAAAATAGCCACAGTTGAGCTTTTGTCAGTAGGATTTGCTGTCACTAACAAATCCCATTTTCTTCTTTGCCCTTGTAAGTCCATGAATATTTTGACCTCGGTGTTGCTGCTGTATGCCAAAGAGGAAGAAGCCTTTTGGCTGCTGGTTGCTGTGTGTGAGCGGATGCTGCCGGATTACTTCAACCACCGAGTGATAGGTGAGCTCGTGTTCATTGTCCTGCAGGCTGGGAAGGGGCAGCCATGTGGCACAGAGGTGGGGAAAATGCTCAGGGTCAGCTGGGGTCCAGACCCCATGGATGAGGTGCTCCATCTACTTGTGGGTGTGCAGGGACAGCAGCAGTGGCTGCTCAGATTCCACCCAGGGTCGGTTTTTGTCTGAAGGGTTTGAACTGCAAGATCTGTAAATATATGCTCAACTTTACTGTTTGTTTTTTTTCTTTCCTGTTGGTCAGAAGGTGGTGACACTTTTGCCTGTTACATAAATAGAAGAGTTTGTGGGTCTTGGCTAGGAGTGTGCAGTGTTAGAGACTGGAGCTGTTTAAGATGAACCTAGGAAAGATCTGCTTTGTGATCTGAACTGTCTGAATTGCCTGGCTGCTGGAGCAATGCAGGCTTGCATCTACACTACCCCTTTCTAAAGAGAGTTTATACAAGTCCCTCTGCCACACACTGCGTACCGTGTCTCCTGTATAGTGCCATTATTTTTAAGATTGTTGTGCAGACTGCCTAATGCACAGAAAAAGAGAGGCTGAGCAGTATTTGTTCTTTGCAGTCACTTCCTTCACTTACAGAAATGTTTGATAGCTTTTCCCTTTTTAATGCTAACCTCAGTCCGTAGCTGCAGCATCTGTTGTTAAACCCTTGCTATGGCAAAGGGAGTGACCAGGGTCATGTGTGAGGACACAAGGATAGGGAGCAAATCCCTGGCAGAAGTGGTTCTGGGAGCTAGAAATAGTCTGGGCACTCTTGTGCTGCCTGTGGAGTGAAAGGAGACTTTTGAGAAGATTTCCAGTCTTTTCCTTGAAGGATGGGGTTGTCATACCTCCCTCCAGACACTGTGTCACTGCTCAGTTTCTGTCTTGTTACTGAACTGGCAAGAAGTTAAGTTAAAGCTGAGTTATTCCAAAGTTTAGCTGGATGCTTAGCATGTTTCGTGGCACTGGTGTTTTCTGCTAGTGGACTGGGCACTGTAGCTGTCCCACTTGTCAGAATTTTTCTTGTCTCCAAACACGACTTTAAACTACTATTTTGATAACTGACTTCCATGTTTGTCTGTCTCCTTCCTTAATTAAAGGAGAAACACAGCTTTATCGGTACTCAAGCATTTCTAGATATCAACAGTGTGCTTTGGATTACTCTTAACTTTGATGCTTGCTGGGTTATTGCCCTTAAGTAGCATTTTCTGCCTGGCCTAATGAGTTGTCTCACCTGGCCAGCTGTATCCCTGCCTTGAGTTGTTCTTAATTTGTGCTTTGTATCTTGCCTGTCACTTGCCATGGCTACGGCCTACACCGTTTAAGTGCTGAAAATTTTGGTTGTCCCGTCTCTCTGCTTTCTGGCCCTCTTTACCCCAAAGAAAGAGTACTGTGTCTCTCTACTGCCATGGCTCACCAGTGTGAAGAGGCAGGCGTTCAGCTTGGGAGTTGCCCTGCTCTCCCTAGCTGAGTGGAACTGGTGCAGTTTTGCAGCATGGTGGCTTCACTGAGCACTTATTTCTGCATCTCTGCTTTATCCTAGAATTTAACATGCCCAAATGGGTGCTACTGATCTTCTCCACCCTGCCCCTCCTCTGGTTCCTGTTGCTTCAGTTAGTGTTCTTGGCTCCGTGTTTCAGTCAACCTTCTTTTTTGATTTGCAACCAGCTCTTGTCTAAACTTCGTATTGTTTCTTCCTGCATAACACTTCCAAGACCCAACTTTTCCTCTTTGTGTGCCCTGCCAATACTATTGTCCAAATTTTGATCTCTCTAACTGGTGATCTCTGACCTTGCTACCTGTCACTGTGCTTTTCCTCTTCAGTGTCAGCCAGTAATCTCTACAGTCCAAACAGCTACCAAATTAATGACCTTGGTTATAACAGGCTTTCTTAGCTTCCTTTTGTCTCAGACCTGTTCTTTATGACTCTCAAAATCTTGTACTTATTTATGTGTGTGTTTGTTTAGTTAGTTAGAATTTTTGCTTTCAAGATTTAGGAAATTCACTCCTACTCAACCTTTTTACTTTGATCTCCCTCCTTCAGCTTTGCCAGCTCTGATCCCTTTCAGAAGTTTTTTCATTATTTCACTGCTTGCAAATGGGAAAAGCCTGCAGGCAGGGCTCCTCCTTAAGGAATTCCCTCTGTCCTTCTCCTCTCTGGAATGCATAAAGGAAATTATAGGCAGATAGGTGCAAGATAGAAACAAGTTGTATATGGGTCAAGAGTGGTGGCAAGGGTCAGGCATATCCTATTCTCAGTTACCATGACTTTTCCATGCCCTGCATAACCCAGCAGGGCATCTTACTCCACTCTACCTGTTAGACTGTCATCAACTTGACACTAATTCTTGAAACACTGAAAACCTTATTTCATTTCTCTAATTTGCCTTTTCAGTCCTGAAGATGCCATTTATCTTGCATCTAAGGTCATAATTTTTCAAATGGATGCCCTGCTTTTCTTACATCATTATGGTCTCATGCTGTAATACAGATTAATTTGCTCAGATTTCATGTTTTCTGGGAGTCTAATGAAAAAATGGACAGAAAAGTTCATTTTAATATGTCTGCTTCACTTTCATCTACAGTGGCAACACTTATTATAAGAAGATCTGTGAAAGATCTGGGCAGTGTTGCATGTTCCTTTTAAAGCTCTGGTTTTGCCAGTGTTGTCTCTGAGTCTGGAATGATCTATTCATATTTGTCTTGCCTATCTGTCTCTGGCTTCCTTCAAATACCTCTAAATCCATCTCTGTTTTTTGGGTCTGTGTGAACTATGGCTATTAAATTGTTTGCATTAAGCTTATTAAAAAAAAACCAAACAAAACTGCCCTCTGTTGAGTAACTCCAGTCTGTTTTTCTCCTTTTTTTTTCAATCTTACGGGAGGCTTTTTCTTCAAAGCATCATGCTTGATGGGTTTCTCCAAAGCTTTTTGGATGTCCATGGGCTTTTATTCTTGATTTGTGGTGCTGTAATGTTTGTTCAGTCACCAGCAGAAGCTCTTTGTGGCCTGATGTGAAAGGTTAGAAGACAGAGAAATGTCATAGTTATTTTTTTCCCTGTGATTTGGATGTAAAGCTAAAATATGCTGACTCTCTGCCACAAATGGTCCAGGTTATATTTTGCTTTTGAACAACAGAACTTTTGAGTGCTAGGGATATATGTGTCAACAATTAAAAATGCATCCTACTTTTAGCAGAATATGATCTATAAGAAAGAAATAACTTGAAAAGAAAGACAAAAAATTGAAAACCTAACTTCATTTGGTATTCAGGAATATTTTTAACTTGCAGTGTGTTTGGTCAAAGCCCTGAAGTGGCAGATTGGTCCACTTCACTGAGAAGAAACTATATTGATTCTATAATAGCTGCTGACAAAGCAGAACTGAGCTAGTAGCTAAACCAGAGCCCAGTTCTGCTCCTTTTGGAAAGACTGGTTGGGACAGTTAGGAAATGTTTTATCTGGGCATTGCAGAAATCTTTTGTTCTTTATGTGTAGATATGCACGCTTGTAAGTGTATATTTGTATCTGTGCACGTACTTTTGTGTAAATATTATTCTTCCTGCTTGGTGTGTGTAGCCATATCTGGACTTCCATCCTATATTTTCTCACCTAGAGCAAAACCTTTGCTTCCCACTTATTTGAGTACATACATCAGAGAGGAATGTGTATGGTCTTACTTTTACTGCATACCTCCCAAGTGGAGCAAAAAACTGCTTTAAGGTTGCTTTTGCTAGCACTTAATTATTATGTGCTCTTGTAGCCAAAACCAACAGCTGCTGCTATTGCTATTTCATTGCACCCTAAAGGCACTTAGGAGAATTAACACTTCTTGCAGAAAGGTAAATAGTAAGGATTATGGACACAAGGGTTGGGCTGAGATCACAGCAGGAGGACAATGACATTTTCCATGCCTGTGTATCTTGCCAGTTTAAATTTTAAGAAAGTCTTGCAGTTAATAGTTGACAGCAGTGATTAGCTTAAAAAATATTATTTCCTGTCAGTTCTGGCTAACACTGTTCCTTTATGGCTTTTAGGTGCTCAGGTAGACCAGTCAGTGTTTGAAGAGCTTATAAAAGAGCAACTTCCAGAGCTGGCTGAACATATGAAGGATCTGACTGCCCTAGCTTCCATTTCTCTTTCCTGGTTCCTTACGCTTTTCCTCAGCATCATGCCCCTGGAAAGTGCTGTGAATGTTGTGGACTGCTTCTTCTATGACGGCATCAAAGCCATTTTCCAGCTGGGCTTGGCCATCCTGGAAGCCAACGCGGTGGATCTGTGTAATAGCAAGGACGATGGGCAGGCCCTGATGATCCTGAGCAGGTATGGCCACACAGGAGTGCTCCTTCCATCACTGCCCTAAAACAAAGGCATTGCTCAGTAGACACCAGGGCCCCTCGGTGTCACCCTGCTGCTGTCGCAGTGTCTGCCTTAAACAATGGCTTTGTACATCGCACGAGATGTCCTGTGAAATTTCCTGGCACTGCCGAGACATGCATCGCCTGCGTCAGCGTGCAGTATTTACTGCTGCTCTTCGTGCCTTCCCATGACTGACGGGCTTCCTGCTCCAGACTTCAAGGAGACAGAAGTTTTCTTCCTTGAGCAGCGTTTAGTCATTTGGCTGGCTTGCTGTTCCTCAGATGAGTAACCACAAAGCCATTTTTGAAAAGTCTAGCTTGCCCAAAACTCAATTTATTTCTAAGTCTGAGCCATAAGTAATTATTTGGTTGCTTGAATTGAGAAGAGCACAGTGCAATGTGATCTGTGTTCTTATATATTTCTTCCCTTCAGGTTTTTAGAGCATGTCAAAAACGAGGAAAGCCCTCTGCCACCTATTGGTAATCACCATGCATTCTTCAGTGATGACCAGGAATCCTCTCCAGTGACTGAAATAGCAAACCTGATTCATGACTCCTATGAGGTAAAATAATTCTTTGTAATTACTAGTGAGTTAAGTCAGAATTTTAAAGAAGAAGGTTAAATTCAGCTTGGATGCTTTGAAAGTTAATACACATTTACAGATTCCTTGACTAAAGTGCTCTCATGCACAAGACTAAGTGTAGTATGAATACCTAGATTAATTAGAGACTGGGTATGCTTTTTCTTCAAGGTCTCACTGCACTTTAAAAGCTGTATTTCCAATTAATACGAGTATCATAAAATAAAACACAAACAATAAACTTCTGTTCCTCTGTTACAGAAATTTGGAGACCACTCTGTGGAACAGATAGAGCACATGCGCTACAAACACCGGATCCGTGTCCTGCAGAGCCACGAAGATACAACCAAGCAGAATGTGGTGAGCAGGTTATTATTTTGACTGAGATAGCTGAGATGGCATTGCCTCCGGAGACACACAGGTTTGGTTTTTTAAAAGGTGCCACCAGGTCTTGAAAAATCATTGCTGACTCTGCAAAGAGCTGTTTCCTGGGATGGTGATGTTTTTTCTTTGGCAGCCATGTGCATCATTATAGTTTAGGGTGGCTTTAAAGTTCTAAACAACTGCAGGACTGTCCAGCCATCACCTTATCTGTGACTGTGGCCAGTGCTCAGCAGATGCCTGGGGAAGAGCGTGAGGAGAGACAGCACCATGCAATGCATCCCCGGCCTCTGTGACCTGTAGCTTAGGGACTTCCTGTCTTTGTTTCTAATAGCCCTTGAGGGATTTCTCTTTTCATGGATCTGTCCAACTGGTGAACCTAAAAAAGGGGGAAGCAGCACAAAGATTTTTTAATTCTGGTTTTCAGCTGTTCCACTTAAGTACACCTCGTGAGTCTGCCTGTGTCAGTGATGTCACTAACATGAATTTCTTTCTTTTTAAGCTCCGAGTTGTCATCCCAGATGTTTCAATTCTTCCTGAAGATTTAGAGGAATTGTATGACTTATTCAAGGTTGGTCTCCCTGAAAAGCAGGGGATGCACCTCATTGAGGCTTCTTTGGGTGTAACTTCCAGCTGTTGCTTGGCAGTGCAGCACTGACCTCCCGTCCTCTGGGAGGCTGTGCTCCCTGGGTGGGATCTTGCCATTTTGTCCTTTCTGTGGTTGCACAGTTGGTAAAGAGGAATAGTGATGTACTGATTCTTCTGAGAACTTCAGTTGTCTTCAATTTCTTGCTAACTTTCTTCTTGGAATTGGTCCCTGACAAGTTGGGTTCTGTTAACTTTCACATGCAGGATAAATTAAATATTATGTAGCTCTGCTCACTGGGAGCTTGGCAGTGCTTTTAAATCCTGTTCTCTAAATGCTCTTAAAAAGCAGACTGTCTTTTCCATGGGGAAAAAAAAACCCAACCTCACAACCTTGTGTCCTTGCCATTTGTTCAAAATTTTCTAATTTTTTTAAAACTAAAAGCAATATCAATTCCTTTCTGTCAAATTGATGTTTGATAAAACTTAAAGTTGGAGACAGGACATCTAAGCTTATACAACTATATTTGATTTAGAAGTCCAAGCTGTAATTATTTCCCTTAATGGACCATTTCTTCTGTGTACTGTTCATAGCCATAAATACTGACAATATGACTGTGGTATGTTGTTACTGTTACACAGCTTTGTCCCCAAGAGCAGCTGTATCCTGCCTCCGTTAGTGGCTGTAAGGTGATGCTGCTGGGCCTTGTTCTTCAGTGCTTCCCTCCTGCTCCTCACTGCTGGTTTTTGATCTTTGACTAGCTCACTCTCCCCTACTTTCATTTTCTAGTAGCTGTTCCTTTTTGGTTATTTCCCTTGCTCTCCCAGGGACAGCTTGCTTTGTTGGGACTCTTTGTTTTGCCTGTCCCTAACAGAAGACTAATGGTACAGTATCCAAATGGAGAGGTCTGAGAGAGAATAAATGAGCAAGTCAAGCCTACGTTTACTCCATATTTTTTGTGACCCTCTGTATCTTTGGCTGCTAAGGGACATCCTGGGTCAGATGTGGTTAAACAGTTTCAGTAGCCCAGAGAGGATTGCAACACACAGTGATTTTTTTTCAGGAATCTGTCGAGTCTCCCTTCATATTTATTAATTATCCATTGGAAACGGTGAGAATGGCTGGCTGCTCTGATGAAAGATTTGCTTTTTCACACAGGAATGTTCTTGGTATCACTATGACACCTTGCACAGAGTGAATTTCGAGCATGTTTACAGCGTAGTTTGATGCGAATGCCTTTTTCTCGTTCGTGCTCTCTGCTGCCGCGCCCCACAACAACCTCTGTCGTGTCTCCGATTTCTCCTAGAGGGAACATTTAATCCGGTGCTACTGGGAAAGCAGGAGCGCGGTGTCGGAGCGCCACGACCCCAGCCGGCCGTACGCCGAGCAGTACCGCATCGACGCCCAGCAGTTCGCCAGCCTCTACCGCCTGCTGTCGCCCTGGACCTGCGGGGAGCACACCGACCTCCTCGCCCACAGGACCTTCCGCCTCCTGGATGAGAACAGGGACCGCCTCATCGAGTTCAAGGCGCTCGCCAGCTGCTTGGGTATCGGCTCACTGCCGGCCGGGGGCAGAGCAGGGCCTGGCTCGTGGGGAGGACAGGAGGGTTAGAATGACACATAACTGGCAGAGAGGATGGATTCTAGGGCGTGTGATGACCCGTATCGGTACCTTTACTCATTTTTTTGTGTTTCAGTCACCTGAAGTCAGTTTTGATTTAAAAGACAGCCTAAGGACATGATTGATTTCTCAGAGAATAGTAATTTTGTTGAAAATCTTGCACGAGTTAAGAATTACACTTGGGTCTGCAAAGAATGCTAGTAAATTCTCTCTACCCAGTTGTTGCTCTGAGTATAGTTCTGAAACCTCAGTGTACCTCTTTGAAACTGCTTCTTGAAGACTTAACCTTACACAGCTAACTGCTGCCTGCTTTGCATGTTGACAATAAGCAGAACAAAAAAATCTGGCTAGCAGTGACTGAGATCTGTGCTAGGGTTGGTCTTGAGTCCAACAGCTGTCCTGGTAGGTGAGACTGCCTGTCCAAAATCTGGCTGAAAAGAAAGTGGCAGATCTCAACTGTTGTCTGATCCCAAGTGGAAAAATCTGAAATTCAAAGCTTCAGTAAAAATCAGTGATTTTGTATTCTTTCCACTTACGATTTTTAGAATTCTTATGTGAACCTAAGGCACCCTGTATTCTCTTTTTATTTGATTCTTAGAGGCTTACAACTTTAAATTTAAAATTCTCCACAGTATTTGAGTGCATTTGAAAGTTTAGCATCTAATTTTTACTGGTCATTGAAAAATGTGAATTAATTATGTGAAGAAGTTAATTAACTGTGAAACAGTTACCTCTTTTGGGCTTAGTCTATAGAACAGCAGTAAGGGCATGAAGAACATGATGTCCCCAACATTATTTGTCTCTCCCCTCTAACATTTCTGTAAATCTGTGGCAGCAAGCAGCCTTTACTAGATTCCCCACCATCCTCCTTGATGTTTTTAAATTATGCTGAATCTCCATAGGATTAGGTGCTCCCAGTCTAGTTCACAAGAACAAAGACCAAAGCAGATGGCTGACACCTGCTGTTCCTCATTGACAGGCACAACCTAAAGTTATACACTGGCCATATGTTTATTGTCCATGTAAACAATCATCCTTTGTGCACAGAGAGATGCCTGATTTATTTTAAACTGTGGAAGTAAATGCTCTGGTTCACTTCCTTCTTGTTCTTTATTTTCCTTGCAGATGTTATGTATAATGGAGAAATGAATGAAAAGATAAAGTTACTATATAAGCTGCATATCCCACCAGGTAAGAAATCTGAAAGGAAATGAATACCTCAGCTTCCCCCAAAACTCTCTTGGTTTTGGGAAAAGCTAAATGAAGAACCCCATCTTGCTTCCTTCCAACTGGGAGCATACAGGATGTGCATTTGTACACTCACTGCATTTTACAAATTACTCCACCAATTACAAATGGTACCTTTTTGGATGAAATATATAGATTACAATGTCAGAGCACACAGATCTGTTGCATTCAAAGATCTTTTGCAGCCAATTATATGGTTACTTCCAGACAAAATACAAACTGAATAACGTTTTTGAATGGCTTGTACTCAATGTACAGTAGAGATCTCCTTGTGTGTCTTGATCCAGTTTTGATTAGGTGACAAAGTTCTGTGCTAGGTCCTCTATGCAAAGTTTTAAATTAAATGTGCACTTCTTGGCGAGCTTCCAACTGCAGCACCAGTCTTACATGAACATGATTTTACAGTATGATTTAATGAAGTACCTGAAAGCATTTACAAAACATCTTTGCACAATTACTTTACTTTTTTCAAGTATGTAAATTTTAGAAAAATAAATCATCATCGTGCTGAATTCAAAGGATTAAATTTGTCACATTTCTCGGATAGCTCTCACAGAAAATGAACGAGACAGCCAGTCACCATTAAAGAATCCTTTGCTCTCAACATCAAGACCACTGGTCATTGGAAAATCAAATGGTATGTCCAGAATGGTTTTCTAATGTGAGTGCATGAGATAACCAATTTTCCACTTGTGAACCCTATCGTGTTATCTCTGCTCTCTGGTGTTTAATTTGAAATGTAAATTTACTCCAGTGACTTGAAAATTAATTCTCCTTTTTATGTCTGCTCCAAAAAAGGTGATGCAGTAGATTACCAAAAGCAATTGAAGCAGATGCTGAAGGATCTAGCCAAAGAAAAGGATACTAAAACTGAAAAGGAATTGCCAAAAATGAGCCAGGTATGTACCTTAGAGGCTGCATTGTGTTTTTAAAGAAGTGTACTCAAAATTAAATTATTGAATTCAACAATTTGGCTCTCTCTCATGAAGTACAATTTCAGCCTGAACTTGGATTCAGTCCTTCAGGCACTGAGGATTGGTCTCCTCTGATCCAGGGAGCAGGTGCTTAGAAAGTTTTAACTATGAAAAAAATACCATCCTAACAGATGAGCATCCTACCTGCTCAGACTGGCTGGTGAATAGAATTTCAGATTCACCCTTGTGGGAATGGAGAGGGCCCCAGCGGCCCTGCCTTGGAGAGAGGCCTGCTGAGGAGATAAGAAAGGGATTGCACAACCTCCTGCCAGACCCCCAAGATAAGAAAGTAACTTCTCAGCTACAGCGACCAAGAAAGGTCCTGTAAGCCCCCAGAAGTTTGAATGTAATTTGCTGTAACCCATTGGCTCGTGCTCCTCCACTCCCACCTTGGTTTGCCCATAAAAATCCCTAGATCGCCCCGCTTGTTAGGGACACCCGTCACTGGCTCCCCTTCGCTGATGCTCTCTGACTCCTGCGGAATCGCCATACGGACCCTCCTCTCTTCTTCCCGGGCGAGCAATAGAGGCTGCCTCGCAGGACAGGGCAGGCAGAGCTGAAATCACATAAGAGCTGAGAAATCACTAAGCTGCCCTGTCTCTGCTGAGAGAAGCCTCCGGCCCGCTGAGGGGGTGCTCTGGCCCCTAGAAGGTTGTCTCTAGTGAGATATCCTTTTGGAGTGGCTTCTGCCCCCTGGGTCCGAATGGCGGACCCCAGACCAGCGGCCGGAATACACCCTCATCTGCAGCAGAACATGCAAGCAAACAGGTTTATGCATGCTGCAAAAAGGCCTCCTCCTTCTAAGCCTAAGAATTCCCAAGAATGCACATTTTTGTTCTGTCTTCCCATACCTCCTCTGCACCAAACCAGTAACTTCTTAATCCACCACACCTGGAACTTGCCCAGTCTTAGGCAAACACTGACTAGAACTGCAGGGAAGCAGCTGAAGGCTGTCACAGTCTAACCATGTTTCCTAATGCCAGTAGCTTTCTGTGTTGTTGCCATAAGGAAAATTACTGGAGGGAAAAGGGCCCCATATTAATAAAACAAATGTACAGACATGCAAAGAAAGATGGGACTGACCCCAGAATCCCTTCTGTGCTTGCGTTGCTAAATGAAGTTTTAAATGGGTGACACATACCTAGTCTGTCAGCTCTGCGGAGGCTCATGATCTCATAAAGGCATCATTTCACTGAGGGCTCACAACTTTCCTAACGGGATAAATGGAGACATCCTCTACCCTGAAAACCACCTGTGATGGCTAAGCAAAGAAGAGAGAGAAAGGAGCTGGGCAGGGAAGATCTCTTGTTTTAGAAGAGCTGGGAAAGAGGGAAGAGAAACAGCAGAAGGGAAGTTTGCTGCAGGCCTGTGGATGGCTACTGTGTAGCAGCCACCTATAAGGGATTATCCCTTGCCTTCTATCTCACTTGCCCTTAGATCATCTGGCAGGTCCTGATTTCCTTCATCAGGGCATCAAAAAACTTCACTGTCCTCTTCCCTTTTTGATTTCAGCACAGGGTTGCCTAGCACCACTGGGTGTTGAAATCCCTTCACTAACATTTTTTTAAAAGCAGGTAAAAGTTATGAAAGAACATGTTAAGTGTACACAGCATTCCATCTACCTTTGCACTACTGTGTCCCACCTGACTCCTGCAGTGATCTTTAACATGGCTGTTCAGGACTTTGATGCTGGTTTTTCATCCTTTACAGAAGGAGTTCATTCAATTCTGCAAAACGTTGTATAGCATGTTTCATGAAGATCCAGAGGAGAACGATTTGTATCAAGCCATTGCCACTGTGACCACACTGTTACTTCAGATTGGAGAAGTAGGACAAAGGAGCATCAGCCTGGGGAGTGGATCAGACGAGTTCACCGAGGACATACAGCCCGAGGCCTCTGCTTCAGACCAGGACGCTGTTTTTACTGACACTGTGAAAACTCCTCACAAAGACTCTCAACCTTCACCTGTGACTGAAGGGGACTGGACTGTCTCTTTTGAACATATTTTAGCTTCCCTCTTGACTGAACAATCATTAGTTAACTTCTTTGAAAAACCCTTAGAACTGAAACCAAAGCTTGAGAATGCGAAGCTAAATCAATACAGTCTCAGAACAAATGGAATGAGCTGCCTGTCACGGAGTGAACATGCAAAACCAAGCACGCAGTAGCACCCAACGTGTCAAAAATGAAATGCACTGAAATTATGCCAAAGGACATACTGTAAAAGGCTTTCAGTTAGCAGTGGACTTTTGGTAACCAATTTGTTGGTCTGTGGTTTTCAGTTTAAGAGCTTTAAAAGCTAAAAGGGGGTGTAGGTTTGTTTTGTGCCACTGACTTATTATGTTCTTGTTTTGAATGTAAAAGGAAACATCTGTCTACAGTGTGAAGACACTGAAGCCCTCTTCCGCACTGGGAGAGCGGAGGCTGGCTCCAGTTGTCTTTTTCTTTTTTTTTTTTTTTAAGCAGGGGAAAACACTTCTCATCTGCTGTCCAGTTTGTTTTGGTTGCCTTTTTTTGCACTAATACTGAAAACTGTTTCAATGCTGGTAATTGAAACTATTTTAATATATTTGATTGTATTCCAGTTTTTATGTCTTGCTGAAATGCTAAGTGAACATGAATATGCTTCTGATGTCGGTCTGTGAAAACATGCACTTTTCAATAAACCCTTTTTGTACAAGACTAGCATTGACAGTATTTACTGGTTTAGGGAAGCTTTAGTCCCTACTGCTTTAAACAAATACCCTGAGGTAGCATGATCACAATTATTTAGCTAATCAAAGCCCTGTTTCTGTGTTGCACACTGAGCTGCTTTGGGAGAAGCCTACTGAGTCTGCCTAAGAGGCCAGCGGGGCACGCCATCCATGTGAGATTACATACATGAAATACTGATCTATCAGTTTGTTTTGTTTTGTTTTGAAACTAACTTGAGTTTAACTTAAAATACCAGTGTGAAGGCTCTTTAATACCCAGAACAAAACAAACCCACAACTCTGCCACCTACAAAAAACATTTTAATCTCCTCATTCCATTCACATGTAACGGATGTCTAGTGTACCTTTAATTAAGAAAATTACACCATTATGGTTCAAAGAAAGCAAGATACTTTAAAAGGCCTGTTCAACTCAATGCTTTACAGTGGAGAGCCTGAAGAGACTGAACAATAAAAACAACTGAAGAATGTATTTTATTTTTTTTATTGTAATGAAAATCTGTTTAATTTTCATCCACATTGACTGTCTGTAGACCTGCAAAACAAGACATTTTATCACCACCTGTTAGATATACGGAAACCTTCCCAAGGAAGTATACCTTCAGTTTCAAGGCTAATTTACTTCTCGAAGAGCCAACTATAGAGAAAAATATTTCTCCAAATGTTAAAACAAAAACTTAGTTGTATTTACAGTTGCAAAACAGTTGTATTTATTTTTCTCAGATGACAAGTACAGAGAGCTTAACCTGCCCGAGTTTTTGACATCAGAGGATGGGCTTTACAAGGGAAAACAAACTTTAATACTACCCTAACAACTATGGCCCATATTTTTCAATATCTCAAAACTTACATGATCATTTCACTTCTTTGTTATGTGGATCAGGAGCCCTGTTCTCTACAGCAGAGCTAGGTTAAGCCAGTGGTTTGACTCTTGCAGCATGCTTTTCATCTGGATATTGCAGTGCAGGAGGAGCTGTCCTACTTGTCGTTTGTTCAGAGAAACATGGCATGGGAGATGCATGAACCTTCCTTACCTTTGAATGTTGTGACTGGTACGTAGGTAACCAGAGTGTACAGCTTGTTGGGCGAATCCTCATCCTCATTGCGCTTTCTGGACAAACGCACACGGATACGGTAAGGAACATTCCTAAAATGAAGATGGCAGATTACTTTACAGTGAAGTATGTATTGAAACCCATGAATTCATAGGAAAGTACTTTCTCAGCATCATACCAAGAGCAAAATCTTGTAGCTTAAGAGACTGTATTGTTTGCCTTAGAGGAGCTCTTTTTAAATTTGTTTTGCTTGGTTTTATTAAAGCTAGCAGGTAAGATTTAACTGAACCTTGAATAAGATGAATTAATTTTCTAGTAGGAGCATAAAGTCAGAAGTGCATCATCTGTCCACTACTGAGGAAATACACCATGAAGATGATCATTGAATGAACATGGTCGGCAAGCAGCTGTTACTGACAATCATTTCTTACTACAATATAAAAAAGTGAGAAAAAACTCCAACAATCTACCTGGAAAGCCCAAGGCCTCTGTCAAAAATCAAAGTATTGCCTATGTTTATGCCAGAAGTTGTGGGAATTCAGGCATCAAACCTGAACCAAGGTCTTACTTAAGGGCACAAAATTAATCATCATTTCTTCCTCACGAAGCCCATGGAATCATAACTGAATTGTTTAATGGTTTTGTTTGTAATAGGCAAATCACAGCTTAGTGTCCTCATCTAATAATGCCCAAAATACACTGTTGAGGAGAAGCACAAAATTTTTTCTCCACACCATTTTTCACATAACCTGCAACCTTGAACTTAACATTTTAGGAAACTCCTGCTCAAAGTACTTTGCTCTGCAGAATATGTGAAGTAATCTCCTCCCTGCTGCAAGAACATACTTATTACATCAGGTGGACATAGCAACTAGACACAGGAACTGGCTTTGCTTTACTCCCCTCCTGTCAAAGTCAAAAACATCTTCCACTATTTTATGTAGATCACTGAATATCACACCAGCAAACATGGTGATTTTAGCCTCTCCTGATCCTGCCAAAGGAAGACACTTTACTTTGCATACATTATGTATTCTAACTAGTAGAAAGTGCAGACTCACGCTTCAAAGACAGATGTGGCTGGCAACTCCTTGCTCCACAGACTGCACCTGTACCAGTTAATGCGAGGAAATCTTGGTCTGCAGCCTCATTACAAAGCTCTGGAGTTATGTATGCTGTCTCCTGGTTCCACTGCTACTTCTTCACCCCCTATGAACTGGGCAGTTTAACAAGGAAGACAGAGAACCCCTGCCTGTAAGACCCACTAACTCACTCTCATTCTCCCACTCCGCTTTTGAAGGAAGGGTTGGCCACACAATGCCAGGCAAAGCATTCTACATATGTCATAGACCAGACTTAGGGATCTAATTCCCAGAAGACATGGTTTAAACCTATGTGCATCTCTCAAAGCATCAATCCAGTTAACCATCAATCCATCAGTTAACCTTTTATTACAGTTTAAGAGGTCCCACTCCCCAGAGGAGTTCTTTTGGACCATCTTTATATGCCTTCATATCAGCTGCCTTTGTAGCAGTGATTTTTAACAGCAGTTATAGTTTTTGGTCCCCAAACTACTTATTTATTTGTACTTTCAAGAAAAGATTAATGGCCCTGTTGAAAACACAACTCCTTTTGTGCAGCATTTGTTCAGCATGCTTCAAAAACTAATCCTGTTCAGACACACTACACAAATCCCACTTAGCCTGGGGTTGTAGGTATCACTAAAAGGTCAGGTTTATAAAAACTCTGTGCTGCAACAGGGATTAAGGTACTACAGTATTACAATACTCCAAACCTTTCTCTTCCCCACCCTCCACCCCCAAACCTGCATTCCTTCTTTCCTTTGCTTTATTCTTATTCAAAGTAGAAGAAAATTCTTTCAATGCCAGAGTTGACCAAAGCTTTATTACAAATATGCCAGGACAGCTGACCAGAACACAGAAGTGCCAGAAAGATTAGGCTAGTGTGTACACAAGAAGGAAGCGTTTACAAAGGAAACGCAAATACTGCAAGAAGTATACAATTTTTTCCTAATCCTTCATGTCCTTCCTCACCCAGCAAAGAAAATTGCAGAAAACCCACCTTATTCCTTTAGCCCAGACTGCTTTGTTCAATCTGGTATCGATGCGAACGTCAGGAGTACCCATCTCCTTCATCGCAAATTTACGGATTTCCTTGAGAGCGCGCGGTGCTCGCTTCTTGAAGCCCCTGGGACAAACACAAGAGCAATTCCTTTAACTTCAGGACACTGTCAGCACTAGACACTTGTTGCAAACACACAACCCACAAAGCATTGTGCTTAACAGCAAACAGCTGCACCAGCCTGACTGGACCTTTACCCTGGCAGACAGATGCTAACTTTAGTGGAAACCACTTATACTTAGGTAGAATAAATTCAGTAGAATTTTGCAACCACAAGATCTCCTGGATCTTAAACCTTTGTCTTAATGTCAACATGTTTGAATATCTCAGTAACACTCAAGAGATCAGAGGTGTCACAGACACTCTGCATAGAAGCCCTATGAGCATCTATAATAACGTAAGGATGACAGAACTGTATTAGTATTGAAATGAACAGCAGAAGAACAAAAATGATGTTATTCTGAATATCAGCTTTTGCTGAACAGTAGTTGATGGTAACTTTCTTTTGTGCTGTCAGGACTGCACCAATACCAGCATCAGAACTGTGTTCTTACCCCAGGACAGCCTGTCTCATGCTCACTATGGCCAGATCCTGCAGGACTGGGCATCCACACTGAAAGCAAGAGCTGCACCATGAATGTTTAGCCATACATACCATACCCACACAGTGACACAGGGCTGTGCCAGTGGTGTCTGAGGGCCCACAGTGGGTTATATTTAGTTACATGATGTGCACACGGCTGTTGATACTTTGTGCTAGAATTGGGATGTGGGTACTTGATCACAAGTGGGACAAAAACTATATAAAAAGCATTTAACTCTAGCATATCATGCCCAAAAAGAAAGGTGGACAGCAGGATCATTAGTGCCAAACAACAGGCAAAGCCAGAACATCTTACTGCCATTTAAAGAGTACCACTGCCTTCCATTCTCAGCCAGTTATGCAATGCTCCACTGCCTCATTTCTCTCCTATTCCATGTTAACTTTAGGCACTGCACCAATTGTTTGGATTTGGATGGTGTCTTCCCTGTGTTTGCAGGCATACACAGAATGCAAGGGCACTGCAGTTTCCTCTGAAGCACTTCTTCACAGTTCCATGAGGTTCAGCATCTGGTCAATTAAAAAGCTACTCTTACCTACATACAACAAATATCCTTTAAGCCAAATCATATCCCGGTTTGCACCTCACACAATTTTGTGATAAACATGAAGCAAATAATTTCATTACAGCAGTATTTAATTTCTGAAACTTTCTCAGTGGTCTGAAGTTTAAGCATTTGCTTGGGAAAGAATGACAACCTGTGCACAGAAATAAATCGATCTAACTTTAAGTCCCAGAACACTAACAATCACAGCAACGAACTTATTCCTGAAAGCCACAAGCCAAGTCTGGGGTTGCACAGGTACAGACAGAGCTGCTGCCTCAGGACACAACCGAGGCACAAGGGACCACAAACACAATGCTCTAAGGACAGTCCTTCTCTGCTCTTTAAAACCTACCAAACCCACGTCCAAATGCCACTTCAGAGAAGGCCAGTTTCGCTGACAAAAATAACTTACACGCCATGGATCCGCTTGTGAATGTTGATGGTGTATTCCCGAGTTACTACTTCGTTGATGGCAGAGCGCCCCTTCTTCTTCTCGCCGCCCTTCTTTGCGGGAGCCATCTCAGCGACGCTAGAAGGCACCGTGCACACATCAAACGCAGATCTCGGGCCTTCCCGTCCCCTTCCCTCCCGCCGCCCCCAGCCCATTACCAACCGCACAACTCCCACATCCAGAAACTTAAACCCAGGCTTCATTAACCCCCGCGGCCGCACCAGTCGCAGGCTTCACGCAGCAACTTTCCAGCATCACAGATGCTTTACTTCCATCTCCCTGAGAAGAGCAGGAAGCACATCCGAGACTCTCCGACCACCTCGCATTAACATCGGCCTCCCGGCCAGCCCCAAGCCCGCTCCCTCTGCAAGGCAACTCGGGAGCGCAGCTCAGCCCGTCCCGGAATGAACGTGACGGGGACAGACCGGCTCCTCCCAGGTGCAAGAGCACGGGCCGTATTCCCGTCCCATGAGTCCCGCANGGCGGATGGAGGCGGATTCTGCGGGACGAGCCCCGGCGCACACTCACCCTGCCCGGGCACCGGCCGGAAAGGAGCTCGCAGGGCACGCTGGGAAACAGGAGCCCTTCCGGGATGAGGCTGGGAAGCGACTGCGCCGGCGGCGGGCGGGGCTGGTGTCTGGGTGTGCCCGGCGCGGGGCCGTTCTCTGCGCCGGGGTCACGGTGTGCTCATACCTGGGGGGGTTCTGTGGAGCAATGTCAGTGTGTGCCCGTACCGGGGTATTCACTGCTGCGGTGTCACTGTGTGCCCGTACCGGGGTGTTCACTGCTGCGGTGTCACTGTGTGCCCGTACCGGGGTGTTCACTGCTGCGGTGTCACTGTGTGCCCGTACCGGCGGTGATCTTTGCGGTGGTGTCAGTGTGTGCTTGCACCGGCAGTGTTCTTTGGGGAAGCGGTGTTGTGTGTGCCGGTACCGAGAATGGTCGGTGCCCGCCTGCCCGCTTCCTCTGTAGAGTGTCTCCCTTTTCCTTGGAGTGGTGTGTGAGGAACTCAACTTGGCGCAGTGGTGCTTCCAGCAAGAATTTTTCCTCTTGCAGATCTAGAGTTCTTGTTTCCGAGACAGAACCGAGACATCCTGGCGTGGGGCAGTAGCCTGATGTAATCAATCACCGCTCCCTGCCCGGAAAACCGACCCGAGCTGAGGGATTATGTTGGAACAAGCTGGGGTTTGGCTATAATGAACTGGAACGTCCCAGCTCTGTGAGGACTGGCGTTGCCTTGTGTGTGCAAGAGAGAACAAAGACAATAATCCCAAACCTAAGTGTGTATGGGAAAGAGCATGAATAATTAGGTCTTGATGTAAATCTGCTCTTGTGAGCTGTCTGTATTCTTCCAAATAATGTTTAAACCAGCTCAGAAGACGGCAACCCCATGCTATTTACAGCATCTCCCTGTTAACAGCTTACAGTGCCACTGGTTTTAGAAAGATGTGTTTGCTCCAAGGCCGAGTTTGGTTTGGATGTACCACTGGCAATTGGGAGAGATGAGGGTTTATAATCCCCGAGAGCAGAGCACATTCTTAAAGGAATTTTCCCTTCCTATGTCTGCTGTCATAGTAGTTGAGATCTGTCAGCTGCTGCTTCCATGGGTATTTCCTCTGAGGTGCTCATATTCCTTCATTACCTCTTCCTGCATGAACTTTTTAGGCTTACAGATTTGTCCCCTGCTTTCCCAAGAGTGGCTGGGATTTATGAAGTTAGCCTCTAGCTCATCCAGCTGGCCTTTGCTTATGTTTGTCTATAGTTAACAGAAAGAGAGAGGTTCCTTCAGACATTAGGTGAAACTTTCACATCTAGCTTACTAATCTTCATCTGGTGGGGTCACTCTTGCTTCACTGAATACAAGAATTTAAAGGGATGAGCAGTCTAATTCACCCTGGTAACTAAAGTTAGCAGTAAAAGCACTTTCTTAGAGACCTAGTACTTGATTCTCACATCTTCTCTCAGTGAGGGATTGTATGGACTGACATAGGCACCTGTCAGTGCTACCACCCAGTCTTGCAGTTGAAGCAAGGGTAATACTGTCAATGGAGTTTCTTTAGGAGATTTTTAGCTTTTTCAGAACTCAGGGCAAATAAGCTTCTTTTCATTTCCACAAAAGCTTACTTTCACAATTTCCAGCTCCTAGCCCAGTTATCTCTATTGTTCCCCTATGGCACAGAAACCAGAACACAATGGGCCCTGCTGATGTGATCCTTGGTACTCAAGGGCAGGAAGGCCATGTGGGCACTATGCTGAACATAATGGTGGCACCAGTGGCTGCAAGCTGCCCTGAGAGCCATCTCCTTTCAGTCTTACTGAGGGGAATGAAGACATTCCTGTGCTCAGTTACCTGCCTCAATCTGTGTTGGAGGTTCTCCCTGTCTGCTGAGGGAAAGCAAGCCTGTACCTTGGCTGTTCCATCTTGTAGTCAATTTAAATTTAACACAAAAAGGAGTCTGCACAAGGATGCTAAAGTGGAAACCAGACTGTCTACAGGGTGAGTATTCCAGAAGAAATGTACCCCCAAAACTCAGGACAGCAGTGTCTTAAAACACTGAAGCTGGACAGGGGTCAAAACCCTTGGCATATGCTGAGTCAAACCATTCTTTAAACCATCTGTTTTGTGCTAATATAAAACTCTTTGGTTGGAAGTACAAAGCTGCCTGAGGTCTTTAAAGGTGCCTTAAGTTTTAAAGGTGCTTAAAACGAGCTGTCTTTGCTTGCAGTTAATATAACTTCCTGAGCTTTCATTCTCAGTGTCTGTGCCATGACAAAAACTACAAGGGATACTACTTGGTTTTGCTAACTGGGTGCCAAACACCATTAATGTCTGTGGCTAAGATTAAAAGTCTAAAGTGAATCACATAGTTCAACAGTCACAGGAAAATGTGTGCAAGTCCTGCAATAAAGCCTTTTGGCTATTTTATTTTATTCTACAAATAAAGACAACTGTCCATCATTAAATGGAAAAAAATAATAGTTTGAGTTGTATATAGCATGAAACAGTAGTTCCCTTCACAAAAACATTTCTAATTCATTAGTTTATTACAAAATACCCACTCACAAAAAAGCACAAGCACAATCTTTATACTTGTGAAATGAGTTGATATTTCATATACAAAATAATTTCCACATAATTCCATATAATTTTATTTTATATAGAAATAGGTCATTATTACAACAGCTGTACAATACACTACTTTTTTATTTAATAATTACATAAAATCTTTCTTAGAAACATATCAACGGAAAACATACAAAAAAAGCGAAAAGTGCATTTTCTTTTTTTTTTTCCTCCAAAGGAAAATTTAATCCTAAATGTTATAATGAAAGAGATATGTAATAGTCTGCAGCATCCCGAGTCAGTGGGCCAAAACACAGTGCATATTTCTCAGAGACTTGGAGTGGGTGAGTTTAGGTTGATGAAGGCTTCATGTTGTACTACCGGAGAGTTGCATGATTGTGCTTACAATTTGAGTTCTCCTTTGCAATCACAATTCATGTAGGAAACGGTCCAGTGTGGGTTGTGGGTTTGTTTTTTTTTTTTTGGTTGGTTGGTTTTTAGTAATGAAGAACAGTTAGGGTAAGCTGCATAATACTTTTCAGATTCTAAATCAAGGGTTATGAGCTGTAGACCATCTTCACCAATGGTTGGGCTTTTTCCTCCATTGGATGTGCTAATTTGGCCACAAGAATAAAGAAACAAACTTCTCTTTACAGAAAGTGCCTAGGTTTTGTCATCTGTGCAGTTGTGCAAAATAATAACAATAATCATAATAAAAATAATCTCTTGTTCTCTCCTCGATAGACCTTTGACGCAGTGCTTTTCATACACAAAAGAAGAACTGAAACAGTGAAGGCCAAGTACCTCATGTCTGTCGACAGTCTTTTGGAATTGCCAGATGGCTTCCAGAGTGACAGGCTGGGATTGAACACCTCTTCCCATGCTCCCAGTGGGGATGGAGGCCGCATGGGATAGTGCTCCTTTTTATTTTGCTCTGTCAGTACATCCTGTGCTCACAACACAGCGCAAATGGAAGCCAGCGTGCCGTGAATGCACTGTCTGTGGCAGTCTGCACTCTGGGTGTACTTCTGTCATAGAGCTTGGAGAGAAATGCTTGTGCAAAAGCCAGAACAGTAAGTACAAAGTCATTCTCTTCTGCCCCATGTGCCCATTGGTTAAAGCTAATCGTGCATTGATTGTGCTGGTGGGACTCTTATCGCAGAGGCTGTGGCAAATTTGATGATTCTGATAAACTATTCCTTCTTCTTGATGTTAGTTGTTGCTGTTGCTGCTGCTGCTGCTGTGTCTGATGATACCCCATATTTCCTTGCTGTGGTGAGTAAGATGGCAGGAGCAAAGAATCAGGTTGTTCATTGTGCAAAGAACTTGGTGTTTGCACCTACAGATAAAATAAAATTTATTGTGGCGTTTGATTCTTTCACGTGTTAATGTCCTCAGTTACAGGATGCTTAAAAATGCCACTGGTTTGCTGGCTTTTATATCTGGAGCTGTTTGGCATGAGCTTAGCTTAAGTAATGCTAGAAGCAATTGACATAATTTGCAGCAAAGAACATTCCAATTAGGCATTGAGGTTTTCTCATAGGAATGCACTGCCTGGGATTTGCAGGTTATCCTGAAAAGCCTGTTTGGGAACCGCGTGGGTGAAACATGTCAGAAATGACACGGATGGATGGCAGAAATGAAACAGGATCCTAATGTGCCTCATGCTGTCCCTTCCTTTTCCTGAGCTTACAGTTGGGCATGACCTTGCAATGTTGATGTGAATTTTGCAGGTGTTTTATTGGAAACAGTATCTGCCAGACTTTCTTTCATTAATTCTTGGCTACGATAAGGATTTCATTTCAGTAACAAGAGTTTAATAATTTGAGGTTGGTTATACCCTTTCAATGATGCCAGTGGGTATGTGACCAGGTTTTATAGACTCAGTTCAGCTCCTGTTGAACTAATACAAAGACAACTCATTTCCCCCCTTTACTTTAGTATGTCTTGAATTAGGTCAAAAAATAAGTATTTTTACATCTTCAAATCACCTGGTTCTTCCAGGCAATGTGCTCTACTTTATCTTCTTTGCCTTGTGGAGATGAGAAAATATGTTAGTTTCCTGAAGGGATCCAGATATCTGATCCAGATCTATTTTATGTTGATGCTGGTAATTAAAAATCATCTTTTGACTTGTAAACCAAGCAAATTTTATACTGAATAAAGAGTACAGAACAAATCCTAAGGCATTGATTTTCTCCAGCTGGAAACAAACTTTTAAATATATCCAAGATAATCTGATTATGCTTTCAATGTACAGAATTAATGATTTCCTTTTAAATATTCTGACTGTTCCCACTGCTCCCTTGCTGTACTAGCCACTGTAGCAGTGTGTCACACATCAGAAGTCAGAATCAGAATCTCTTAAATGGACATTTCTGCCAGGATCAGGCTCTAGCAGAAACCTGGGGCCCCATTTGCACAGCCCACTCACCTTGTTACTCTGTGTGCATACTTTACACATCATCCTCTTTGTCCTACCTGCAGGTAGCGTTGTTGCTGATGCTGTTGGTGCTGGAGTTGCATAGGTGGCAAAGAGGATGGCTGAGAAGGAGGGGTAGTGGTGAACCCTTGGTTTAACACTGCTTGTCCCATCAGTATGATTGGAGAGCTGCTGCTGGAAGTCTGCACTTCCAAGCTTTGAAACATTTGTTGGGTTTGAGAATACCTATGGAAGAAATAAGCAAAACAATCAAAAACAAAGTGTTGGAAACAAAGGTCTCCTCTTAGAATAGGGATGGCAATCCCTAGTCTTCCTAAATCATAGAATCACAGAATGCTGTGGGTTGGAAAGGATCTTTAAGACCGTCTAGTGCTAACCTACTTCCCATGGGCAGGGGCGTCTTCTACTAGACCAGGTTGCTCAGAGCCCCATCCACCAACCTGGCTTTGATCACTTTCAGGGATGGGGCATTCACTTCTCTGGGCAACCTGTTTCAGGGCCTCACCACCCTCACAATAAAAAATTTCTTCCTAATATCTAATCTAAACCTGCCCTCTTTCAGTTTAAATTCACTACCTTTTGTCCTATCCCTGTATGTCCTAAGTCCTTCCCCTTCTCTCATGTAGCCCCTTTTAGATACTGGAAGGCTGCTGTAAGGTCCCCCTGGGCTTTCTCTTCTGCAGCTGAAACCCCCAAATAATTCCCAGTTAATGATTCCTGTGCATGGGACCCGCTAATATGAACAACAGCAATTATTGGCAGCACTGCTTTCCCTTACCCTGTGCACAAGCTGGACTTGGAGGGAAGAATACATCTCACCTCAAAATCCAGATCACATTTTAAATTAATTTAAAATTCTGGTTTATGCACATCTTGTCTTCAGCCACAATATTCACATCCCAAACTCATGAAACCAAATGGCCTTTGATTCTGTTTTAATATGCTGAGCCCTGAACTGCAGCAAGAGAGAAGCAAATTCACCTCCTGTCCTGCAGCCTGTGCTCCCCTGTGACTGCCTGAGGGGTGGTGATCTGCAAAAACATGGCTGGGGTTGATTACTTCTTAAGCTGCTCATACACATATTGCCACATACGATCAGCAGTTCCCATCATCATGAGCCCCACTCTTGGAACAGAAGAAGCCTCTAGGAACCCTCTAGAATGAGGGATGGGACAGAACCAAAATACTCATCTCCTCTCGCCATTCTGCTTTTGCAAAGCAAAACTTAAATATGTGTTGTTTTGTGGAAGGCTGTGGGCAAACCCACAATGGAACTATTGCCAACCCAGCCTAATTCTGTTTATCCTGTAAAGGGTGATGAGATCATAGTGTGATTTGTGTTCACTGAACAGCTGTTCAACATTAGGGTTTAGTCAGAAATGCTACACTCTGGGAACTTGTGTGAGGATGTGAGCTCCTATAAAAGGGTCCCACGAGTCAGGGAGTCTACATGAACTGGGAGATGCATCTTTGCAAGTAAGGCCTCTTTTATTCAGAGGCTTAAAAGCTGAGTGACAATATTTATGTTTGACAAATTAACTCAAGATAATCTTAAACAACAATAATGATTTTTTAAAAAAAGAAATACTGAATACCTACATTACTGAAATAACAGTTGAAGAATACTGTTTTGCAAAAAGAATTTTTTTAAAAGAAATGATATGCAAACAGTTGCTTGTTATTTTAGCAGGTCACTATTAAGTACAGTGACAAAAAACAGCTATAAAAAAAGTATATTTTGACCAGCATGTTCTGCTTCCTTCATCTAAGTTTTGAGGAGACAAAAAAATTGAGGTGAGGCTTTCTTGGCACCAATCATTTCACTGAGCCAGTGCTGACTTTCTCACATTTACCTTGGTGGGTCAGAAGTCCTAGTGCTGAAGCAGGCAGCATCTGAGGGACAAAAATTGCCCCAGCCACGGCTTGTTAAAACGCCACTGGCAGTTCGTGTTTCCCTCTGTCATTCTCCCTGATATAAACAGGCAGGGCAAGGCTGACCCTGATGCTGGAAGGCAGGCTCAGCCCAGTAACGCATTCCCAATATTTATAATTACTTCATCTTCTTACAAAAGAAGGCTACTTCCCCTTAAAAGCAGCTTTGATGTTTTATTTTTTACAAGGCACGTACTTGGCCTGGGATCCCGCCATGCTGAGGTCTGAAGGGTGTCTTGCATTACAGGACCCAGGCATCATGGGCTGAATAGGCTGGCTAAGCAACAATCTGGCACACGAGGAAAAAAAAAAAAAGTGACATTGCTGGAAGAGAAGGACCATACAAATCCCACACTGTGCAAAGAGAAGTGGCATTTTCACAGGCACGGCACCAGGCTGTGCGTGAGGAGGTCTGACCCAGCTGCTGGCTGCGGTACACGCATCCCGGGCACCGCGAGGCAGAGGCTGGAGCAGCGCCTGCCCTCTGCGGTTATCTGGGGTGCCTGACATACACCCCAGCTCTAATAAATCACATTTTTTACCATTATTATCTGCTAAGTATATGGATGCTTGAATAATATTTTACAACTCTGGTTATATTCACCTTGTGCTCTTCAAAGCCAGCAGCAAGGTTTCGGTTTTCATAGCGCTACGGGGTCAGACAGCTACA
>WEIU01012882.1:58936-98058 GCA_013389925.1 Aegithalos caudatus | reverse complement strand
TTTGGTTTTTTTTTTTTTTCTTTTTCTTTTTTTTTTCTTTTTTCTATTTCACAGAATCACAGAACAGGTCAGGATGGAAAGGACCACAGTGGGACATCTTGTCCAGCCTCCCTCTTCTAGCAGGGTCATCCCAGAGCACATTACACAGGATCGTGTCCTGTCGGTTCTTAAGAATCTCCAGTGAGTGAGGGAGACTCCACAGCCTCTCGGGGCAACGTGTTCCAGTGCCTGGCACTTGCACAGTGACGGAGAAGTTCTTATACTCTGGTGGAACTTCCTGTGCACCAGGGTCTGCCCCTTGCCCCTTGTCTTGTATTTGTTATACAAGTACAGTCTCTAGTTTATAGAGTCATTGCAACACAGGTATGTACGAGGTGAAAAGCTGCACCTGGGTACTCTGAAGACAACAATGCGAACATGCTTGCCACATAAAGAAAAAGGAGCTCAGTTTTCTGTGAAGGGAGGCACACCACGTGGGTGGAAGAGCAAACACTGGAAACGCTGAGAAACCAGCAATATGAACAAAAAAGTGTCAAACCTAGTAGCTTTTGCAGATCTCAGTTACTGCTCAGGCTGAACTTTATTTTGCTGTGCAGGAACCTGTTAACATTCACAGCCTAAGGGTCTCAAATGCATCTCAATGAATTCTGTATGTCACCACAGCAGACAGGCATTGTTGCATTGGTGGTGTTCGACTGGGCTCAGGGAACAAGTGTTCTGAGAAGTCTCACTATTTCAAGATTCCAGTAGGATCAGTCAGGTTCCTTTCAGGACCACCTGAAGAACAGTAAGTCACCTACACATTTTGCATGCCCCCCCCCGCTCCATTTTCAAGCTGAAACAGCTGCTCAAGTAACCCTCCTGGCTTAGATCTTAAAGAAAGGCTTTAAGGTAAGGTAAATACTGTAGGAAAACCCTTTTTATAGGCTGCGCTTATACAGAAGAATAAGAAAGGGAAGGCAACGGCACAGTTACAGGACTGACATTTTACTTGCTTGCTTAATAACAGCTGAGTGTCTCCTTTCCATCTAAATGCTCCTCTATTCAAAGAAATGATTACCTGGCTCGGTATCACGCTTGCTTCTCTCAGTGACTGCTGGTTCGTTGTTTGTGAAGATGTGATTTGCCCTTGAAGTTGAGGACTGGGGACAAGCTGCTGCTGAGAAATGGCCCCCGACCTCTGCTGTAGCTGTTGTGGGTCCAGCTGAGTGTTGCTAAAGCTCAGGGACGCTGTTGGCTGCTGTAAGATCATCTGGAAAAGAAGAGGGGAGGATTTATTTACGTAGCCCAGATGTCTGGAATAATGAATGTGACAGAAGTAAATCCAAAGATATTATAAAATAAAGTTATCGCATTTCTGGATTTATAACACATTGTTAGTTGGCAATCACCTATCATTCTTATACTAACAGCTCTACTGTCTCTAGTTTCTTGGTTTCTTGTTCTGCAGTACACCCATTACTTGTGAAATGTGTCTTGAAGGTGCAAGTCCTCTCTCCATGGGGAAGGCACAGCCCTCCTAAGAGCAGTTCCCAGTACATTCATTGTGTTCTGGGGCATCCTGACCAAAGAGAAGAGAGTAACTCTGTGTCTTTTCAGTCCTGTTGTTTCTCCTTTCAACAAAAATCCACCTGCCTTTCAGACAGAGCTGTCTTTGAATTTGTCTCTGGAAATTCAACATTTTACACCCAGCTGAGTTGTCGAATGTTTTTAATGAGGCCACAGTCAGGCCAGAGCTCTCCAAGCTGAATGGCCGTGTCCTTATCATTGACAGGATGTGTAAACAGACAGTCACTGTCATTTATCTGATTTCCCATCAGGTAACTGTCACCTGGTGTTCTTCCTAACTGTGCCATGCATTTGACTCGTGCAAAAGAGCTACCAGCTCCTCTCTTAGTGTTTCTGTAAATGATGTCCTCTCTGCTTTTGCATTTCAAGATGAGGCTTTCTTCTTTCAAAGTTACAGGACTTGGGAATTTTTGCTTTTCTAGGGGCTATTTCTTTTATCACAGCTGTAGAGAGGGAAAAGTAATTTTTTAAAACCATGCATTATTAATGCTACAAACTCTCCTTGCAGTATTTCAGACCTAGCCTTTCTGCCACCAAGGACTATATGGAGATACAAATCCTACACAGTTGACGTAATTTTTGGATCTGATTCTGATTCCACACCACTGCTACATGTGTGGAACTCCATTAATTTAAGTGGACTGCTTAAGTTTTAAATGAAATCAGAATCACAATTATTCTCTTCATTATTTATCCATCAGTCTCATGCCTAGCAGTACATCTGCACTACTCCCAGTAATTAGTACACCTTTGTGCAGCTTATTGCTATATTAACAATTCCCTAAACTATCATGTCCCCTCTAATTTTTCCTGGAAAAAGCCCATACCTTTCCCCAAAGGCCTAGCATAATGTATTGCTTTTCTCTGCAAAATACGGCTTGATCCATCATGTTTGTACTTATTTATCTAGCTTTAAAAACATAGCTTATTCAAACGTGATAAATTTTTAATTGATTACTGTGTGCCAAAATTTTACCCAGGAAAAAAGGTACAGACAAATCTTACATTAATCAGCTGGGAGGGAGGGGGGGCAATTAAGGAAAAGGAACAGCTTGTTTCAGGTGCTGTAGGCTAACCACATCTCAGAGATGTCTGATAGGAATAAATGGGTCAAGTGACAAGGGTTGGGGTGTTGCTTGCAGCAGGTCTGAAACTAGCTCTAAGTGTCTTCTTTAAAAAACACTGCTCACTGAGTTTGCAGCCATTACATATCAGAAAGACAGATGGTCTTGCAACTTCTGCCAAGTAAATAGGTCTTATTATGAATAAATCAAAGACAAATATAATGAAAATTCATTTTCTTGTTTATTTTCTGTACATAGAAGCTAAGCTTTGGACATGTTTAGTACATGAACTCACTTGATTAGCCCTAGCAGTGAAACAGGTTACCACTGACATAAAATTTGATATAAAATTCGGAACAGGCAAAGCAAGTGGTGCATGTCAAAAAAGTGATGGGGAAGGAGTGTGAGCCCACTGGTACTGGACAGATCACTGCAAATTACGACCTTTAGGAGGATTAGCTTAGCGTCCTCCTTGCACGTGGAACACGGCACTGGAGAAACACTCAGTTCACCCAATGCAAATTCAACATCTAACAAGGTGAATGTCAGGCAGGGTATGAACTTGCAGCAGACTACTTACTTAGCAGGGACTTCCCTGTGTTCTTACCTCACTCCCAGATGAAGGCCAAGGAGTTTATCCTCCAAAGAAAGCAGAGTAATCTATTTTGCAATTACCAAAGTGTGCCATGAGATAGGAATGTGCAGAGTTAATGGTTGGCAGCTAACACACCATAAATTTAGAACCAAGTTTATCCCAGTAGCCCAGTTTCATTTGTTCATATGTTTGTACCCAGAGAGGGCTTTGACTGTTTCATACCTGGGGACCCTCTGTTGCCATGATAACGTTGAAAGCAGCATTGTTACTCTCTGGACATAAATGACCTGGCAAAAATAAGCTCATAGAGGGAAGCAATGGTGGCCCTGTTCCTGAAGAACTGAAGACTCAAGATGCCTTGTCAAAATGAGAGTTAACCTGATAGAGGATCAAAGCATGGAACTTCCACCTGCTAGTTACACCTAAAAGCTTAATTGTACAAAACTTAATGGTGGCTATTCATAATGTGCCTCTTTTGTGATAGTCCTCTCTGAATTCCCCCAAAACACTGAAATACAGAAGCTTTAAATAACAAGAGAAACCTTTTCATAAAAAATAAAATCTTTCCCTCTAAGTAGATAAATTAGCAGCCTCCTAACAATATTGCTGCTAATGACATGTCTCGTTGGTGATTTTGTGGACTGCAAGGTCAGTGAAGCATCTTACAAACATTTTTTAATTGGCCAAATTGTTAACATACACAGCAAAGCAGCGAGGGAGAGGAGGGACCCTCTGACACTGCTGCCCCCTCATTGCAAGATGGATGGGCCCTACAGCTAATGGCTGCATCACACTCACAAGGTATCCTGAGGAAAACATCTCTTTAACTCTACCTGTCCTTTGGATAATCAGGGGATTACAGGTTTTGGGCTCATCATTACAGGCATCAAGACTCTTTCTTTATGTAAAATATATAAAGATGAGAAGCACAGCACTGGGAAGCTGAGATTCATGGACTTCGAAGAGAGCCTGCTTTGCAAATGATGGGTGGCTGTGGATGGTCATGATTGTAGTTCTTGCAAGCTCTCCAGGCTCAGCCCTTCTGCCTTCCTCTGCATCTGTGAATTATCTAGACTGTTCTAACTGGAGCAAACACAGCATCCTTCTGACTTCTGACGTTACTCTTTCTGTTCTTGTCCTTCATTGTCAGGGAAAGCAGTAACAGAGATTTAATGGGGTTTTGAACACTTTTATTCAGGGCCTGCAACCCTCCCGATAGTTTCATCTTTCTCTGCATGAGGCTCCTACAAACAGTTTCTAATGCAGACTACTGTGCTCAACATCTTTCTGGCTGGGAAAGCATTTCTTAGTGGACTGCTGCAGTTTTGAAGATCTCTGAAGGAAATGAAAATCAAGCTTAATTCTCCATGAAGCTACCTGTACACTTCTGTGTGGAAGGGAGTGAACCAGTGGGGATGATATGCTAATAAATCAGCTAAGAAGGGAAAGCAGGGAACACTTCTCCCTTTTCAGACAGCCTACATCACTCCCCCACACTTACAGCTCTATTACACAGTGTATTAAAGACATCAGAAATGTGCTTGATAGTAGCCTGTTTGTTACTATGCCTTATAGCTTTGATAGTAGACACAGATCAATGTCTGCAGACATCCAGCTCCCTGAATGATGAAATCTGTGCAGCAAAGCACGTGGTTGGATTTCTGATTTAACAGTTTACTCCTCGCTGCTTGTGAGTCACAAAAAAGCTTCATGCAAAAGTGTGACGCTTTCTTTCAAATTGCCCCTAGCCAAGTAAGACAAAATTAATTCCGCATCTCAATCTATCCCTGCAACAGCACAGTAATTTCTTTGTGTGTTTTTTTGTTGTTTTTTTTTTTACTTAGAGAAAATGGGAGAAGGAAAAGGACCCCAGCCAGGAGTCAGCATAACCACTTGCATCTCATCACCTTGTTTGATTGCTCTGAGGGGACCAAAAAGCACACAAAACACAGAGCATGTATTCTCCATCCAGCATTGCTGGATGACCCCCATCCAGCATTGCTATTTCAGGCAAATATGCAGGCCCCCGCATTTCCAAGCTCTTTCCATTCCCCCTGCCTCTTAGTTCTGCATCTGCAGTAAGCTGGGAATTGGTAGGTACTGATACCAAAGAACTTGTAATGGTCTGAAAATACTTGGTCCGACCTGGTGCAGTCTTCATGAGAGAGGGCATCACCCAAATGGTGTAACTCAGAGCTACAGACTGGTAAGGGGTGGGCAGTAGAGAACACCCCACCATCTACCCTCTGGGCCTCTGCCTGAGCTCCCTCTGAGTGTATCTGAGAATCTGTTCCATGGTCTTTGCACTTTTAAATGCACCCTAATGCATATAGGAGACAGCTTTCTAAAAATAAAACCTGTTTCCTGCATATAAGAATGTGCTCTGAAATTCTATTTTTGCCTGAATGATGAAGAAAAAAGAGTGTGTATGATTATTGAAGATGTCACCAGGAGAGAGTAATGGCTGTCACCCAGTTAAAAAGAGAGGAAGTGAGAATATAATCTCTTGATATTTATAATAACAATAATAGCTTTCAGACATATGACATGATTCTGAACTGAACACCTGTTAATTGCAGAGAGACTTTCTCTTCCCATTAATCAAAGTCAGTGGAGAGCCAATAGAACAAACACACTGAACTAAACCTGGTCTCCCTATGTGATTGTATGGCACCAGGAACAAGGATTCCCAGGTTTGGAACGCACAGTTTCTGTGTTGTCTTACAGCAGTGCACATGCAGCAACTTAGGTGGCAAAGTTTCTAATTTGGCTTTGCTGATCACTTAATTACCTAAACATAAAATCCCAATTTGTTAATGTGTGAAACTGCATTTCCCAGATGCTGATGATAGGTGAGAGCCTATTTCTGTGTGGAAGTTGCAAGCAAAATTCTCACTGACTTTAGTAGGTCCCATGTTTTCATCCTGTTCGTAAAATACTCTTTGAAATGTTTGTTTCCTGACAGAGCTTGTCTTCTAAACTCATCTTGTTAGTATAATACTCACAAAGTCCCCAGTGCCACATTACTAGCAAGGATCATTTAACCTGGCATTTATAGTTAAATTATGAGGAACATAGCAGTAATCACCCCACATTCAGAAAACTTCCATAAAACTCGATGATTTGTCCATTTGTTGTTAAAGGAAACCTGTGATCTATTAAACTACACTTGCTACTATTTCTGAGGTTTGGTAGACCTAAGGGGTACAAAGCACATACTGTACTAGAGAATTCTACCTCTGTGTAGGAGGTGTCAAAGGCAGAAGCAGAACAGGCTCAGTCAGCTTCACCCTAAAGGCTCAAGCCTGTCCGGTGAAGAACAAATTCAGATACCTCCCTGGTGTGAACAAATGAACATCAGCAGAATTTTGGGGGGTTTTATGTGACAAGGAAGTCTGAACTTCAACATTCTTTCTACTACAGCTACTCAGTCTGAAGACTTGGTAGAAAAAGTAATAAAATGCTATTGTAAATAACCCAAATTATTCTCCTCCTCCTAAGGCTGAGGTATTCCTTCCTTCTCTTCTTCCAGAGAGCTCTTAAATCTTTCTTGGTTACTCAATACGCTTTTAGATGGCAACATCCTCATTCAGATGAGCTAGTTTCCACTTGCCCAGATATCCTGGACTCTGGAGCAATTTTAAGTTGCCAAGCCTATCAAAAGCCACGTGAGAGAGGATGCTTGTCTCTGCCCCTTCCAGTAGTAACACACCTGTACACTGGAGTCTTGGACCAGGCAGAGCTGCTCCTGTATCTTCTGGAGCTCCTCCTGCTGCCACCGGATGTTGGCCTGCAGGATCCGTGTCCGCTGCTCTAGCTGGTCCTTGATGGTTTGGAACATGCTGAATTGTGCCGAGAACTGGGAGGGGGGGAAGAAAAAAAGAAGGAGGGAAAAACCAATCATTATAATACAAACAGGCCTCAGTAGAACATTGTTCTGTAAGGAGTTACTGGTTTCTTGATTGTAAAGCACAGCTTAAAAATAAAAATGTCTTTGTAATATACTAGCATCTAGGCAGAGATAGATCTTGTCTATTTTCAGGGTTATGCACATATATTAAATTGACTCACCTAGAATGATCTGCTTACAATTGACCATGTTCTGTTGTAAGGACTGGTTTTGAGAGTATGCTACTTTAAAATATCAATAGCATCTTAACTGGATGGCAAATGAGTGCATTATTTGCATTAGCTTGTATTTTGGTGCCCTTAGTGTGGCATAACAGTATAATCCAGATGTGTTTTACAAATGCTTTCCATTTTCTGCACAGAAAGAGCAGTTCTGCAATGCTTTGTTCTGCTGATGACTTACTAAGGCATCACACAACAGACCACAATAAACATTTTCTAGATTTGTACAGCGGAGTAGTACTTAAGCAACAAGAAATACTCATTAAGTTATTTTTACATGTGATGTAAAATGAATAGCTCAACTCAATGGAAGAAAGGCTGTTCTAAATAACAGTAAAAAATGGAGATCATTAATCAAGGTCAAGAAGCAGGTGCAACTTCCAATAGCAGCAATACTAGCACAAACTGAAATCATTCAAGAATACTGGAGAGGACTAACAGCAATAAATCTCTAGTATTTGGTGCTTTCAGGTATGATTCAAAGTTCACCAAAGTTAATTATTACTTTAATTGGCTTTGGAATAATTGCTTTTCATAGGCTTATATTCCAAAAGTAAAAAACAGTCTTTGACAAAAAGACCAAAGCCCTTCAAAAAAAAATCTTTTTGGCTTTTTATGAAATCAAGGCATTCAAGATCTATTTTGAAAACATGTAGGGCTGTGAGTGTACAGGCAAAAAAAAAAACAACAACAAAATAATTGCTCTGACTTGAAAATGCTGCCCTGTCCCTACTGTTCCAGTGTTCCAGTGGCTCTGTGCTAATGGGTGAGCTGATGCTTGCTGCTGGAACCTGCCTGCTCCATGGAGCACTGGCTTATATTGTTTATGGATTTTAGTAGGGAAGAAAGGATAACAAGACAGGAATTAAGGAGGGCTCTGGTGCTAGCACCACTGTACACTTCTTTAGATGAAATTTCTGGCTACTTAGAGAAAGCTAAATGTGACAGAAAAGATTTGTATCAGCTAACTAGTTCACCTTAAACCAGTTAAGTATGTGAAAGTACCTGTACATTCCCTCTAGCAAAGCTGGTATCTCCAAGTAAATGGCCTTTGGCAGAGAAAGAGCGAGAACTTCAGAGGGTTTATTTCCATTTGTCAGGGGAAGGGTGGCTTTCTCACACAGCCTGGGAGGTCACTGCTCAGAGTGGTGGCCAGGTGGAGGTCAGTCTCACAGCCACCCCTTCTTAGGGGCAAGGAGGGCTGCTAAGGTGGCACCTGGAGGTGCTGGTGACAGAAGCCCTCAGAGCCCACCTTGCTGCCAGAGGCTGTGAGCACTGCAGCTTGCACTGTCTGCCCAAGGAGGTGACAGGAGCCCCCAGCCAGCCCTCTGGTGCTGTGACTCATGGTGCTTGTGCATGCAAACAGCAGTGCCATCATCTGCAACACCTTCCTCTCCCAGAGCAGGAAGATGGTGTCAAACTTCCCAAAGGGAAGTCTGTGTTACTTTGATTTGGTGTTACAGAGGAGAAGCCAGAGAAGGGTCTCTTTCTTTATTTCTTTCTTGTCCATGTATGAAGAATTAACCTCAGGAATGGTTGAGCAGAGACCTCAGATGTTTGGGAATAAGAACAAGTGACTCAAAGGGGAATTCAGTGCTACTTGTTGCAGCCCACCCATTTGGTTCTGAAGAGTCCCAGGTATCCTGATTTTAGGAGTGGAATGATGCTATGAGCAACAGATCACAGACGAGATGCAGCTAATTCCTGCTTTAACTTGGGTCTATACAGAAAGATCTTTTAAAAAGACAAGTCTTGTAATCTAATTATCTCTAGATGAAGTCTTTCAGTGAGGACTGCTTTTAAGTTTTTAAAAGGATCCTTATTAGAAAAGGAATTAAAAACAGTTTTAGCAAAGAGCTTCATTTTAACTGCCCAGCTTGATGATGGCAGACTGATTAACATGCAAATTCCTTGAAGACCCTTTGAGAAAGGAACCTTTCTTCAATTGATCAGTGTAAGGAATTTTAAACCAGGTAATTTCACAATAATTTTGTACTTCAAAAAGAAACAAAAATCCATTTTTGACACTCCAGGCCTTAGTTATAAATTTGAATTTGCTTTGTAAAGTTGCACACAAGAATATATGATTGTTGACTTTAAATTATTATTCCTTTTTTTTTTTTTTTGTGCAGGTTCTTAGATTTAACATATTAATCCTATATTGTCTTTTTGTTATCTTTTTGACTTTTTTTTTGTATTAATATACTTAACATCAACAATTAGCTGATATACTGGAGTGAAAGCTGTTATGGACAAAGACAAGGAACTTTCTCTTTTGCTTTTTTCCTTTTCCTACTATAGCCCCCAAATTGCTGATAACTCTAACCATGACCCCTGTGCTTACAGAGCTTCTACTGTTTTTGTACAATGAGACACTAACAGCAATTGACCTGCACCAGAGAGTATTTATCTCAAGATCATTAACCGCTCTACTAATTAAGGGAGAAATCTCTAATTGTATAATAAATTAAAAGAGCTAAACTCAAAACATTCAGCAGAAAACATTGCCCAGCTTTAACTCGGCCATTGGCATCAGATGAAGCTGCTCTTCATCTCACTTAGGTATTTACAACTGTCTACAGAATCCTCAGAAAAGTCATGTAATACACAGAGAAGTACCATCTTCCTAGATATAGTCAAACATGGGAGATTAAACCTGTGAGATCTTTGTAGTTTCACCAGTTTAATCAAGGTTTGTTAATGTGGGCAAAAAAACCCCTCAAAACAAACAAGCAAAACCCAGAACAGTAGTTTTAGTTTGGTTTCTTAAAAAAAAAGTAAAATAAAGTTATGCATTTGGGATCATGTCAGCAGATGCTCTGTTAGGGAGGGGCTCAATGCACTAGTGCTGGTGACAGTCCAGGGAGGCTCTACAGCCCGGGGAGAGGGACTGGCACTTCCATGCTGTGATTCCTCTCCTCCACCATGGGCATCTGAAAGAAACCAGCTGGACCATGCACAGCGAGAGGTGTTTTTCTACACTGAGTGCTACCCCAGGGTGCCAAGGTTACTCCCTCTCTCCAGGTGCTGAGGGGCTGTAACCAGGGGAGGGGACCTGTGTCTGTCAGGATGGTTCCTCATTTCAAATGTAATGAACAAAAAGATGGATGTCTCAAGACATTCTGCTCCTGCAAGTGTCATGACAATAGGTAGCTGGGTAAAGCAAAGAGACTCTATTTGTTTTTTTAGCTCAGTTTCCCTTGAAACTTTCTTTTCTGCCTACCTTCCAACTTTCTTTCAATCCTTCTGGCCCAGGAGATGAGCCATGTTTCTTGCTGGAGACATTCAACAGAGTTGTGAGAGTGTCAAAAATACCAGATTGCTGTAACTTTATGAAAGCTTTAGCTGAGCAAATGAGAGAAGGATCCATTCATCCCTCCCTCCTGCGGGAAAGGCTGCACCAGCTCTGCAAGGCACAGCCCTGGGAAACTATTTTCATTAGTTTTGCAGCTCACTGAACAACTTGTTCTTTCTTTCTGTCATCTGAATAACACCTGCTCAATCCCAAACAGATTATTAATGTTAATTATTATTCAGTCATCAACATCCGCTGTGTTGTAGGGGATTTTAATTTATGACAATGAGGAAGGCAAACAAACAAATATTCTAATTGGGAGCACTTGGTTTAAAGTAAACCATTTACATTCAGGTGACATCCAGGGTGACATTGTGCTGTCTGTTCATTCACAGAAGCAAGGCAGAAGCTAAAATCGCATTTCAGTGGAGACAAAACCATCACAGCCTTTGATGGAAATAAAACTACTCAAAGTTCAAGCAGATGGTGCCCGAGGCAGCAGCTAGCTGCTCGTTGCAAACACAGTTGTGGCCACTTATCATGTTTTCCCTGCTGCTGCCACCCTGTAGCCAAATGTTAGCCACAAGGACACCCAGGGCCTTCCAGCTCCCGCCATCAGTCACCTTCAGCTAAGGACAAGTGGCAGAAAGGTATCAGGGAGAAATCTGTGCAGCTCCTCCTTGCGAGCTGGCAGTGGGGCACCTGGCCACACTACTTCTACAAGCAATGAGCTTGTGTTCTGCCACTAAACTGCTGGGAAATGGTCAGCTAGGAAGCTAAGGAAGTGTTCCTGGTGGGATGCACATGTACCTGGTTTCATCTCTCACTCATCTAGTGCTGCAAGCCACCTTTGTGTTTTAAATAATTAATTATCCTACTGTAGGCTGACATATTAATTATTTTAAAGTGGGACGTACAGCGTAGTATCATAATATTAATAACAGCTTATGAAAATCACCCAAGTGTGTGGAGATTTGGTACTGCAGGAATTTTGCTATGGAATGTGAACATCAGCAGCCTGAGCTGCAATGTCCTGGTGTTATTTCCCTGCTCCACATCAGGCTTCACCTTGAGCTTTACCAGGAGCACTGCTGTAACTGCTGCCAGAGGGCTGCCTGTGTAGACAGATGTGAGTCAGCCTTCTTCCTTTCATCAAGATTTCGGTGGCCCAAAGAGGCTTAACCAGTGACTGGACAGCACTCTAATTTGTCAGAAAAAAATGGAGCTGGTGTGCCAGTAAGAGCCTTTTACTGGGAAGGGACAAGGCAGCAGGGCTCTTGGTAAACAACTGGAAAGCTTCTCTTCACAAAGAGCTTTGATGGAGAAGAAAGGGAGGTAGAAAAAAAGTCAAACAAAACACATGGAGGCTTATAATACATAGACTAATTGATGTTTGAAAATGCATTAATGAATAAGGGAGAGAAGTATCTGTAAAGGAAAATGAATGCTCAGAGCAGATAATTGATATGCTGTTTTTTCACTGCATGCTAGTGTGGAGTCATGAAAAGAATATTAAACATGGAAGATAAATTTATTTTAAAGAATTTATTTTAAAGCCAGGATCCTCAGGACTTTATATATTTTATGTGCTACAGCAATAAACTCTAGGATCTTGTGAGTGAGTATATGGTATTAATGGGAGAAGCAGTCTAGGTCCAGGAATATTCTGTCACTCCTAAAATCAGAGGATGATGGGGTGTATCATCACAGCAGGATCACAGGAGAAAAACAATGTGCTGGGAACATGGTACTTAAATCTGCTTCTTCAAAATCCACTGTAAATGTAACCCTGAGATGAATTTTTGGGCCATCACCCACTTTTGAAACATGGGTTAATAGACTGGAGGAATCTGAAATTTGTCTTCAGTGGCATTGTCACCATTACTGGCACACTCATAAAATGGTTGTTGAATTTACATGTCCTTTACTGCTGGTTAGCTCTGCATCAGCACAGCCAAACAGGTGTTTTTGGCAGGACTGTGTGTCTCTTGGTTTTTGGTTTTAATTCTCACTGTGAATTTGATCATGACAGGACCTGGTTCTGTAAAAGCAAAGTCAAAAAGTCTTTTCCAATCTGTTTTTTGTCCTCTTGTGAAATAGATGTATGCACACCTGAACCTACACGCACCCAGGCTTCTGAACACCTGCATGCAGTTATATGTTTAAACATACAAGTGTACAATTCAGATTACTTTCCCACAATATTTTAAGTGTTTGAGAGTTTGGATTTGGGGATTTTAGTTACTAGAGAGGTAACCTAAAAGCCCCCAAAAGAGAAAATATCAGGAGATAAGCAAGTGCCCTATTCCACTTCCAAATTCCCAACTAACCTGTGCCAGAGGTGCAGGCTGATTTTGCAGAGTTGCTTGAGGCAGCAACTGCTGTGGGAGAAGCTCACATGGAAGCTGAGAAGGCAAAGAAACCTAGGTTAAAAACAAAGCAAACCAAAACTTGTAAGTTTGGCTCCTTTAAAGTTTAGGTTTCTTCTAATGCCGTGGCTTCTGTGTAAGTCATTTTTAATTGCTACGCTGCGTATGTGGCACATGCTGTTACACCCTCTGCCTACTTCCATGATTCCTTGTGAAGTTACCTGAAGAGCAGTGGGTTGGCTGAGTCTATGCACAGATAAATCCTGCTGTGTGCTCGGTGTTCTCGGCAAGGGAGTGTTGGACTCCGTAATCAGCTTTGTTGGTGTAGCTGCAAGAAAAGTACCAGTGAGATCTTACATGCTGGAAGTCAACCCTCTTTGAAGTGGGTAGTATGACAAGATATGGGTAGAAATTGTAATGGCCTGGCTAAATTCCAGTGGGAGTCAGGGCTGTTCTTGTTGACTTCAATGGCAATAAAATTAAACTGTTAAGGAGGGTCTGAGCAAAGATTAAAGTAAATGAGACAGATTATGATTCTATGCTCCAATGAGCAGTGCAAAAGGACCCATGAACTGTTCTAAACCAGCTGGAACTCCCTTTATATGGGCCAAATAACTGTAAATTTAGGTTAGCTCGTTGGCTTTTTTTCCAGATCAGGAAGCAGAAATAGTATACCCAAGTCAACACTGGAGCATCCTAAATCTTGGCCAGAGGAGAGTCACCCACAGGCTGCTACTACTCATGTAAGTCTAGAGACGTCTCATATTGCTCACACTGGTGCCCTCAAATCTAAAGACAAAATCCTCACTTTGGTAACAGATTTCACATCCAATTCCACTACTCATCTTCCAGAATTTAGGTGGTTGTGCTAGAACCTTCCCTCTTGTACATTACCATTTCAGCTTTTGCCCTTCTTTGTCAGTGCATATCATCAATACCTCATAATTTAGTGTTAAATTAGCAGCTGTGGTATATAGGCACACCTTCTTTAACTTGGTTAATTAAAAATAATTCCATAACTCAGGAATGCCACTCACATGCTGGGTCTGACTTGGGTGTGTGGGAAGATTTTGGCGAGCTCCTGGATGATACTGAGGGTGTCCGACTAGCGCTGAGGATTGAGGCACCAATATCAAGTGCATTAAAGTGCTGATCAGGATCCAAGCTGGTGCCACTGTCCTAAAAACAAACAACCAGAAAAGGAGAATAGCTATTGCATCTGTCAGAGGTGAAGAATTTTGAAGTTTAGTAATAGTAGCACACCAGTTCTTTGGCAGACCTAAAACGACTTGAGCCGAACTAATCTCAGGTAGGCCAGCAGAAGACCTGGACAAAGGCACCAATGCCCCTTCCAAAACACATCAAACTAATGCATTTTACAAACATATATCACTGACTTAGAAATAAATTGCAAGCTACTGCTATAGTCACTTTGTGCCTTCAGATGTTTTTTCTGAATCTTTCTTTTGTGTTCAGTTGGATGTGACAGCAACTGCAACCTCTGTGAGACACTCGGCCATGCACTGAGGATGAGCTTTGCTGTCTTTCCTCAAGTGATCACTGAGATATAGCCAAGAGGACTGATTGCCAGAGTGGTCCAAATTAATCTTAAAACTGTGGTACCTTGCCAAGGAAAAGTTGAGATATCTCACAATGCCCCTGCCCATCTTCTACTTCATTTGTGGCTCTTACTGATCTACAGGTTTATCCTTTCATAAACTCACCTAATTTATGTCAAAATTATTCAAGTGAGCAGTGAGTTCTGATGTCGAGAGAATCCACTAACACTGGAGAAAGACAATGCTGGAGTCTTTGGTGACGTTAACATAGGAAGAAGTTGTGATTACTACATAAATTCATGAAAAAAGCTTTTCTCATTGTACCTTTATCGCTGAGGACACAACCTCTGAGGACACTTCTTCCAAGCCCATCTCCTGTCTCCTCTCCACCCGAACATCTGCATAACTGAATGGAAAACCGTGTATCAGCATGGAACTGCTATATTTCTTAAAATGTGCTTTAAGAGAGTGGAGGAACAAATTACTGTACATTTTACAGGCTAAATGAACAGCTGAAAAATGACTTAAGTCAAATGCTACTGAATAACATTTGAGAGTGTTTTAATTTTCAGGTTTTGCTCTGTTCCTATCTTCTTGAAGTCAAGATGCATATTAAAGAACTATATAAAAAGGTCAAGTTCACATCCTACAACCACTTTATGACTTCACTGGAAAGCTTCTACACATCTCTTTAAAAACAACATAAGGATAAGAGGAAGGGAATATTTAATGGGTCTGTCTATTCTCTATTTTTGCACAAAATGGAAAAATGCCATAGTTCATCTGCCCCTAAACTAAAAAAAAAAAAAAAATTTGGCTTAACATAAACTAAGGTTCAATCTGATAGTTTTTCTATAATTACCCTATTTCCTTCAGAAAGTTCAGGCTTAATTTTTTTGTTATGTAAATGATGTTGTATTTTTAAAAGAAAATGCTGGCAGATATGAGGATGCTCCTATCTTACTGTCCTTTATGTCCCGGCCGGTTGATAGGATTTTCCATACCTTACCACCATGTGCGTGCACACAATGAACTCTGGCTTGGAGTTCCACTGGTGGTAGGTGATGTAGTAATGGGTCTGGAGCCAGATCCACTGCTGTCCTTTGGTCAGAAACCGATAGCAGCACGACTTCCCCTTGCCGAACTGCATCACTGCCAGCAGAAAATATACACAGCTTGTAGCACAATTTCACATGTGAAAATGACATAAAATGTGAAATAAAAGTGACAAAAATATCTGTCATAGGTAGACAGGAGTATAAGCACCAATTTTGAGTAAGTGCTTCTCTCAGCCTTCTGACAGAACAAAAATCATAATGATTAGTAGGTATCTTCTTCTGACACTTTGGATGGTACATTCCTACACAGTATAATTAACCTTAAGTTTAGACACTAATGAATTAGTGTCCATTACAATTTAAACATAGATCTAACCCTGCTTTATGAGCCGATCACATACTGCTTAATTAGACACCTGGGATTATTTTCTAGGAGTGATCATCTTAAGTTCTAGAGCAAAAAAGTACAGGATAAAAATGCTTGAAAAAATGAGTATTGTGTGCCGATGGATTTAGAATGAGATAAACATAGGAGATAACAACAAAAATAATTTGAAAGAAAATTCCCGGACTGACAAGAATTCAAACTACAGTAAACCAGGGTTTACTGTAGGTTTTGAAGATTCACCAACCGAATTAATCTCTTCTTTTTCCCCCTGGTGATTTCAAGGGGTTCCCAAACATCCACATATTTAGCCTTTCTATATTTCAGTGTCAGCATATAAAAACTAATGTTGACAGGATACTTTCAAGATAGGCAGAGGTGGTAAGATGAGCTGTTACAGCCAGTTCTGTAGGCAAATATTTGAAAAGCATTGCCTTATTTTCTTTACTTAGTGAAAAAGCTTTTCAATTAAATCCTAATAGACCGTATTTAAATAACCACAGTTAATCCCAAATACACAGTGAACAACATTAGGGGAAATAATCCAAAATAATTGTTTGAACTATTTCTGCATATTCTTTACTAATAGAACAGGGGTCAAATCTGGCATATTTTATCCATTCAATGAGTCTCACTGACTACTTTTGGGGATACAGAAGGTAAAATTGTATTTTTCAGAGCTTGGTAAGTCTGTCCCAGATGCCAATCAGCTGCAGTGCCCGCAGCCTGCTACAGCTCTGCTAAAATATATAGGCTGAGGCAAGGGTCAAGCCTCCCCTTCCAAACAACATTTCCCTGAAAGAGGTGTCCCAGTGACTTCCCAGGAACCTGGGCCATGTGGTACTTACAGTGTTCATGGCACCTTGCTAGCAGCTCTAGGTCATCTATGTGGTAATAGTCGTAGCCAGAAGTACCCAGCACTTCAAAAGGCAAGTATCCGATAATCGGCGGCGCTCTGTGGTTGGGCACAATGCGAGTCCATAAAACACAGAACAAGCAGTTCTGCATGTTGATGCAGAGATGCAAAAAACCCAGATCTACTTTTACTTATCAGTGTATAGTTGTTCACCTCAGGGGGCTGGATCCTGGCTTTCCCCCACCTTGAGCCTGGGATACTCAGCTGGGCACAGCAATACTGGCAGGCACCATCCCACCAGGACAGGACTATGACAACACCCCTTCTTCAGAGAAAATGTGGTTGTGGAAAGCAGTCCAGCTTCTCAGGGACCTTTACACAGGAATCTGCTGTGAGGGAGGCTGGCTGCTGCTTGGTCAGGGGCTCTGCGATGGCTCCTGCAGCCCTTACACAGGGGAAAATGTGTGGGGTGATGTTTGGAAGCCATCATGTGCTGGGACTGGGGGGATAAGAAAGGAAATCATCTGTGCTGCTTTCCTGTGGGTGCCTGGAGAGCTCATCTGTGGCATGCTGAGGCACTTGCTTTGTACCTTTGCCAGCACAGATGCCTCAGGCCAGCACAGACTTTCCCTCCATAACTCAGTGGGAATTGCACACACGCAATCAATGACTGGATTTGGAAAGAAGGATTTCTGCAGCTGTATAATAATTAGATCATTTTGCCATGTGACAGACTTTGGTCTGTTGATAATTTTAAAGGAAGGAAGAACAAGCTAATCACAAATTCAGCTGAAGAAACAGAATCCTTTTGTATTAAAAGCCCATTAAAAATAAAAGCAAAGGTAAACATAAAATAGTAAACATCAGCCTTTGCAGGAATTTTGGTGGCAGCCCTCCTGTTCATGAGATTTAGACGTGATAGGGAACACTACTTGAGAGAACTGTACTTGTGAAATAGTAGTAGAAAAGCACCAAGCACAACCAGCAGGACTTTTCTTGTCACCAACCTGTGATCCAGGAATAAAAATTTCCACTCCAGACTGTGTCTTGATGTGAATTCCTCTAGAGGTTCTTCTACGATGCACATCTCCTGTCCAATGGAGAAAACTGACTTACTGAGAGTTGGAGCTTCACCCCTCTGCTTCATCTAGCTTTCGTTAGCTATAAATACATGGTGCATAAGAGGAGAAAACAGAGGATTCACCCATTTTCTGGCCATTCCAGAGAGCAAACTGCTGTATTTATCAATGCCAACATTTTTTATAGGAGATAGGGAGAAGAACTTGTAATGCACACGTACTTAAGAGCTGAGACTTTGCCTCAGGGTGCCAAAACTTTTTTGGCTTTGAAGCGGTGCCTGGGGTGTGATGGCCGTGGGCTTTCTCAGCATCCAGCCTGTGCCTGATCCCACCAGGGCTTGCCACATCTTCCTTCACTCCCTCTGTGTTACTAAAGATACCCACCACCCTTGGTCCTTTTGGATGTCTGCCCTCCAAGCTCTCTGAGAAAGGGGGACACTGTCCTTCTCCCTCAGTAGTTGCAGAGGAGTAAGTGCATTTTCATGCTGCCAGCCTGTCTGGGACCTGTCCAGTGGGTGAAAGGGGTCAGTGTTGCCTTGCACTTCACTGCCACAGCAAACAAGCTGGCCCTTAAGATTCACAGCAGCCCTCAGTGCTCATGAGCACAGTAATTAATAAGTGAGTTATGCGAGTCAGGGCACAGGGCTGTCTGTGAGGCAGGACAGCCTTGCCCAGAGAGAAGAGGATCAGGAAGCAGTCAGTGGTGGTCACTTGCTAGGTGGAGGTGGGAATAGAGGGAAGGATGGCAGCACAGTGCACACCCATGCACAGGCTGGGGCTGGCTGCACACCCCATGGCCATCTCCCTGTTCACTCCAAGCTCTCCTCTGCCAACCTCTGCTCTCCCACTAGGGGCTTTGCAGGGGCAACTGCAGCTCCAAGAGCTGCCTAGAGTCAGCCTGGAGGCTCCTGGCCTGGGACTTCCCAGCATCAGCATTCTGAATTTGTGGCATCCAGGGTTCCTGTGTCCTTCACATCTCTCCTGCAGGAGGGTCTCCATCTTCACTGGTAAGGACATCCTGCCCAGTGGCCCCCCACAGTCTAGAATGCCCTGCAAGTTGCAGAGCAGTAATGGAACCATGCCAAGGGAGCAGTGACTTTATATTGGTCACATCTTAAATACATAAAAAAAACCTCTTAAGCTCTGGGCACAGGACACTTGATGCAGTTCACATTTGTTGATTAGGCAACAGCAGTGTTAGGCACAAGCTTGGTTTGTCTATCCTTATAACCACAAGAATCCAAGATTCTTGAGAAGGTAAAACAAGTAGCAGTCCACCAAAGATGCTGAGGAGCACAAATGAAAGTGTTGGTGGTCATCTGTATCACAGAATCACAGAATTAACTAGGCTGGAAAAGACCCTTGAGACCTTTGCATGTTGTCCCATCGCAGGACCAGAAAGCAGCAACGAGGAACCAAATTTCAAAGTGACTTTGCAATTCCTATTGCAAGGAGGGTTTCTCTATCCTGTGCAATGGGGGCAGAAGTGACAGTGCTTTCCACAGATCCTGGCTTGCACTGATAATCCTCTTCACTGGATTTTTATGCATGAAATGTGATATCTGTAATCCATTCAATTAGCAAAACTAAGAACCTTCTGTGTCAACCCGTTTGAAAGTGTTTCAAGAAGTTCTGAAATGCACAGGACCCAGGGTGAGCACTTACCTTTAAAAACTGAGGCGTTGCCAAACGAACAGTTGCAACAAAGCAGATTTGCTTTCCCGGGGATGCTCTGTAAGCCCTTGGGACAGCCTCATCAAAGCCATTGCAAGTGGAGTTAGGCACTAGTTAGAGAAAAAAATGGGACCTGGAATCATGTGTCATATAAGATTTGCTCTCCCTGAATATTTTGCACACTGCAAGTGTACTAATACTATTTTTATTCAGAGAAGTGCTCTAAAAGCTTTTAAACCTGATATGCATATATTTAAATCCAAGTCAGTCATGTTAGGCAGAAAGGCATCAGAGCTTAACTTCAAGTATGAATTTTACAGGTTAATCCTGATAAAAATAAGGCCAAACCTTATTACAGAGCATAAACCAGTTTTCTGGAAAGAAACCCCACGCATCCAATTGCTCTTTTTCACCACTCACAAGAAAAAAAAAAGCTGCAGCATGCCTAGCACTGTAACTTCCATGATGCAGTGAAAAAAAGTGTTGGCAAAGGAGGTAGCTGAAGAGAGTTCGTCAAGTCATCAATGGCAAAACACCGGGGCCCACAGCCAGCGAGACTTCATCGAACTAGCAAGAGGATGCTTGTGATTCTTGGCTGCTGAAGAATGCCTTCCCCTCCTGCATCAAAAGAACTGTCCCCAGTATGCTCAGGCTATCCTTGTTTTAAAGAAGAGGATAGGGACCCCATGTATGGCACTGGCTTCCAGAGATGGGCTCATCTGGTGAGTCTGCAGATGGCCTGTGTCTCCTCCAACACTGAGCAGAGGAAAAAAATGGATGTAATGTGGCTTCAGAATTCGTATATGCTTTTTACCTGTCTTTCATGATTCCATGGCTCCAGCTGCTTTGAGAGCCCACTAGCACCTCCTGCCACAGAGAAGCATTGCCAGAAGGACGTGTTGCTGTAAACTAGCCCTCAGTCCCATGCCAGAATGACATAATGAAAATTATTCCTCTAAGTTCAAGCTGTTTAGAGATGGTAATCACACTCCCACAGCTATGAAAGAAAACTGTGCCAGGCTGTGGTGGGAACTGGGCTGGATTCTTGTCCTGCCTTGCTGACTTTCTCCCATGGCAGCAGAGAAGGTCCTAGCTAGTATTAGCTAATTTAATGCTAATAGGGATTAATAATAATATGAAACTCTCCTTACTATTAGACCCCTATTTTTTTTTTTTTTTGCCTGCACAGGGCAAAGAATTACTGTGAAATCAAAGAGTTTTGTATCTATCTGGCGAGAAGATAACTAGCCCTTTTTATCCTGGGGTGCTTCTGCACCGGGATTTCATTCACTACCACAAATTGCAGAGATGGAAGAAGTCTCTAGTGATCACATGTGCTTTTGGAATCCAACTCAACCTATTAAAAGCCTTAGAATATTGATGCTTTACTGGCAACAAGGATGACAGGGCATGAGACAGAAAAAACAATATGCTGAGTGGAATTCACACCTGTGATTAACTGGTTTAGGCCACTGCATGTACAATATATATTACACCCAAAAGGAAAAGAAAGGTTCTTCATGTGAGAAGACAGCACAGATAAGAACATCCACAGAGATCAAGTCCTCTCTCATAGTTGAGACTGGAGGGCATGGCTGGCTGGACACAGAGATAAAAGCTGTGGGCAAAATTCTCCTCCTTTCACCAGCAGAGCACATATATTCCCAGGGCTCCCGGGGAATACGTGTTCCCATTCTGATCCTGGGGTTATGTGTACTTATGAGGGCTTCTATGTGATTATTAACACAAATAGTTGAAAAAAAGAAGAGTTAAGTTCTACAGGACACACGAGTAGCCTAAGTAAAGAGTTATTGGTCCATCTCTGATATTATTATTTAGTACAAGTCTGTTGATTTCTGTAGTTGGTCCTGTTTAAAAATTAATGGGAATGCTATAAAACCGCATTATGGGCATTGTGAGAAGTTACTTCCAAGCTTGCTGTGTCATATGTTGTGACACTTGAAGTTGGTGGGGCTGTTTCTCTCTGTAATAGCCAAGTTCAGTAGCAAATTCTCCCAGTCTGGGCTCTAAGATATGAAAATAAGATACACACATTTAGCCTCCAAAACACAGGTATAAGTTAACCTTGATAGCAAACCATGGGCTTGCAAATGACACCAGTTGTAGAAGGAAATGGAGATTGAGTCACACCAAAGAGAGCAGATGGCTTTTTTTATGTCAGCTGTTGGATGTAAACAGCCATGAGCCTGAGACATATTCCCAGAAGACAGCAGAATAGATCCCTGAATGTGAAATTTACTTAGAAGGCAGCAGAATAGATTCCTGAATGTGGCATTTATAAAATAGCATTATATTTCCAACAGGTAAATGCAGTAGTAAGAGGGTAATAATTATTGTGTAGGACAGCTAGGCAGTAATTTGGGATTTCCTCACAACATTTGGAAATGATGAACTTAAGCAGCAGTGAATGAATAAGCCCAAAGAGATGAGACAGAGCTGGCCTGGCTGGATGTTATCCTGTCTTTGAACAGCTATTGTGCCATCACATACTCAGCAGCCTTTGACAAAGTCCAGAGCATTAAAAGCCTCAATGATGCAGGCAGGTAGCCACTACATTGTCAAGTCCATCTCCATCTGAAAATGACAACTACAATAACTGAAAGAAAAAAAACACTCACATTTGCTTCTGAATTATTTTCCTGCCTGACTTTAGGTTGTTGGTATCTTTTCTTTCCACAGCTCTATCTGCACAGCCTGTTTTGCTCTGCTTTTGCAGCTGGTCAGTGAATTTCAACCTTTTTTGGCTTATCAATTTTGAAGTGTAGTTAAAAAAAGAGACCATTAGATGAATTTTTAAAAAAAATATTATCCTCGTATAACCTTTTAAAAAAGCCTTCTGAAAAACCATACTTAATGACTTTCCAAGTCTCTAAGAGAAAAACAACATCTTGAGGTAGCAAAGTTCAGTAGCAAACTTTCTGAGTGTGCTACAGAAAAATTGTGGAACAGAAAATATAGGATCAAGTCTGAGGCTATGGTGATATTGACATTTATAAATCAAATAGAGGGCTTGGAGTGCTTTTGTCAGAAGATGCCTAGTGAAAATGTTAGGCTGGCCATAAACAGGTGGGCTTGGGAAAATGAAGGCCTGTGTGTTTCACAATTAAATGATTGAGACAAAATACCTTGGGTAAGGAGTAAGAAGGTCATGTGACAAAACGAATACATAATCAGAATGGTGAAACAGTTGTCTCATATATCAGCTAGTTGATGCTCCTTAGCATGAATTTTAATACCTTTTGTGGCTACCTATCACACCTGCTCCTAGAGTACCACAAAATTCTTTTGTGTAAGTATTAAATATCTGCAAATATCTCATAAGATACAAAGAAACTGATTTACCTATATAGAGATCTTGGNAAAAAAAAGACCAGGACACTAGGGACAGAATGTTACAAATAAATAACATACACAAGGAACCAAGCCCTTCACTATCACAGACAAAAGGATTTTTATCCTTAGGGAGAGAAATCATGCCACATGAAATGAATGAAAACATATTTTAAAAACCTCAGATGCCACTTTATTCAGTTAATAATAGTACAGCAGTCAGTTGCTCGGTCATCTTACTTCAACTTGGAATGTGTAAAACATAATCTTCCTAAGATAGCAAACCTCCTGCTTATGCCATTTGAAAGAAGAAATCCCTCCTTCCTACTTTGTCAGAAGATGTTAATGTTTAAAGAACCAATCTTAGTGACTGTCAGCCAAACTGAAGAGTGATTTAAAACACATAAGCCAAACAGAATAAAATGAAAATTGTTTCATATAAATTAATTCAGGCCTCAGATAAACAGAGTATTTGGCTATTAACAGATATAATTAAGAAATCTAAAGTGCTGGTGGAAAGCCAGACTGCTCTCAGTAGCTATGTAGATGAGTAACAGTGACAGTGTCCATACATCACCTGCCCACTTTGATCTACTCTCTCCTCTTTCCTCCTGTTTCTCCCCTGGCCATCCTGTGCTGATGTGAATCCCAATTCACAGATTCTTTAGGACAGGAACTGTGTCTTTTCTTTGCACAGGGAGCAATGAGTGCTGCATATTGTTAGCTTCAGCTTCTATGATATTGTTGACAGGAAATAATAATATGCAGCTGTTTGTTCTGATCAAAACATACATTTGGGATTGAGTTATTCTTGTTTCAGATGTTTCAGCATATACTCAAGAGGTTGAAGATCAATGTATCTTCTGTATTAACAATTTTTTTAAAAAAATGAATTCAGATGCAATTAATTTATCTGAAAATTAAGAATTTTTTTCTCCTCAACGTAGTAATTTTCTTGATGTTTGTTATTACAGCTAAGAGATGTATCAGCTAACAGTAGAGTATCTGCTATCATTAGCATTCAGTAACCAGATACTTCCTGAGTTTCCATGTAATTGGGAACAAAAATGCACAATTTTAAATTCCACTATAATATTATATTACTTGATTAGGAACTCTTTTCACATAATGCTTATCTTCTTTTTCAAGAGAAAAGCTTCAGGCATTTTGGATGAAAGGACAGATCTATCACTTAAAAGATGCTGGTGGTCCTTTTTAATATTGGTTAACTCTTTGAAAGATAGGACTCTCATTTTGTCAATTTCAGGAGTTTTTAAGCACATGTGTCACTTCAGAAAGAGGATACCAGAGCCAGTATTTGGATATATAATTATGAGAGATCTTTGCCTGTATAAAAACGTACAAACAATTTTCACAGGAGGGATAAATCCAGCCCATCTTATAATTTCTTATCAGAGTGAGCTATTAAGCAGCTTTGTAAAATAATTTATTCTCACTTAATTTGACATTTTATACTGGGAACTGAGCACTTCCTTGGACTTTTGGGGAGGGTTAACTTTATTACTTGCCTTCCCCCTCAGCCCTCGGGCAAGACTGGATGTGAGCCACTGTATTATTCATTGGTGATGCTGATATGACTCTCTTATCAGGTACTACTGGTCAGTAGGTACAGTGATGCACTTGACTCCCTCAGATGTTTGCAGACATTCTTGTCTCTTGTTAAAATATGGGCTACAGACCCAGAACCTGAAATATGTAATCATACTGGACAAAGTTCCTATTTGCAAATAAAACAAAAACAACCCTGATAATCTGTCAGTAAATAGGCACATCTCACACAAACAAAAAGGAACTCCACTTTCTTCATCCAAGTGGCCCATGGGCCACCTCCCTTCTTCTCATGGGACTACTGAATCTTCACATCAGGTTACAGTCCCGCTTTTCTCATTGAAGCTTAATTAATGATGATTATATAATCCTCCCAAATGGAAAATCAGATCTCTTGTATTTGATTTAGCACAGCCAGTGACTCATGCAGGCGCTCTGCACAGCTTGCATTGCTGTTTCGCTGGTCGGCTGCTCTCGCTTGGGCACAGCCAATGCAAAGGGGATTCACTCATGTGCAGGCAGCTCATGTCATATCCCTGGTGCAGATACAGCTGCAGAAATGTTCTGCAGTAGGGCTTGCAGAGTACAGATTCCTCAGGACCAGTTCAAGTGTGCATGCTCTTGCTAACCCTGCCTCTGGGCTGGGCAGCTCCTCTAGCCAGCAGCTATAGCTGACCCCAGGATCCCCAGGGACAGTGATCTCCTGAAAGACTGAATACCTGCTGTTAACTGTGAGAGCTTTCCTGGGAAAAATCTGGGGCCTGTACATGCATGTCCCTGCTTCTTCTGGGATCAGTGAAGATGCCAGTGACTGCTCCTGTGTGGGAGTAGCATGGATTCGATGTAGATTGTGTGTGATCTGGCTCCCTGACAGCAATTCTGGTGACAAGTCACCTTGGCAGATATCAGGTATTTGTTCTACTTCAGCATGAAAAAAATTATATTTGGAATCTCAGTGCAATGGCTTTTAAAGCCCCAGAGCTCCCATTAAAGTTAGGGAGAGCAGCTAAGCCCCTAACTGGCTTTCTAAGCTGCAATCCTTCAAATTAATCCATTCAAACCCATCCCTATATGATGTTCTCAGCTGTAAGTCACAATGCGATTTACAGAGAAGGTATGAAGGAGGAGGGAGGGGAGCAAGGTGACTGGGAACTCACACACATGACCTCCTGGACCCAAGAACCAACACTGTATGAGCAATAAACAATAATAAAATAAGCCTAAGGAGATGATAAGTCAAAGGAGGTTACATAAAAGGTTATGTGGAAGTAGAATAAAAATAGTGATATTTCTATTAAAGAGGGTGAAGAAGGACCTACCAGTTCTTAAAAACATCAGCAAAGGTTAAACGAGAAGGAATGGAGACAGATATACTCAGGCTGTTGCTTCTATGGCTGTACATTAATGACAATAGAAAAGATACTTAGCTATAGGATATAACCTGCCCAGGGATAAAAGAACTTCCCTGGCCATAGAGGCACTGGCATCCCTGTGGCAGGAACATGCAGGCAGAGTGGGCTCAGAGTATGCTCAGCAAACCTTTGGAAACAAAGGTAGGAGTTGGGATTGGGTGGCTAAAAAGGAACGGCAGGATTTGTATTTAAAGAACATCCTGTATCAGTCTCCCATGTGTAAAAACATGCTCACACTTCCACTGCTGTGAAAAGCTACAGGGAAAAACATTCTTCAATACATTCATAAGGAATGTCTCCTGCTAATTAAGCCTAATTTGCAATTTCTGTCTTTCTCCCCCAGCTAACTCTTTTCTTATCTTTAGCTTAGAATACTTCCTTCACAAACACCTCCAAAAATCAGGCTTTGGGGCCAGCTGATCCTATGCATATAGGACAAATGCTGCCCTAAGTGATATGTGTCTCTCCCCCCACCCTTCCCACCATTCTTTCTTGCCCACTTGGCCTCACACCTGGAGGACGGATGACTGGAGAATGGGTATTTATTTAACAGGAGCAAAAGAGGGCAATTACTGTCAGGTCCAACAGGTGACAGCCCTGAGGGGCATGGGCTGGGGGATGGTGCCTAATAACTGTGGGCCAAGTGCAGGCAGGAACCCAGCCCACCACTGCACCCACCAGATGTTCGAAGTTGTTTGTGCCACAAGTCCCTGTGCCAAAGCACAGGTGCTTGCTCCCAGCCTTGGGTGGCTTCCCCAAAGGGTGGAGCATTCATATGGTGCTCACTCTCCTGTTCCTTGCTCAGAGTGCAGCTGACTGGTGCAAGGAGCCCAGGGGATCCAAGGATAGCCTCTTCAGAGGTCTGCACTGTCCTCTGGATGCTCACCCCATAAGCCAAGGGCTATCAGCTCCCAAGCAAACAGTTTTCTGCTGCTACATGTGAGTCCAGTGCACGTGCTTCCACCTTTGCTGGGAGGCAGCCATGGGGGTGACTCCCAGCCAAAGGGGAGCAGTGCTGGACACACACTGGCGAGGCATTTCCATCAGGCTCTGCACTGAACTGCTGAAACTAAAGTCAGATGGAAAGGGGGCAGCAGGCACAATCTCACAGAGCCAGGCAAAGGCTGCCCCTCCCTGTCAACCAAAGGGTCAGACTGCAGCAGAGATAGGAAGAAAGTGGAGGAGACAAAATAAAAGTGGAAGATTTGGAAAAAAGTGGCACAAAGGGGAAAAAAAAGTGAAGAAGAAAGCACATGACTTGTTTGAAAGCTATTAAGATGGGGTCTTTGGAAAATGATTTGGTGTCCTCTGAAATCAATATGTTCCCATTTAGTTTCTATGCATTAATCTAGGGAAGATATCTGTAAGTTTTATCATTCTTCTGAGAAACAGCCACTGATAAAATTGCTGCGATGTGAAATCCTAATGGGTAAGGGGGCAATATTAATGTCACGCCAAAATAAAGGGCTGAAAATCCTTGAAGAAAATGGATCAGAAATTCCCCGGGTAGAAATGTATCCTTATGAGTCAGCACCTGAAATCCGGTTTCTGCTCTAGAAAACAGAACAGCTTGATGTGCGCGTCTGTCAGGCAGGCGCATTTCACTTCTTTCAAACTAGAAAGCATACAGGCAGCTACATTTTTTTATACAAATAGAGCCTCAAATCAGATGGCACCAAACAAGAAATATGTATCTCCATCCTGCACACAGGTTTCTATTCTAGTCATGTGGAGCAAAAGCAGAAAGTTAAATGGGGACAGGGACTTTTTTTTTTCACAGCGTGGCGTGCAGTTTTTGGAAAGCACGGTGGGGAATTTTTTTGCAGAGGATGACCTATTTGGAACAATACCAGCAACTTTGGAAATGCCACTCTGGAGTTCAGTCAGGCAAGTAACTAAAGCAAACTTGGACAGGCAGGAGAAGGAAAGTAATAAAAGAGTATTTCATTTCTGACACTAATGGCCGTGCAGCAATCTGTTTGTTAGAGAACGGGTGAGGTGGAAATCTGCTCTTCATCCTTTGAAAGATAGTCTCCCTGGACTGACTGTGGTGCATTAGTGACTATGCTGACTGCATTTTCCCCCCTTTTTTTGGAGAGTATTGGGTTCTGCAGTGCTGGAGAGGAATGCAAAATGGCAGCTGGAGAGGGAGGTGGGTGGCAGTGTCCTCAGACGTTCTGATGCCACGTGGCACTGCTGCCTTTCCCCAAAATTTTGCAGAGAAGGGTGAGAAGATAGATTTGGCAGGTTATTGGTTCTGGCATAGAATTTTTGTTTAATGTAAACCAGCAGATAAGGTAGCAAGATTTTAATTTTGCTAATAGCTGGGGTCTTAGCACACAGTATTAGTGAGCACAAATAAACCCTCCTCTGAACCTGTCATTATCTGCAAACTTACCCAGAATCCAGGATCACTGCAAGTGAAGGGCAGTAACAAAAGCAACTAACACAATTTCACTCATCACATGTACTCATCCAGCTATTGCAACTCAGCCATGAGATCCGTGTGAAGCCAGAATTTATCCCATAATGTTAAAAATAGTTCTGTCAGTTAAAAGCCTGTCTTTTTCAATGGAGCAATACTTATATTTTATTTTACACAGCTAAAGTAACATTTATACAACAATTAAAGCTTACCATTGCTGTAAGACCGAAAATTTCCTACAAATTTTATGTATTCATATGTTGGAAATTCCTTTGGGTTCAAACTTCCTCTCAGAAGATGACAATAAAACTCTAGTTCATTGTCAGCTGGATTGTTAAAAGAAGAAGAAGAAGAAATAAATATACTATTTAAGCTAAACACAACCAATGGTGTCTTCCAACCCCAATCTTGCAACTGGCAGCACAAGTGCAGCTTGTTACCACTCAGGAGTCCTAAACACCAATGTGCTATGCATTGCAGGACCAGGGCCTCTGGAAGGAAGCGCCTTGCAGGGATGCAGGTTGCTCAGCACTATGCACAGGCATGCCTGCAGCTCAGGGACAGCCTTGGAGATTAACTTGCCCTTCTCTGACACCGCCTCATCACAGGAGTTACGCATACACAGCCTCCGTACAGCAACAAAGAGGACTGGGTCCCTCACTTATTGCTTCTTTCTGTTTAGGCTCCTCACAACTCACAGCTGTTCTACATCTTGTGTTGGGAAACTATGCTTAATTACCTCAAAATATCTATTAAATTAACTTTGGCGTATTAGCTATCAGCTGCAGGTTTTGTAGGATACAGTAGAGCAGCTGTACATCTTACATTATGTGTGTTTACTGGTTTTCTACATCTTACCTCCTAGAGTAAGTAAGGCCAAGGAAGTAAAAACATTTCTAAGAAAAAAAATCAATTGGAAAAAGAATTACAATGGTTTTAGAGGTATTTTTCAACTGTAAGGCAAACCAAAGGTACACCACATGAGCTTATCTCTGAACTACATCTTACTTGAACAGGCTGAAATATCAATTAAGATGTGATTTGTCTCAGGCGAACTCTCAATTTCCATCAGCTAACCTATTTTCCTTAGCTGTCTCAAATGATATGATATTTAATAATTAACATAACTGCAAGTAGTCTTAGCCTAGTAAAATAAAGGCAGAGTTTCATTTAAAAATAGAACCAAAGGGTCATTCCAGGTAGCAAGATCTTTTTGAAAGGCTATGAACCTAATTTTTTTATTGCACATCACCCTTTCTGGGAGAAAATTTTTTATCCTGCCCATGCTTTTTCTAGAGAACATAAAATGAAACTTACTTTTTAGGTAATCCGATGAGGCAGAATCTGTCATAAGCATACAAGAAGACAACATCTTATAAATTTCTGAGTGTTCTTGTTCTGGGAGGAAGTTTAACAAATTCTGATCCAAGACATCACACTGCAAAGAGAAATAACTTTTGAGACAAACAGAAATATCACAACAAGCAAGACTTGCAGAGATATGCAACAAGGTGGATACAAAGCCTGTGGCATTTGACAGGAGTTTCCTGACTGATTTCCAGGTACTCTAAAACAGAGAGGGAACCTGTTGGACAAAGAGAGTGGCCACTTCTCTGTGGGCTGGTCGTCAGATTAAGTCTCAGCACTCAGCACATATTGAATGTTTCTCCGAGACCATCAGATGCAGCAGGTATGTCCACGCAATTAAATGACCAGACCTGGGAGAGGGCTGGAAAAGGGTGTCTGGCTCCCCATCCTCCTACTAAGCTCCATGCACAGGCCTGTTGTGGATCACAGCAATTTGTTCTCTCCCTCACAGAGCCTGACTTTCAGGAGCAGTGAGGCTGAGTCACCCTGAGCCAGCCAGGTCAGTCCCAGATCCAGCCCCTTTCCAGGGGATCCCCTCAGCTCCTGGGAAAGGCCCTTGGGGTGGCAGGTCATGTTCCCCACTTCCTGCAGCCTGGCAGGTGGGAGCAGGGAGAAGGGGCCTTCCAAGTTTGGACAACAAGACTTTACAGCAGTTAGTCTCCACAGAGGGGGACTTCACAGTGCCACCAACACAAGCCCTCCCTCTGGCCAGCCATGAGCTGAATGTCCCTGTGCCTCCAGCCCCATGATCAGCTGGCTTGAACCCGAAATCCATCCAAAACCTAGGAACTGAGATATGGGAATGGAAAGAGGAGAAGGATTTGTGGAAAAGACCATGGCTGGCCCAGGGTGGAGAAGACAAAGAGTCTGTCATGGGCTGCCAAGAGGAAGGTCTCCTTATGCTCAGCACAGTGACTAACCCAACACTTGCAGAGTGTATCCAAGTGGAAGCCTGAGATAAAGCGACCCTCCAATGCCATCAACTTACATCTGTACCACTTGAGACTACCTCAGGGTGAGCTGGCACACTGACACAGCTTTGTGTGTCATCACAGCAGCTTCTATCGGACAGTACAGTCATGCTGAAAACATGTAAGCTCTGTATGAGACTGGTGAGTTATTAACCATCATTTAAGATGTGCTTTGGTGTCCATCTGCTTTCTATTTATGCTAGCTTTTCTGTGTGGAATTCCTGTTTAGAGTGGTGAAACTCATTGAGCAGACTTTAAAAATCAGAGTGCTATGCTTTATACACACACCTTGACAAGAATATGTTACTTTAGATGATTCAGTTATAAGTATTATATATGCCCATTACTTGAATATTCCTGTTATGAACAATATTTGAAAGGTATTTTTGTGGCTTTAGTTTGTATTTTATTAATGTGAATCCTACTGATACAGTATGTGATAAAGGTTTTTTATGTATGTATAAACAGTTACATACACACATCTATATACACGTACTATACTTCACAAAATACAGTACATAGTTTCATGTAATTTTTTTGTGCATATGAAGAAAGAGCCTTTGACAGGAAACTGCACTGGTGAGTTCAATTCAAGTCTTAGGTGCAATCTCAGAAATGATATTTTTCCTGTAAATGACAATCATGCCACAAGGTTAATTAATCTCCCATCTACTCTGTGGTAATTGCAGGAAGACTAGATGTGAGCCATCACCACACCTCTAACAGAAACCTTTTGTCCCCATACCGTGACCAAGCTCCAATTCCAAACTCCTGATGAGTTCTGCACTGCTATTTCTGTTTCAGGTGATAGCTGCAGAGGCCTGTGACTACACCTACAGTTGGAACTGCAAGAGACCTTTGTTCCATACATCCCCTCAGAGCAACCTCTCACCCTAGCACCAGTTATTCATCGATTTGCAAGCCCTGGTATTTACGGTTTTTGCTGCCACCACGTACCATAGCCATAATTTAATATCTGATTTGCATATTTGATCATAGGAAGTACCAACTTTTTTTTAATGAGTTTGAAAAAATTGCCAAGGTTTCTATTTCTTACTGTGTTTCACAACTCTTGCCTCTTGCAGAGCTTTGCACACCTGTAAAACTGTGCACAGAATGGAATTTCTGGATCTTGTATATATCAAGACTTCAACAATGCTCTTGAATCAATATGTCAATCCAGAATACATTCCTAAGTCAAACAGAGAGATGGAAGCAAATATCCCACTGTCTCAGTGAAGCTGTAGAAAACACCAAGCAAGTTATTCAGAGCTAATTGCGCACCAGATTCAAAGAGCAGACATCTGATGTCATGGCAAAAAAGTGAGTGGTGAGACAGATAGGCTCTGCAAAGGGATCTGGACAGCCTGCATCAAAGAGTTGAGACCAAATGTATGAGGGTCTAACAAGGCAAAGTGCCACATCCTGCACTTGGGTCACAACAACCCCAGGCAGTGCTACAGGCTGGGGACAGTGGCTGGGAAGCTGCCTGGTGGAAAAGAACCTGGGGGTGCTGGTCCACAGCAGCTGAACATGAGCCAGGGTGTGCCCAGGTGGCCAAAATGGCCAAAGGCATCCAGGCCTGTACCAGCAATAGTGTGGCCAGCAGGAGCAGGGCAGGGATTGTCCCCCTGTACTCAGCACTGGTGAGGCCTCACCTTGAGTGCTGTGTCCAGTTCTGGTCTGCTCAATTCACCTCACACTGAGGTGTTGGAGCTCCAGAGAAGGACAATGGAGCTGGGGAAGGGTCTGGAGCACAGGTCTTACAAGGAGCAGCTGAGGGAGTTAGAATTGTTTAACCTAGAGAAAAGGAGGAGGCTCAAGGGAGACCTTATCACACTCTTACAGCTATCTGAAAGGAGGTTGTGGTGATGTGTTGGTTGGTCTCTTCTCCCAGGCAACCAGTGACAGGACAAGGGGAAATGGCCTCAAACTGCACCAGGGAGGCTCAGGCTAGACATCAGGAAAAATTTCTTCACAAAAGAATGATTAAGCATGGGAAGAGGCTGGCCAGGAAAGTGGTAACATCACCATCCCTGGAAAGGTTAAAAAAAAAAGTGAACATTGCACTTTGGTTTAGTGGGCACAGTGGTATTAGATCAAGGGTTGGACTTGATGATTTTGTAGATCTTTTCTGACCTGATTCTATTGACAAATTTGACCATGGGTGATAAAAATGGCTCAGTTAGAGAGTAACTTTTTGCAGCTCTGTCTAATTATTCTGCAGTGGGCAGTCCTGTGACACTAGCTGAGACAGCCACAGAGTATTGTTGAATGAGATAGGCAAAGCAGATGAAAGATAAACTACAGTGACTGTGGGTAGACTTGCTGGATGAACTATGTTAATGCACAGTTATGCTGCTAAGCCTGGAATCTACTCTGCTGCTAAGCGAAGCTTCGGCGTATTTACTCCTGACAGCTAAGGCAGGTAAAGAACACCTTTGCCTACACGGATGCTGGTCTGTTCTAAATATAATACATCAAGTTCTGCAATAATGGGATGCATAGTTAGAATATTTCTGCAATTTCAATAAAACAGCTGTACTCCAAAATGGAACTCCCTCATAATTTCATTGCTTTTACTGGGGGGTGGGGGTTAGGGGTTAAGAAAAATTTCCTGCTGCAGGGAGAAAAAAGCAAAGGAACTAAGTAAACATGGTCACTAGAAAAGGGATGGTGGAGGGCTGCAAATGAGACAGCTTTCTTTCCCAGCACCACAAAAAATAAAGATGGTTATGCACTTGTGTGCTGGGATTTGGCCCCTGTATCAACCTGTATGTCCTAGACCCATACCCACTGCTACCCTGTTAACACCAACACAGCACACTTAACTTTTGTATACTGTAGGGGTGTGTCCTGGATTTTTTCATCTTGACATTTACCTTAAACACCCAAAACAGCAGAGCAGCTCCTTGAGTTTCACTGGGCAGTCCCTGAGGCGAAATCTCAACCCTGCCAGGGACCCTCTGGAAAAGCAGGCAAGAAGGGACAGACTTGCCTGCATATTCTTGAGTCATAGTGTACCATCTGACTGGCAGATGCTATGAGTTGTGATCAGATTTCAATGAGTTCACTTCAGTTAGAGTCATCCTTACCATGTGAACTAGACCTCTCCATCTCAACTGACCCTACAAGTAGTCTCCAGATGTTGTTTTAAAAAAATAAATTAGAATTACAACATGGGAAGTTTGTGTTTAAAAATGCTCCATGGAAGTAAGGGAAGCTGTGTTAAAGAGACCTGGATACATTTGTTCTCAGCATTGGAGACTTTCATGATTTTAATGAGAGAAAATACATCAGTTTTCTTAACAGGAACCCTCAGAGAGCCCTGCTCTGCATTCTGCCCAGTTTTGCTTTCTTTTCATTGCTCGAAGCAGAAGATTTGCAGAGTATTTTTCCCTGTTGTCAGAGAGGAGAAAGAATTGGTATTTTGTTCCTCAAACGGTGACTGAATTTAACTTACAAATAGATCCTTGAGGTAAACAAAATAAGCCACACAGATTTTTCCAGATATCATTCTGATCAGTTTTAAAACTTTTAAAAACCAAAACAAATGGCAACAACAACAGAAGACTGAAATATCCAGTGTGCACCTAGTTGCACCCTCAGCTGGGCTCCTGCTCATGGCCATAGAGATTTGCCAACCTGGGGCAGGCAGAAGCCTTTACTCCTTGTTCAGTTGTGGCCTCTGGGATGCTTCCTCTACATGTGTGGGCTGGTGGGGCAGTTGTTAAGCATTACCACTCCAAGAGCTCCAGGAAGGTCTGCTCCACCTCCATCCCTGCCAGGCTGGTCCCTGACTTGGTCTGCTGCTTTTATGCAAATAAGAAGTAATGTCCACCTTCATCCTTATTTTGGGCTGGATACCAAGGCTATGGTATCCATATGTAAGGTTATCACATAAAGCATGTCTTTGGGAGAGAAAACCAATTTAGTTTCTGATGGTCCAATTCAGGAATTATAAACTGGAATCTATCCATGCTCATTCAGGGCTTCAAATTTTAGGCACAGGGTCTGAAATGTATCTTCCTGAAGAGGAATTCTTTCCTGTAGCAGATCTATCATCTCCACTGAGAATCAGCATTTGGAAGGGATATCAATGAGACCTCCAAATGATGAAAGACAAGGAAATCAGTAAGTGTATGAAACCCTGTGTGGTGTAGGACAGAGCTCTCCCCACCCTTGAAGTGAGGCAAATGTCAGAAAATTGTCAAGTTCTGGTCTTCTAAGCTGTTGAGGACAAAAGAAAACTGAAATAGATAGACTCAGTTCAATCTGTTGTTGCATAGCAATATTTTTGCATTTACCAGGAGCTGCTCTTCCATCAAGTTCCTTTTGTTTCAGAAAAAAAAAAATTTTGTTCCTATTCCAGCAAGGTAGTGTTGTGAAATACATTTGTCTGGGTGAAAAACATAACACATATTTGGTGAAAACTAAATGAGAGAAGGAGAATTGTAATTTTCTTAAGAACATGGCAGGGGGTAGGTAGTACAATAATGATTTGGCAGCTAATTTTTTCTCCTGGGCATGTATTTATTTGAGACCAGGATACTGAAAATGAGCGTGAGGATTAATCTGTAGTTATTGTGCCATTTCTCCTAGAGCAGCCTTAGCAACAGGAGCAGGGTTTGGAGCAATCCCTCACCCCTGCTCCTCCAGCCCAAGCCAATGCACATGGGAGTGTCTCCTGGAGCAGCACACAGATAAAAGAAGCTGAATGTGCTGGAGCATCAACTGGACTGGTGTAGGGATGCACCCAGCATCGGCTCCACCAGCACCTCCTGGGAGCACCGTGCACTCCCCTCGGGAAAGCAGTGGAGCTGCATGGAGAGCTCGTCAGCAGCCTCCAGCTAACTCCAGATTCAATGGGGTTTTTGTCCTTTACCTCCCTGGGAGCAGAACAAGGGCCTTAACAAGCTCCTCACTGGGCTGCCAGCAGTACTGGTGCTATTCTCTGCTAGCTTAGAAATCAGAGATGGAAAAGATCAGCCAGGTCACCCTGTCCCTCCCCTGGCCAGACTATTCCTGCAAAGCTTTTTCCATTCAAGCTGAAGTGCCTCATAGCAACAAAATCCTGAAGGGTATGAATCAGACAGAGAGAGCGCAGAGCTGAGCAACAGCAGCAGCCAGCATTATGCAGGGACAAACTCTTTCACCACATTTTCAGGAAAACACCACCCCCAGCACCATTCTACATCTGTTTCTAAAAGTGCAGTACCCAATTTTACAATGTGTAGTAGAAAAGCCAGTGCCAGAATTACTTACCGGTAAATGCCCTAGAAGAGGTGTGATGCTGTCAGACACATAGATGATGCTTCCACCTGTGGTTACTGCTATAATGAAGCCATCTAATGCCTAAGGAGAACAGACAAGTCGAGAGTGCTTTAATAGGAATGAGTGGTGTAAACAGGACATCTCATCATGTGTTGATCAAAACAGTTTGACTTCGGCACCATATTGTTATCCAGTTGTAGGAATGTTATCTCAAGTTGCAGAACAGTAATTCTCTGATTTTACAGTCTGATTTAACTTTTACAAGACTCTTTGTAGTCTAGTAAAACCTACTATTGAAGCAACAAAGGGCTCACAGGAACATTTCATGTCTCAGTTTTTAAATTAATCACACATTTTAATAATGCAAAATGACTAAGACTGGATCCCTTGGAAGTTATTAAAATGAACATTTGAGCTCTGTGTAAATATCAAAGGACGATGAAAGGATGCGGTCCTATCTCAAAATGGTACTTCTCTGCAAACCCCATAAATCTCAGTTTGTATTAATGTAACATTGTATATTACTGGGCTTTCATGTAAGTAAAAGCAATGCAAATGATCAAATAATCCTTAGCCCGAGTTTTAATTGAGTGATTTATTTTAAAGGTCATGGTATTAGATTACTCATTCCAAGAGAAATTCACCCTTCTGCAGAGTTTCTTCCTCACTTTGGTCCTATCTTGTGTAAGCCCCTTCACTCCTAATACTGAAGGGAAATGTCAGCCTTATCCCTACCCTCTGCACAGGAGCAAATTCACCTTCAAAATGAGTCTCTTCCTTAGTCTGAGCTGCCAAGTTTTGAGTTAAGTTTTCTTCAAAATTAAACCTAGGTAGGTTTTGAGATCTAAGGCAAGATTAACTTAAATTTTTGGGGGATTCTCCTCAGAGTGAACTAAAGCTAGATGATCTTTAGATCACCATAAGGAGAATATCTCAAAAAATTAAGACACAACAGTAAGTGCTCAGAGAATATACTAAAACCTTCCCATTGTCATTAGGAAACACCACTGAGGCTCCCACCCTTCAAGTGGAGCAAGCCTGGGTCCTTCCTGTCAGTTCCCTGATATTCTGGAGTCAGCATTGCCAGCAATATTTGAGCAGCAAAGGCACTGCAAGCACGACTGAATCAAAGCAGGGTTTGACAGTATTCCAGAGGCCATACCTGCTCAGGAAACAGGTGTACTGCAAACAGCCTGATCAGAGAGCCACAGCATTACAAAACCATACCACAAATCCAGGCCTGCCTCCAAGCCAGACTTGCAGTTGATCTTGTAAGCCACAGTGTGAGCCACAGCACATCCTTCCCCCCCCCCGCTGGCTTCAATAAGGGAAAGAATTCTGAGNAAAAAAAAAAAAAAGGAAAACACAAAGCCTTGAATAAAGACACAAACATATGTTCCTTTTTCCAGAGAATGCTGAGCACCCACAACTATTTAAGTCAATGGGAATTTGCTGGTGCTTCAATCTTTTGAAAAGCAAGTCAATAACTTATACCCCAGTAGAAGAGTGTGTGTTTAGCATCTCTGAAAACCCTCCAGCTGCTATAGTTAGTTTGATTTTGTTAATCTAGGTGCAGAGAATATGTTTTTCTTTACTGCAGTACATTCAAGCTGTTTTCTAAAAAAGCATGATAGCTGTTAACCCATAGAAGAGAGCAGTGGTTTTACAAGGCAGTTGGATTGTGCATGTTACTATGGTGAAGGTTGTTAGTTTTTAAAAAATCAAGTCTTTATTTCATATCCAATGCAAATTACACACAGTGACTCATATCAGAACTCTGTGGTAAAATCAAGTTAATGCGTGCGTAATTCCATTTTTATTTACTTGCAACTGGACATTCCAACATTAAGAGAGCATTTTCCTCTTCAAAGGTTTTTCTTTTGCATCAGTCCTAGACAGACAAACAGAGCCTAATGCCCACTGTAATTTGGTGACAGCCTTTTCAATGTGGTAAGAAAAGGCCATTTTCAGGAAAACTGATATATTACTGCAGTCAATTATGCCTTGAATCTTTTGAATTAGTGTTTGGAAAAAAACCCTCCCCATCTTTTAATAACAGGATGGGAAAAACTTCAAGCAGTCTTGTCCAAATGCTAATAAAATAAGATTAGTAGAAAGCCAAAATAGCAGGGAATGATGAACATCTGGCACAACAGGACATCCCAATACCCAATGTTATCTTGAAGGGCATGGAAAATCACAGTAGCAAGGTGGTGATTTATAAGCTGGGAAACCAAAAGTGATTGTTTTAATCTAAAATTGTGTAGCATACAAGTAGAATCAACAAAGGCCCAGACTGTCAAAACAAGAGTCAATTTATTGCTATCTGAGGGACATATTTCAGTGCAGACTGAAGGAGTTATGTGTGTTAAGTTCCTGTGCACGGAGATGGAAATGGGCGGTTGTCAGAGCAATAGGAGCAAAGTGTCTCATAAAACTGCTCCAGGGGAGTCTCATCACAACAAATTGCAGTGGCCAAAGGACTGCCAGCCCCTGGGAGCCAGCAACGTGCCCCGGCTTTATGCCACTCCTTGGTGGTGAAGTTGTTCCCCAACATCCTTCCCTGCCCACCACCAGAGCTTGGATCATGTGCCATGTTCACATCATTTGCAGGAGGACAAGAAACTTGTTCTCAAAGGGCACTGTGGGGCAATGCAACATCCATGTGTTTAGTACAGGAGAAGACCCTTGCTAAAGGCAGTTCTAGCTATTACTCTAGCTAAGAGAGAGAAAAATGCATTCTAGAAACTCATTTGCTTCTCATTTTGAATCTACTTAAACATCATTGAATTGCCTTCCTTCAAATCCCAGCTAGCACTAAAAGAACATGCTATAACTTAAAAACTACAATTGCAAAATGCTAGAATAAGAAGTGTTTGACAAGGGCCTTGAAAATCAGAGTGGAAATACCAACTGTATCAAGCCAAGAGGAATTGTCAGGCTTTACCTGCTTGTTCAGCACCTAGCACTAGAGGGACGTGTCACCACTGAGTTTCAGGTGCTGGTCTTGCATAAATATCAGATGCTAACAACGCCTTCCAAGAACAGAACAAAAATGGCCATGTGCCCTTTACCTCACCTTTGTAAAAAAAAAAAAATATATATATATATATATATT
>WEIU01012882.1:0-58685 GCA_013389925.1 Aegithalos caudatus | reverse complement strand
ATAAACTGTGATTTGAATTTTTGCCCTGAACTGCTTTTCTTGGGAGTCACTGCACTCAGCACAGCACACTGGTACAGCTGAGAGGGAAAAGCAACAAGTGGGGACTTTAATCCCAGTGACAGCTCTGCTTGATGGTCAAATACAGCAGCTCCCAAAACCTCCTCTTTTGGAACTGCAGATGACAATTTATTCTAAATGCATGGGTGTTTCCATGCGTGCTAAACAAAATTAGGAAAGGTATATATGCATGCTTACCTCCAACATCAGCTGGGTGAATTCTTCATTGCTGAGAAATGAAGGTTTCCAGTCCTGCTGAATTTCAGAAATCTCTGTCTGTGCTGAGACTTCTAGACAAATAGAACATTTACATCTTTAAAATTCAAATTAACTTCTATCTTGCAATATTACATGTGAGTTGCTATGAAAAGAGAGAAATAACCTTTGTATTCAAAAATTGCAGTTTTCAAGCCTGAAACGTTTTCCTCATTTTTTACTCAAGTCAGCTTGTACTGACTTCAGTGGGAGCCTGTATTCACAAGGCCATTGGCCTCAAGCAGCATTACTGGGATATTGATCAAAAGATAAAACCACTTTGCATGAAATTAAAATCAAGGCAAGGATTAGCACATGTCAAATTGCTATTTGCAATTTACAGCTTCAAAATCAGGATGCCAGAGAGGGTTCAACCTATAGCTTCTGTGCCAAACAGAACAGCAAGAAAGCTCCTTCAGAGGAGCCCCAAAGGACTGTGACCCCAAACTGCAGAGCTATTGCCCTGTTTTCCAAAAGGAGAGCGAATCACAAGCATTTGCAGCAGCTTTGGTGCTACTGCCACCACTCTCTCCTTACCTTCAGCCACATGGTGCAGGGCAGCCCAGGAGAAAGGAGAAGGAATGGAGCACCAGCATCTCATCCCAAATCCAGTCTGGAGTCCAGGTCCCCTGTGCTGTCACCCCATAAGGCCCCAAGAGGAGACCTGCCCCACTGCTGTCCAATGCTGACACCATAGCAGCCTGCAGAGGGCTCGCTCCCAGAGGGCTTTCCATGGAGGGGTGCAGACACACCGGGATAACAACTCCCAGCTTTGTACTGAAACTGGGGACCATACTGGATAGCTGGTTGCACTGTTTGCCTTTGGAAAACACATTAGCTCTGAGTCAGACAGGATTCTGGGGGACACTCTAATTTAGAGAAACTTGAGCTGGTTTAGTTTGCTGATCACTCTCCTTCTCTTGGAGTGCACCCTCACTCAGCTCTAGTAGTGAGGGGATGGTGAGCACAGACGGTCTTCTCTTTTCAGCATCTCCTGCTAATTAATCCTGTTGATTAACACTTCCAAAGCATGTAACACTCAATGCTCCGTATTCAGAGCACATAGGCAAACTGGCCAGAGAAACACAAATAGATAAGTGATACTAAAGACAGCAAATTTCTATGAATGCCTGTGCACATTGTCACTGAGGAAGAGATCAAAGCCTCTGTTCAGGCTGTATTAGTGGAGATGCAGCTCGTTCCACTCACTTTCTGCACTGCTGGGGGCTGTCGCTGGCAGCACGGCAACTCTCCACAGCCCCCATGGTTGGAAAACCAGACTAAGGAAGAAGAGTCCATCAGATTTTTTAAAGTAGTTTCAGAATATAGGATACTTTCAGCAGATCTATAGCTCAGAAAAGCCAATGTGTATGAAATGGTGACTGTTGGGAGAATTACTTGAGATTTGGGAAATTCTGTGGATTATAATGAAGGAGGCTGTTTATGAAGGACAAAATCTGAAAATTTACCTCCTCCTCTGTTACGACTAAAATCTTGGTTTAGCCTACCAAACGGAAGGGAAATGTGACTCAATAAACCAGATCCAAAGTACGCTGAGGATAATCAACACTTCTAAATGCTGATGCTTTGTATTATATTCTGTGACTACTAATCTGGTTTAAAAATAGATTACATTGGCTTTTTTTAGCAAGTGCACAAACCCCAGTCACATTTTGACCTACTTGCTGTGGAAAGATTTGTGACTGTTAGCTTTCCTTCACCTAGCTGTTTTTCAAGGAAAAGCACCTTTTGGAGTAAATTATTTGGACCTTCAGCTACACTTATACACCTATTTCAAATCTTGGGTGATTGTTCTTTGCTTAGCTTTATAATTGAGTATATTCACATCTTCCTTTGCCTTGGGCAGCTAAAAAAAAAAGGTAAGTTATTACTCTAATATTTTAAAAGTGTATATAACTATTAAACCTTGAGATGTCCTGGTCATTCCCTCCTATACAAAACATAGTTTAATGGTTGGACTCATTGGTCTTAAATGTCTTTTCCAACCTAAACAAATACAATTTTATCTTGTCTGTGGTAAAAATTCATTTAAGGAGAAACGGCACTCTAATGATAGAACCATTATAATTATTTCCTCAGTAAGACTGACATTTGCAACTGCATTCTGTTGCAAGTTACAAGGGTTTTAATGATTTTTCCTGTTAAAATTCAGAGTTCTCCAGAGACTGCACGAGGGAGGTGCTGGATGAGCCCAGGTAAGCCAGGCAACATAGTGCATCATCTTGTGAGACCCCTTTCTACTTTCTGGGACCAGGGACATTCCCCACAGTCACCCACTGAAACCTCTTTCTCATAGGGGCAGGGCAGGAGAGCCCCCTTTTAAACCAGTGCCCTTATTTATAAGGGAGAAGCATTTCAGTTGACCACTGCTGGTGGGTGTCAAAGCATCAGGAAGGCCACAATGCACATTCCTCCCTCTGAGTGGAAACTAGACCAAAGAGAGTAAATCAGCAGGGTCAGAAATCTCCTCTGCCCTCTATGAAGGTACATTTTTAAGGGACTTAACTGTCACTGGTGCAAGCATTTTAAAAAAACCTCCTGGCTTTCCAATGCTGAACTTGACTACTACAACTGGATGCTGTGCACATGATGTAGCTTCTGCTTGTGCAAACTGGGTGAAGCATGTCAACTCTCTGTGGATGCAATTTGCTGATGCCAGCTTCAAAAACAGAGGTGCTTTCTGGTCTGAGTTTTCTACTCAGTGTGGAAAATTGAGTCCTATACAGTCCACTGAGGAGCTGGGGTGCTGAACAGATTGCGTCCCTGCATCTTTTCTGCAGAGAAACTGGGGCGAATGCTTTGTTCTTCTGCTCAGAATATTTCAAATTTAGAGTAAGGGAATCTTCCTTCTGCTCCCAAATCTCTCTTGTTCAAAGCATCTGTCTTCTTCATGGGTGCTGCAGGGCACTGTTGCCCTCTTTCCCTCAGTTGCTGCCATTTGCCCCCTTCTCTAGCAGGCTGAGAGTCAACTTCAACTGATGAGCAAACAAGGAGATGGATTTGGGCAGCACAGTGTCTGCAAATGATCTTTTTTGATGAGATAGAAAAAAACCTCAAATACCTTATGTTGGCACTTTTAGGTCCCTCGAGCCATTCTGATAATCACTGAAGGAAACAGGGTATTATAGTAACTGTCTGGAAAGTGCATGAAGAGCTACACTAAATCTTACCATTGTGTTTCTGCAGAAAGCCAATGACTTTTTCCAGCACAGTAGTTTTGTCCATTTTGCGAGTGTTGCCTGGAAGCATGGAGCTGAGCTCTTTGATGAGAACATTGAACTGATCACGCCTCTTCTTCTCAGACTTGTTACGCGAAGCCCTGTAGACAGGGAAAAAGAAACAAAGGATGAGCAGACCAAGAATGAAAATGACCATGTACCTCCTCTTTGCAATGTATATACATAAAATTAGCTTGCTGCATGTGTCAGCATGTGAAGATTGACACTGGACCCCAGCAAAGCTGCAGAAGTAGGAGGCAACATTCCCACCTCCTGCTCTTGTCCTTGAGCCACCTTTAGTGCCCAGGGGGGAGATGAAGGCTCCGCTTATTCCCCTGTGCTGCCTCAGGACACTGTGGCTGAGCTTATCAGGACAGCATTGAGCTTGTAGTTGAAGGAGCTCTCTGCATCTCCCAGACATATGTAGGATCTTAAAAATTCATGCAGTCTCTGGGGAGGCACTCAGAGTGAGAATAAATAGGAATACTATGAATACTATGAAAACAGTAAAATTGTTCATAAAGAAGAAGAGTGGAGACTGGATCATACCCATCTGTGCAGTCTTAACAGAAGGGAGGGACTCCAGTCCTGCAGCTGTTGCACTGGAGCTGGGTTGATCCAGAAGGACCTACCCACTTTGGTCACAGCTGCTCTGCCAACCTCCAGGCTGCCAGAGAATAATCAGGATGTTGTCTTCCAGTCATTAAGATCAGAGACCTGAGTAGAAGTTGCTGCCGCTCCCACCTGGATCGTATGCCACTTTGTTCAGTCCAAGGTCACAAGGACAAGCAGGAGAGACAGCATCAGCATGGATTAGGTCTGAAGCTGGGATGCATTGCCAGATTTGGGGTCCTGGGGTCCAGTGCTTGCCCTTAATCTCTGTGTGCCACTGGGAAAATGAGTGTCAGTGGCCCAGATCTCTAGGTTTAAAATGAAGACTCTACAGCTTTCTTCGCCAGTCTCGTCTGTTTAGCTTGCAGATTCCTCAGAAAGAGCCTGCTTCTGCTGCTGTTTCAAGAGCTCAAAGGAAGAAAGGATCTGATTTCATTTGGAGTGTTTTGGCACCATCATAATACTGTCATTAAGGCTGTTGATAATCTTTTCAGCATGCGCACTTTGGCTTTTTTAAACTCTATGTCGATCTGTACACATGCATTTTCTGACTTGTTCTCGTGAATATGACAACGGTTTGACTTGGAGGTTATCACCTGGACTTCTGTATCCATGTGGAAATAGAAATAAGTATAGCCCAGTAAGTTTGTCTGTTGTTCTGAAAGGTCCTCAAGCAGACGAGATTTGCCTTGCCAATTACGCAAAGATCTAAAAATCTGGTTACATGTAGATGGGAAAGAAAAGCCAAGAGGCCAGTTCTCACTCTGAGTTTCTCAGTCCCAGCTAACTCTGTTGTGCCTCAAAGCAGTTCTGGTTGCACACTGCTGAAGATCAGAGCAGAATTTAGCCCAGCATCTACATCCCCTGCCATGACCAGGGTGGTAATAAACATTTTCAGCAGAGAAATCACTACAGAGGCTTCTGGATATTACTACTGACAGAGGGGTAATTTTTGTTTGTCTTGCTCTCAGCCCTGAACACACTTGGAGAGACACTGGATAGAAGCCAATGCTTGATTATTTTACAGCTTTGAACACAAGAGATTGGGTGGATACTGCCTGACTGATTTCAGCTTGCTCTTATTACACTGCAAAAGGCTGTCAGAACAAGATGTGAAAAGCTCCAGCCTTATCCTGTTTCTCTACAGTTCAGGGCAACGTTAAGAATATCAACATTTTACTTCCTCATAATTCAATCCTCAGTTCATTTTAAGCTTAAAGAGTTCAGATTTCCCTGAAAATAAAATAAACCACCAACTGTTAATAGGGAATGTGTTGTGGTTAAAAATAAAAAAAAAAAAAAAGAAAATAAAAAAAAAAAAGAAAAAAGCTTTGACAGAAATATAAAGTATCTATTTTTAACACTTGACATTTTATTCACAAAGAAAATATAAAAACTCTTCTAGTGGAAATAACTCTACCAAGATATGAATCAATGATCACAGCAAAGTTTTGAAAATGGAAAAATGAGAAAAGATTGGAAAAAATGATAAAAACTATCCCTGCACAGTTGAAAATACTTTGTTTAGTACAGTTATAAATGCATGAAGCAAGATAGTTTTCATCATTTTCCTTTGAAGATTATTTCCTAGCCTTGCTTACTTGACTGCTAGGGCATACAATTACAGTAAGCTCAAACAACCTCTGTCTTAATTCCGTACTACTTGCCCCAGTTCTCCTCCCTCCCTGTTATTCTGCAAAGATTACAGCATATTCAAGGGGCAGGAGGACACACAGTACGAATAAAATCATGACTTTTAGTGAATACAGCTAAAGGCAATACAGGATAGCCTAAATTCAGAATGATCAAAATCAACAATTTAACAGCCATTTTTATTTGCTTACATATATGCTGCTTGTCGTCTTAAACAGACAGATACTGACTGACCTGTAAATGCTGCATTTTGCTAATTTACAATGAAATGTGACTTTATACTAAATTTCAGGTTTTTTCTGGCTGTCCAGTGGAGTGTGTTATATATGCATCAATTCAAGTAACTGTACCACATACCTTCATTCAGATTCTTAAATTTACTTTTTATTTCAGTGGAAAATGGCAGGTAGTAGTCTTCATGATTATGGATTTTCTCATGGTTCACTTCAAGCTGGTTTTGGTTGGAATTTGGAATTCAACTGAATTGCAAAAAAAGTATTTTAAAATTACATACTTTTAAAGCAAACTGAAAGAGCAAATAGAGAAAAAAGTGCACAAAGCACATCCCTTGTTTAGAATTAATAAATCTCCATAACCAAAATAAACCTCATCTAGCATCAAAGAACTGAGAATGAAACTATGGCTTCTGATCTCAGAAGATCAGAAAACCTCACATAGGTCTTTAATGCTCCCAAGTGTGGTGCTATCATATCCACATTTTAGTCCTCCGGTCTTCCAAGTGAAGTTGTCCATTAGGGAGCCAGGCGATGCAGAACAGGGCTCAATTTAACCAGTGCTCTCCCTGAAGGAAGAGTTATGTATCTTGGCCAAATACTGAACAGCTGGCACTGGGGTGGGAGTGCAAATGCCTCTTCTCAGGAGAGGATGGATTTTTTAATGTCTGTGTAATACAACCTGTGTGTGCCTGATAAATTGCGGCAGATATACATGGTGTGTATGTGTATCTCTATACACACCTAACCTGAGAAACTCAGCTTCTGGATTGAGTCCATCCCAAAAACTGAGGTCCAGAAATTTTCAGTCTCACCTACTTTTAACAGAGAAAATAAAAGGAGAGAACCAAAAATCCCCTCTGGTGTTTCTCAGCCCTGAGGCACCCAGTCTTTATAGCAAATAGGAGAAACAAAAAGCATTTCCCTTGTGGTACAAGACAGGTGAGAGTCCTCAGTTTACAAGACACAGCAGCAAAATATTCCTCAAATATTCCTTCAAATAGCTTCTCCTAAGACTCTCTCTGGAAGAGAACCTGTAGCTTTTAAATGAGTCAGAACCATTTCAGTTTAATGTATTAACTTTTGATCTTCATGAAGCACCTCAAGATTTCAAACTCGATTTCAACTTTAGCTTTATTTCTAAAAAGCAAAATGAACTCAAATCACAATGTGAAGAAGCAGTTTCCTTTTTTATATTTTTGAAGTTATAACTTTTTTATGCACCCTGATAGAGACCTGCCCCAGGGTATGACAAAAATTCCTTCTGGAAACAAACGGCATGAAAACCATACCAGATGGTGATGACAATTGCCGATAGCGAGGATATGTGTTATCCTATATTTTTCATATATGCATTCATTTAATTAATTTTTTTTTTTTTACTATAACAATTAGCACACCAATATCTTGAAGATTATCAGGTCTTCAGCAGGTGAAACAGTGCTGCAAGGTGGGGTCCTTTCTGCACCCTCCAAAAGGAAGCAAAGGGGAACAGCTGAGCCTGGCTGCAGCCTGTGCTGACCTATATTGGTGAGACAAAGCTGCGGGGAGGGAAAGAAGCGGAGAAGGAATCAAAAGAGATGAAACTGGATCAACTGCTTGTGCCTGGACTGGAAATACTCTCATTAGAGGGAACCAAGGGGAAAAATGTGGGCAACCTCTGGCTCTCTCCAAAGTAATTAAACTGCGGGCTGAGGCATTGATAACCTCGAATGCTTCCAAACTGCTTTTCTGCAGATGCCGGTCAGCTCTGGTAGTATTTAAGAGCTTCACTGCCACAGGTCTTCTGCCTTGAAATACACCTTTTCTCTCCCAACAAAGGGTTCACAATGAATTCCCACCAGCAGGGACTCAGTGGAGTACAGACTGTACATGAATATAGGCTTGTGCCAGTTTAAGGCTTTTTGTGGTCTTTCTCTGCTCCGAAGGTAACTTCTGGGTGTTTTCATTTCTGTGAGATAGGCATTGATGAATAAATGACTATTCTAATAGGGAAGAAACCCCACTCTTTCACGTTTTCTTCTTTTGCAAAATGTATTGAAAGAAAAAAAAAAAACCAAAACATTTTTGTACACTCTGGAAGCTCAGATGATGTATTATAGTGGCAGAAGTATGTTGTTGGTGCTTCAGTTCTGATGTTCTGCAGTAATGTGAAGAAAACGATCAATGCCTGAGCTTTTTAAACATTTTCCACAGGAAACATTGCTAAATTATTTTCTTCTCACAGTGCAGCCTGGAGTAGGAGTCTGTGAGATGGCAGTTTTTCAAGTTGTGTTTGACTGTATTTTACTCTCTTGCTCTTTGATTAATTGATTATGGATAAAACAGCTTCTGCAGCAACAAACAGTATCAAGCTCATCACAGCGAGTTATAAAAGATACTCACCTCTTTGCCCTGTCTTTCTCATCTTCATCCATTAGATTGTCTAAGCAGTTTTTCCTGTTGAAGAAATGCAAGAATCATTATGAATTGTCATTTTGTTAGCTCTATTTGCAGGTTAATCTCACAGTCACTCTATTTGAATTTAATAACACAGTGATGATATCCAGGTCAGATAAATGTGTCAGCAGAGCTCTATGCCACAGTCCTTGATTTTAGGAAATATCCATTGTGGGTAATGTTATTCCTGAGCATTATGCTAGCCTTAGGGTCTCTATCCAGGGATCAAGGCTCCCAGGCACCACATGGTGCATCAGCACAGTGCAAAAACAGCTACTTCTTGGGGATTTTTTTGTGTGGAGGTTACTCTCTACAAACTTGTAGGCTGCATGAGCCTGGGGTCTGCTCAAGCTGAAAAACATTTTCATTGCCCTCATGTTTCCACCAAAACCATCTTCAGTGCAAGAGCATCATTGATGTCTTTGACTTCTCAGGCTGCTCTTCCTACTGGGAAGCTTCTCATCCTCTTCTGTGGATCTTGACTGAAAGCCAAAAGAGATGGTAGTAACTCTACTGAATTACATCTCAGATTCCAAGTACCCTTATAAATCCCACTGCCTAAGCCATATTGAAAAAACTCTCTTGCAGCCCAGTCGGACAACCTGCCCAGCCATGCTGGCACCAAGCATGGGGACGGGCCCATCCCCTTCACTGTTTTTGCTAATCTTCACCAAAATGTTGTGACCTCAGCTTTGGAGTTCAATTGCTCCAGTAGAGTGAGCTGTAAGGAGAAAAGGGTAAATTGGGTAAATTGAGTAAATTTGTGTAGGCAAGGCAAAGGGAAAAATACAAAAGCAGCCCAGCTGAAGGCTGAGTGCCTCAGAAACACTTGTCACTAGCTCACTGCCCACCCTCCTTTACTCTGTGAGAAAGTGATGCTTGATCTGTAACCACTTCAGCCCAAGAAGGAAGCCCTGGGCTATTGCACCTCTTATGGCATCTGGCACCCCTTTTGGGTACAAAATCCATGTGCTGCTGCATCCCACACAAATATTTTCTGAAACAACAGCACAATGCCTTTGGATATTGTCAAAGCCTTACTTTCAAAGCAGTGGTATAATGACAGGCAATGATAACACTCTTTTTCAGCAATGTTTCTCATATAATGAGTCCTCAACATGTAAGACATGAATAAAATTGGAAAGGAGGAGGAAGGACGTTAATTGCTAGGCTTTATTTAAGCCCATGTTATTTTCCACATATGAGTCACACATAAATTTGCCTGTTTAAAGAACATTTTATAAGAAAAACCAAAGTGAAAACGTAACGATAGTAAAAACACTGATTCTGTTACTAGTTGTCTTACAGCAATATTCTATCTGGTCATCACTCAACAGTTAGCTAAGAACACAAAACTACCCCATAACTTTGTATCAAATGAGTTATGAGGAATTAGAGACACTGGTCACTGATTGGAGGGTAAAGCTACTACATACTGACATTCCGCTCTTTGATGAAGGATCAGCAAGAAATATGAGGGCCAAGGGACTAGTTATTTTAGTCAAAAGTGGTGATTTTAAATTGCTGAATTCCATTATACAGATCAAAATAACAAATAATACCATGTAGTTTTTAGATTTTTTTTTCAGATATTTTCTGGCTGCAAAACGGCCACAGTCAGCTATGACTTTTGACTGGCATGTCAGCCATATCATAATTCATATTTTGGACTAGGAAAATGTATAACCCCAGGAAAATTTTATAAACCAGTTTTTTACATATATTTTATGTGTTTATTTGCTTAGTCCTATAATGAAACTGTTATCCCAATCACTGTGTTTTTAAATCATTCAGACTACAATGTAGTGACAATATTCAGTGTGTTTTGTTGTTATTTTCTCACTTATTGCAACCTATGCTATTCAAGAATACAGAAGGCATTGTTAAAATGGCAGGATTAGCATTTAGGATTTTGCAATGTTTCTTTGCCAAACCTTTGCTCAAAAATGTAGAATCACAGGATGTTAGGGTTAGGAGTGGACCATAAAGATCATCTAGTCCCAATGGTGGGAAGACACCTTTTGCTAGACCAGGTTGCTCAAGGCCTTATTCAACCTTGAACACTACCAGGGTTGGGACATCCACAACCTCCCTGGGCAACCTGTTCAGTGTCTTACCATCCTCACAGCACAGCACAGCACAGCATAGCACAGCACGGCACAGCACAGCACAGAATGTTCTGTTGCATACACACTTATTGAATCTAGGGTATGTCAATCAAAATGGGGCAGTATCAGCAGCAGAAGACGCTCACCCTGAATCCCTAAAGGTCTTCCTCTGGTTGTAACAGATTCCAAATAAAAAGCAGGAATATGTGGAAAAGTGTGCTGAGTGGCTGTGAGGAAGGATGGAGGTTGATGAGACAGTCAGCATCAGTGCTGCTCAGCCCTGGCTTTTTTGGAGAAGCACAATGCACCTAATGGAAAGGGGCTTTCTACAGCTGTACCCCTTAAACCATCAAGAAATTACACTGCCAGGAAGCCTCTACTCTTGAGAGAGAGCAACAGATCTAACTGGCCTGTTCTGCCAAGGATTTGGCTAGATCTGTAAAGCAATTCATGGCCAGCTTCCAGTAAACAAGGTTTCTCACTAACTGACAAGAAATTCTGGACCTGCTGTGCTGTTGCTAGCATGAGACAATGTCTAATTGTCATTTTGGTTCTGTTTGCTCACATGGCAAAATCTCTAGAGCATCATAAGCATTGCTAACAGGGTTTGCTAGTACATATGTACCGCACGAAATTAAAACTGCTCTCAATAAAACAGATACATCAGAGTATACAACTGCTGCGAGCTGGTATTGCCATCCCTTTCCAGAGCCCCACCAGAGCCCTGTCCTTAAACCTTGACAGAGAAATCCACAACACAGAGCTTAGGGATGTGCTTAGTGTAACCTGCTTGCTTTATGTTATCCTCCCAATTCCTCAGCTGTGAAGGTCCCGAACTGCAAACTGGAAACCTACTGTCTCTTGCTTTAGGAGAAAATTCTGACTCATTGCAATGATGGAAGCAGGCAGTAAATACCAAGGCTCTGTGCCACAGTTCCCCTGCAAAGAAGTGACATAAAAAAGCAAGTGGCACAAGTATTTCTCAAAATGTGAAGAATCCTTTCATGGTAGCAAAGGGAATCTGGAAACCTTTAGGTAAGAGCATCACATGATATAACGCCTGCTGGCAGAGTGTTTAACAGTGACAGTTACATTTGGAGCTTCATTATTGATATTATATATCATGTTATCAACAAGGAAGGAAGACTATCACTCAAAAAGGTGAGAGCTACATGGAACCAAGAGGAGAAAGCTCATGTACTCCCATCAGGGAGATATTCAGACAAACACACAGAAAGATGCCTATCTACAAATAGGGAAGAATGGCATTTTGCAAACAAAAGACTGGCTAAAACTGTTAACCGTGTAACCCTGGCTTAGTTATCAGATGGAGAATTATAGCACAAACATCCCCCCCCCCCCCCCCCACATTCATTCATACAATGAATAGTTGCTTGGGAAAGAAGTAATTAAGGCAGAGTGCCAGCTCACTCCAGGGACTCTCCAGAAGAAAGGTTGCACATGTTTATTTTGATACAGTCTATTCCCAGTGGACGCAGAGCTTGCACTATAAAAAAATCATCTGGCACTGATCACCTTATCCTGTGCTAGAAACATGTTTTTTATTGAGCTAAGCTACTACTTTTCTGGGCTGGTGAGGTTGGTTTCACTCCTTCCTGCCCTACTGCTCAAAGGGTTATAGTGTAGACGTTTAAATGTAGGTAATCAGTTGTTGATTTCCACTAAGTTGCCACAAGGCCAGCTAATAGTTCTTACAAAAAAGCTTGATATTTACCTAGAATTTTTAATCATATTCATTTAACCCAGCTGAATTAAATCAGAGATGTAAATTTCTTTCAGAGGTCCTGAGATGTGCCTGGGGGACCTTCAGGAGAAATCCCAGTGTTTGTGCTTCCCTGGCCCCCACATTTGGCAGCTCAAGGAAAAGACTGGGCTTTTCTTCCTCTTTCCTCTCTGTCAAGGTGGGGTGTCTGCCTCCATCACCCCACAGGTCTGTCTGGGTATTTCACCACTTGTCCTGTACAGGTATGGTCAGCCCTGGAGAGAGGTGTTCCCATCCACTGCAGACATACCTGCACCTCACACCTCACCCTCAGACCACTTGGGATGCTGGTACAATGCAACCAACCTAAGTAAGGATGATGACATTGCACTTGGAGAACAATCCTCTCAAAGAGGGGATGGGCAAGGGTTGTATGGAAAACTGGGATACTGGGATGAAACACTTTGAACTATCCCTCTGATCTCTGGGCTGACCTTTCCCAACAACTGCTATCTTTGTGAAGGAGGAAGGAGCACAGCAACACGGTGCAGGGCAGACACGCTCCCATGCCTTCCAGACACATCATGCAGCCTCCAGGGCCCATCCCTGCTCAACACTGCTCCTGTTCTGCCTCAACAGGGAGCTGCTCCCCCATCCCCTCTTTGAAGGGGAGGAAAAGGCTGTTAGCAGAGGTCAGTGCAATACAGGAGGCACACGGGTATGCTTGGTGGGGGTCAGGACTCAAAGGCCAGATCCAGCCACACATGGCATGCTGTGCTTAGTGAGTAGGATCCAATACATAGGAAGAAGGCACCAAAAGAGAGCAGAGGCTCTAGGCATGGTCCAGGAGCACAGTTTCAAGGCACCCACTAGCACAGGGGACAGTGTATCTTGGTCGCTGCACTGGCATCACTGCCAGATCCCCTGCCCAGGGATGATGAACTAGGTCTGATGGGCTCTGTGGTTCGTCAGTGGCATCATCCCATGGGTGTTCCATCCCATGGGTGTTCCACAGCATGGGTTAGATGGAACTTGCCCACCCTGGGGAGAACCACTGTGGCTAGGAACTCTACCTGCTTCCCCCCAGCTAAGCAGAGCTCTGAAATGAATCACATTAACAAGTGAAGTATTTCCCTTCCAAGTCCTGCTGGAAGGCAAAGAGAAAGATCAGCAAACAGGAAGCAGCAGGAAAGGTCACAGAGTCACAAGCAAGAAATGACCATCTGACCATTTCAAGCACCTTGTTCCAAGTTTCTGTAACATGGATGAAACACTCCAATATCCTACCAGGAAGGGTACAGTGTGAACACACAGCAGAAGGATTTGTAAAAACACAAATCAGAACAAATCAAAAGATTCATTTCACATCAAACTGAATTGTACCACTCTATTCTCTTTTTTTTCATTCATAAACATATGAATTGTTAGAAGAACATGCTGGAGTCCATAATTAAATATGACACATTCCCAACCAAAGCAATAAAAATTGATTTATCACAATGTGAACAGACTAGCCTTTAGAAAACTTAAGATAATAAAAATTCACTTTCCCCATGATGTACATGGTTATATGAGAAAGATATGTGGCTTTTTAGTGGGAGAATGGCAGTCTGGAGTCACCATGGGTCATGTCATGCTGAGATTGTTATGGGAATTACTGTTTTTAGGAGTAAAGGAAAAATCCAGAAGCAACATAAAAGTATCAAGCTTTAGGGTTTTTGCCCGACAGTGTATAGCAAGGTCTTCCTGCATTCAGTAGGTTACTACATTTGGTTTACACTAGAGATGGTATTTAGAGGCTTCAAAAAAAGAAAAGAAGGAAACTTTTTGAGAATATACTAGACTTCATGAACCTCAGGGGCGGTTTCATGTTTCATACATATGTGTACAATGAATCTTTAGATGGTAACAGGCTTAAAGCAAACAGACATTAAAAACAATCCACATGTGGACAGTAAAAATAATGGAATTTGACAAATTTATGCTCACCTCTTCTGAACTGGGGATGACAGGAAGATGCTCACAGGTAATAGAGCTGCGTATTAAGAGATCATGATGAATAGAAATAAAGGCTCGGAGCATATTCTGGTTTTATTCTTTACAGTATCTCCATTTAGTGGGAAGGGGTATTATTTTCCACATGTCAGAAACCTCGACCTATCACCACGTGTTAGACAGCTTTCCCCCTCCACCCTGGTGCCAGCAGAATTTCGGGGTGCTCAGCCTGCCATCCCTCTGTAGATGTGGTGTGATTCACATCGGTTCAAGTCAGGAGTGAGACAGCTGACGTCAGCAACGCTGTGCTGGAGTGTGGCCACGGTGAGAGGCATCTTTCATCCCCGGCTCGTGAGCAACGTGTAAAGTTTTGCGCAGTGTTTGGATCCCTGATGAATATCAGTACATACATGCTCGTTATCTTCCTCACTGCTATCATTACTACTGAATGACTAAAACCATTCAGACTTTAGTGAACAGGCTGTGAATCCCCATGTTCAACCGCTGCTCTGCTCTCCCCTCGCTGCTCTGCTCTCCCCTCGCACGGCTGGAAACAGAAAGGCAAACAAATTAAACTAACATTAATCAGCAAAGACTGCCATCTGTATAACTCAGAGCACTTCTCCGCGTGCTCGTCCCCTTCCAGCAATGCTAAACAGGATTAGCCTTCCGTGGGCGGATGGGGAAAGTAGGTCAGTTCGGTAACATCGCTGCGTGATGAACGGAGGAGGATGTGACTGCAGTGGTCTGCTGGCAGCCCTCTCGCCTCCTGTATGAGCCAGGAGATGAAGCACCTGGCCTTGTCATGGGGCACACAAGGTGGCTCAGACCCTACGTCCCTGCATGGTGACACCTGACATTTGTAGGATCAGGAACTTGGCAAAGCCTGATGCTTTAGAATTACTGGGTGAATTTCAACAAGGAAACTGAGGCACAGGGCAGCTAAGTGCTTAGTTATTACTACTTTGTGTACAGCCAAGTATTTGTCAAAGCTTACACATAAGCCAAAGTGGCAAGGGATGGTAAATCACCTGGCAGAGGTATTGTCTTTTTGTATTGAATTCACTGGGTATGTGGAGATGGTGGCAGGAAAGCCAAAGCTCACCTCAAGTGACACCTGCAGGGCATGGCAAGGGAAACAAGAAGAGCTTCTGCTGCTACATCAGTAGTAAAAGGTTGAGCAATGAAAGTGCAGGACTGCTGCAATACTGTAGGTGTGTGAGGGAGTGAATTAGTGACAGCAAAATAGGTAAGGTTGATGCCTGCTTTGAGGCAGTCTTCACCAGCATGGTCTCCCAGCCTCCATGTATGAAGCAGGGGCAGGGAGGAGCAGACGCACCAGAAACAGGTGAGAATCAGCTCAGGGAACTTGAGGAAGCCTGGGGGAAGTTGACTGTACAAGTTGATAGGGCCTGCCTACTTGCCTCATTGGGTGCTGGGAGACTTACTGGTGTCCTTTGCTAGGCTGATCTCTCATTTTGAGAGGCTGTGGAGGTGGGGGAGGTCCCTGATGTTTGGCAACAGGTAAATGCTGGCCTTCAAGAAAGGGGAAAAAGGTGATTCAGGGAGCAACAGGCCAGTCAGCCTCACTTTAGTCCCTGGCAAATCATGGAGTGAATCTTGTTGGAGCACAGGGCTGGGCACACGGAGAAGAAGGTGATCAAAAACAGCCAGCGTGGATTTACCAAGAATAAGTTAACTGCCTGTTATGATGAAATGACAGGATCTGTGGATGGGGAGAGAGCAGTGGATGTCATTTATGCTGGCTTCATGCTCAAAGGCAGGGCTGTTGTCATAGGGGAGACTGAAGAGCTGAAGGACAGGAAAGAAACCTTATGAAATTCAGTGGAGACAACTGCCAAGTCCTGCACCTGGGAATGAAGAGCCTTGAATTCTGGTACAGGCTGGGGATGCACTGATCAGAGAGCAGCTCTGCAGGAAAGGGCCTGGGAGCTTTGGAAGTCTGTAGTACATGAACTGTGCCTTGGTGACAAGGATGGCAAACAGGAATGCAGCCTGATCAAGGGAAGGGTTTATGTCCCTTCCCTCAGCACCTGTTATACCACATTTAGGGTAACATGACTGGTCTGGGGCTTCCTAGGATGGAAACGATAGATTAACAGTGGTGGAACCTGGAGCCCTAGACTCATGAGAAGGGGCTGGAATAGCCAGACTGGCTTAGTCTGGACAAGAGGTGGCTTTGGGAACACCTAATTACCTACAAGGGGTCAATGAAGAACCAGTGCTGGACTCCTCATGGTGGTGCAGGATGGGAGAGTGAGAAATAACAGGTGTAAGTTTAAAGAAGAGACACAGGCAGACAATGGAGCACACTGCCTGGAGAGGCTGTGCCATCCCCATCCCTGCAGGCTTTCAAGACCTGACTAGGCAAAACCCTGAGCAGCCTGGCCCGACCTCAGAGCTGACCCTGCTTTGAGCAGGAGATTGGACTGGAAACCTCCTGAGGTTTCAATCTGAATTAATTTTCAACCTGAATTGTCCAATCATTCTAGATCTACTGAGCTAGCTATGTATCCTAAGCAAATCAGTCCCCTTGAATTAGTTCCTATGTTATATATGTTCTTGAAATACATTTTATGGTGCTTTTGAAATAGCTTGTGCACTGTCTCCCCTACATTGACATCGCTCCTGCTTTACAAACAGATACACATCTTGACACTGTATGTCATGCCACTTCTAGATGTTAATTTTTAAAAAATCACTTTATGATAGAATTAGAGAAAAAAAAAAGGGAAGAAAAAGGCCTCTCAGGAGAATGGCCCTTGACTGTAAAACCTGTTTTTCTTCTCTCTTTACTTCTCATGTTCTTAATCTGTTTTAGGTATTTATAAAACTTTAATCCTCATAGTATCAGAAGTCCCAAATGTTCAAAGACTTTAAAATGTGCTTAACTCTATACTGCCATAAGAAGGCCATCATGTATGTGTATCTTTGCAAAATGCAGGTCAAAATGTGGAGGTAGAGCTGTACAGATTATTTTGCAATTATTAGCTCTGAAGCCTTCCCTTGAAAAGGGTCTCAGTTATAAGGTATTCTTACTTGTAAGAATTTGTTTCTGTTTCTCTGCAAATATTTAAATAAGTAGAATAATGTAACATTTGACCTATGATCTTCTAATGGTCAAATGGTCAGCTGATACAGGCAAAATATGCAAGTATAATACTATAGAGATTTATTTGTCAAAAACACAAGGATTTTTATTTTGTTTGACATAAATTACCTGGGAAACACAAATGCAAGCAGAAAATTAGTCTTTCAATGGCACTGTTATCAGTCCTTCTCTTCATTTTCTGGCAGCAACAGTCTTGACAAGATCATTTTAAGTCTTTCCATATGATTAAACAGGCTATAGTGGCACTGGAATGTAAAGCAAGATGTCCAGGAGCTGACACAGTTTGGTCTCACTCCCCCCACTTCTTTGATTGTTAGTTATTATTCCCCCACTTCTTTCTTTGTTAAGTAATTATGGATGGCTCTCAAATAGCCAAATTACTCTTCTTTTAAAAGGCTCTGAGTCTAGAAGTAATTTCGCAAACAGAAAACTTTTCTCTAGAAAGAAATTCTGAATCTTTGACAGTGTTATTTAATTAATTGTCACAGTTTACATCAGCTGTGATCATTCCCACCATACATAAGATGCTTGTTTCACAAGAGACTACATGTTTCTATGGAGATTTCATTAGAAAAGCAGAAACTAAACACAAAGCCAAATTTCCTTTGAGTTTTAGGCACCTATCCTGATGTGGCATCTCCTTCTTCAATTAACAGGACCTAGGGTGAAGGGCTGTCCTCTCTCAGCATCCTTGCTCACTCCCTGCCCACGTGGGATTTGTTTGCTTCTTCAAACCAGCAAGAATTGGAGGCCCAAGCTCCAAGGAGAAGACTGGGACTTGAGCCAGGCAGAGAGTGCCCTCCTCAGCCCTCCCCATCCCCATGGGCACTGCAGCATGGTGACGCCCATGGGTGCTCAGCTGCTCTGCCACTGATGGGGCTCCAGGTGGGAGGCATGAGGGGACAAAGGGACTGTACCTGCGAAGACCCTGTAAGAAAACTTCCCTGTTCCATGTAAGAGGCAAAGATGTGGCCTAGATCTGCTGGTGACAGGAAAAAAATCCCTGTACAGTATTACAGAAATAAATACAGATATCAACACCAATAATCCCATCACTTTTGTGTTAACAGCTTGATAACACATCTGCTTATAACTCACACACTGCACTAAATTTTCTGCTCTATAGTAACTATCATATCCCTGTCAGCAGAACTAAATATTTAATCATCTGGGGAGATGAATCATGAAAAGCTGTTTGGGGGAGATATTTTTAAATGGACAATTTGTTGTCATTTAATTTTAAGAACTTGCTGTCTTGTTCTTTTCAGAAGGGACCCTGCAAGCCTGTGACCATACACGTTATTGCTCTATACCGCTTGCTATTTCCCTTGCAGGTAATGTAACCTATGGAATTTTAAGTTCATTTCTGACCAGAGCAAGACAGGTGGCTTCAGGGTTTGCCTGGGCATCCCTAAGCCTAAAGACAGCAAGGATAGAGACACACAGCCTGATGGATTGCATGACACTTTGGGGAGGAATGTTCTCTAATTGCAGTCTCCCACTTTTCTAAGTCCATAAACCTGCCAAGAGGTCAGAATAAGACCAAGGCTTAACCTGTATTTTGTGCCACCTTGAACAATTATGCCCTTGAGTCCCTCCTGTCCCAGACTGAGCCACACTCCAGCTGTGTCCGAAGTACCACTTTTCTGAGACCCTTCATGCTACCAGTGGTTCCCATTTCTACAAAGATAAAGTTTCTCCAGTGTGATATAAAATTCAAATCAGGTTTTACAAAATTAATCTCTAAGGAAAAAGGATAATTATTAAAGAGCTTCGTTAGTGCTTTGCAATCTTAATTATGATAATTATATTTTTGTAGCTAATATAACTGAAATCCTGCTTTTAAATCCCATTAACGAGCATTTTTAATCCCTCTCCTACTGGTCCAACAAAACCATAAGGTTGAACTTTATATTTACACAGGACACTACTTTCAATAAAAATGACACACTGTTTACTGAGGGTTTCCATTCCCTTTTATCTGCATTTCGAAGGTGCACCTTCTCCCAATACACGAGAAATCGAGGAACCCAAAGATGGATTCAGCAGCTTGGTCTTGATTTCCCTTCTTGGCAACAAGAGGGCACAGTCCCTAAGCCAGGATGGCAGTAAGCTGTGGGTATTGGCTGCCATCAGGAGTCTGTGACACCACTGCTCCATTGAAAGGACAGACTTAATTTTTTTTTTTCCCTAAACAGCCCAAGGCTTGAGCTTCATCTGCTCTGGGATCTCATGTGGACTTCAACAAGAGCAGGCACACCTCCTAGGTAGGCAGAGGATGTGAGCCACTGCATGGAACAGACACCTGTTGGGTGGAGACAGCAGGAAGTTGCACAGGACGACTTTGCCATACTAGAACAGTCCCATGGGTGAGTGGGATACCAAGGGATGGCAGGAGCCATGCTGCAGTGGCCAACAGTAATTGATGACCAGGGGAAAAGGTGGCAGCGGGGGGAAAAGGTCAAAAGAAATCTCAATTTAAAAAGAAATGCCTGAATACACGAACTATTTTTGCTGTGTGTGAGCAGGAAAAGGTACCTCCCCAACTTACTGAAAATCTTGAAAAGTGCCACCAAGTTACACTTTTCAGTGACACAATATTTTCTGAGCAAAGTTTATAATCCCTGATAGAGTGGAATTTGCTGCTGTGTCGTGTTATGACCCACCTACCATCATCCAGGTTCAATGGACTAGTGGATTTTTTTATGAGTCTCTTTGCAGACAAATATTTTACAGTTATCTAACAGAGAGAAAAAAAGTAAAGCATCAAAGAGGGAAGAACATACAAATTCAGATATCTCAATAAAGAAACTAAAACAATAAAGCATATATTGAATATCATCTGCCCATTAATCTCTGGAGTAAATTCAGAAAACTAATTAAAAGCTTCTACACAGATAAATGATAAGCTTCTTTATTCAATGAGCTCAACATACGAACAAACAGAGGTTTGTGTTGCTATCATCATTATTAGCAATTGCATTAAATCACACGATTTTTTGCTGTGCTACTGGGAATACAGTGATTTGAAAAATAAAATGTTATGAGATGAAAATTTAAGCCTTTATAGTACCAAGTATATAGCATTTCATGCTTTTTGTTTTTAGTTAATGCTAACTCTTAAGGGTCAGCATGATAAAAAATAAGGTGTGGTGAAACAACCCCAGAGCCAATACAGAAACAGGAAAAATTTCTGCATAATCGTTCTCCAGTGGAAGGCCAGCTTTAAGGACTGATATTGCCTTTCCACATGGGAAATCCTCTAATTTGTCAGTTCTTCTGCACCTTGCATCCCTTTTTCTGCTATTGGCTTCAACATTCTCAGGGGATTTTGTCTTGAATTTTAGAGGGAGGCTTTTGCCTCTTCAACCGTAATTGATAGATGTTCTATTTTTGCGGTGCAACACTGCTGTGTTACATGATGTGTGTGGCAGTGCTGCATGGTGAGCTTGCAAGGCAGCTAGAATTTCTCTCTCTTGGTCCTCTGGGAATAAACCCCATCCCAACCATCCCTTTAGATAGCTGTGACTTGAAAAAGGGGATTCTGAAGAACACAAGCTTACAGCTTAAGCTGTGTGTTCAATTTAAGTGCAGAGCCTGAAATAAATAATATCAATAGACAGTCAGTTTGGAATCTGATTATTTAGAATCAATCAAAACTGATCTGGCTCCAGAATTCAGATATCCTCTCAAGGATCCTACACAAGGAAATAACTTGAAAAACTCTTTATTTTATCCATAGTGCATTCCAGTGATCCAGCACTAATTAGCATAAAAACAGTTTTAAACTGATGAAATGCATGAACAGGACAGAACTATAACTGCTTTTGTTTATATTTTTTAATACACCAACATCTTCCTACTTCATATTCTACATTAAAATCTCCCTATTGACCAAAATGAAGCAGAGATTTTGAGATGTCTCAGGCTAACGTCCTCTTGAACACAGGCTAAATGAAGGATACAGTCCACAGAGTGTAAAGTGCACTTAGATTTTAGCTTATTCACTCAACTGCGGCAATTCAGAAACAGAGAAGTCATTAAAGGCCCCACAGCAAAAGATCAAATTATGCCTCTGCCAGATATTAACTTTGAAAAGGAATAGAGACAGTTGGAAAACCACAGTGAAATACTGATGTGGTGATTCACCTCGCACTTATGTACTGCATGACACAGAACTGCAAAATAATCTCTGTTCTGTGCCAAATGATATTGAGAGGAAAGCATCTTTTGGCTCTGATGGGTGCTGCTTTCCACTCATAATGTGCATTTTCCCTTTTCACTTGCAAGAAAATTTGCTGTCAGAATCTCAAATGACTTGCTATTTTACTTGCCATCTGTATCAAATATTCATATAGGCATGCTAAGTGTGTGTCCATGTCCCGAAGGGTATCAGTTGTTGCACACTGTTTCCTATCTTTCATAATTACCAGGGAAAAAACTAGGAGCAGGTAAAACCTGACATAATTCTAGATCTCAACTCATCCTGTATCACATTTTATTTATGTAGAGTGCCATAGCCATTACTGGAGTACCACATATGAAGAAATAGGACTTGAACCCTCAGTGCACCATGTATTTTGCAGACAACCTAAAAAAAATGGATTAAATATCCTGCAGAAAATAAAGTACTTTACTTCCTATCTATTCTGTAGCCAGTACGACTGCAGCTCTTGAAACATTATCTCATCTGGCCGTAGAGATGTAGTTCAGCATCAATGCAGCTCACTCTAGGTCTACTGGTTTACAGACTTCCCACTGTCAACAACAACAACAACAACAACAACAACCAAACCAAACCAAACCAAACCAAACAAAAACAAAAACAAACCAAACAAAAACAAAACAAAACAAAACAAAAAGCTTGTGTAGGGCAGGGATGGGGAGAAGGAGGAAAGAAAGAAAAGCAGGGAGCTGAGACTGGGGTAGGGTTGGGTCCTCTGGCTCACAGTCTCATGAGCAGCTGGGAGAGGTAAATCACAGGGCTGTGAGTTGAGATGAGAAGAGGGAAAGTCCCATGTCCTGTTTCTAAAATCCACACAAAAAATAGAGATCTCAAAGACAGTTTTGGGGACCCTAGGAAAAATGCTGTTGTCACTGGATAGATTGCAAAGCTTATTTGCAAAAATGGTATTGCTCCTCCTCATTGGGTAGGTTTAAAATAGTCTCAAGGGTGGTTATTGAAACTGCAGCAACTTTAGGGTCTGTGAAAAGACATCAATTTATAGAAACTGTGCCAAAGGTAGTATAAAATTTGATGTCACAGCATTTCACTTTGAAAGATGTTTACTTCATCCAGCTGCAACACTATTTTGGGGGTATTTGGGTCTGGGGATCTTTTGCTTTTAAACAGAAAAATCTTAGGTTCTCCATGGGTGCTTTTTTCTCTCCTCAGCCTCCCTTCTTTAGATACTTCAAAAGGCAAGATCCTGAGAAAACTTTTCTGCTGGATCCTATTGTTTTCTACTTCAAGTGAAAAAAGTACATAATGATAAATCTGAACACCAAGACTCTGTGAATGTGTAAACTTCAGAACTCCAAATCTTTCAGCCTGTGCCAATGTAAACCACCTAAAGGGTAGAGAATTAAGTACACTTTATCCTCTCTGACCATGATTGAACATGTTCCAGTCCTAAAATCTGCTGCAGGGAGTCGCTCAAATCCCCCAAAGCAAAGCAGGGCTTTTTCAAACACGCATGAGACAAAGAGGGACATCCTCATCCAAATCTCAGCCCCAGCCCTTTTGCTCTCTTCTCTGAAAATTATCACCCTGCTGTTTCAAACCACCTTCCTCTCAAGGACACAGGGCAGAAAAAAGTAAAACCTACCTTTCCTAAGAGAAATGCTCTATACTACCTAAATTCATGGGAAATTGCACAGAAAATTCAATAAGCATGTTCGCAGTGCACACTGACGTCTGTCTATGTCACCCACCCTTTCCAATGCTGCTCCATTAATGTCTAACTGCCCTGTTTATTTTGAAAAACAGCTATCCTGGTCCAGCTTCTGGAAGCTGATAGATGTACACTTGGGGAACCCAGTTATGGGCTTTCTGTCCAGCAGCAGGAGCTTCTCCCTGTCCTGCTTCCCCAGCTGCCCATGGCACTCCAGGCCAGGACCCTCTCCCCTTGAGAGCAATGACTGTGGGGACCATGGCACTGGCTTGTCTTCCTCCTGCCCAAGCACACACCATCCCCACTCCCCTCCCCTGTACTGGATCCCTGAGTCAGTGCCTGAGTCAGAGGCCCTGCCTGTGTGTTGGCGCTGGTATCTGTAAGCACATGAGTGCTGCTACCACAGCCAAAGCCTGATGCACGTGTTGGCCATGGGAAACAGGCATCCAACTGCCACTGCTTGGGTATCCAGAAGGGTTTAAGCTATGGTTTACTCATGGGAAGTTGGAACAGAAAGGCATTAAAAGGCTGTCATTCCTTAGATTCGCTCTTCTCTCTTAATCATTCGGAAATATTTTATGGGAAAGAACCTCAACGCAGTTGCAGCTGTGCTTCAGCTAGACTGCTGCCTTGTTCTAAGCTATTTTAAAACAAACATTATCCTGAGAAGTCTTAAACTGTACTTCACGTGTACTGTGTGAAGCACACAGTAAATTTCTAGGCAGCTAAAGAGCAAGGAGTAAAATGCGAGAGAATATTTTCCTGATATATTTTTTCTCTCTTCATGGGAATGTTGATGTGAAGGATAGTAATACTGCTACTGAATTCTGACCCACGTGGCTATAAAGATGCATTACTCGCATCAGTCTAGGAGACAGTTCTCTCAATCTTGCTTCCTCTGCAAATGCTGTTATCTTGCTCTTTGCAAAATCCTCTAAATTATGATTAAATTAAATACTTTTAATTTATGAAGGATTTAAGCTGAACACATACTTCTGTGCCATAAATTATCAAGTATCTTACTGACTCTGGAAAAAAAACATGAATAAATCAATCCAAATGAACTTCCACCTTCCCCCCTGAACTGGAGATGGGTATCATCAGTCACACTCTGAGAAACTTGTATTTCCTTTGGATTCATCATTCTTTCTAATTCCAAATCATGTACTGAGTAGGCTCAGGGCAACATTTTCAAACATGTGGTTTTAAGCTAGTGATGGCAGTATATTTAGCCATCTTAATATGTGGATGGATTTTCAGTGGTCATCTGATTTGAAGCAACTCCCCTTTTGCGATGTTAAGCCTGATTCATTTGTTTCTTTTCAGAAACACTAACTACATTGGTTGTCTTTTAGATCAAATATGATTTTCAGGGTATCCTTAGACACAGTGGAGCTCTGGGAAAGTACACATGACAATACTGGTAGTGCTAAATCTGGAATTGAAGGATACGTGGGTACTTGGGAGGGCAGTTAGTAAATATAGATTTAAGCGCTGATCTCTTGACATCCACAATTGAAAATATAGATCTTGATATGCAGTGTTGGTCTTTAGTATGCCTTTAGATGGCAAAAAAGTCTGCAGGGGTTCAATATAGGTAACTCACAGCCCAAAACAGTCTTAAGGAGGACTGTAGTAGCTGAGCAGGCAGATGAGGTATTTCAGAAGCTGACAGTGCTACCAGGGGCACTCTTATTATCCCCTTAAAACAGTGTTAAAGAGTGAAAAAACAAATGCGTTGTTTCAGACTACTCAACAAAAACAAATATCCCCATTTCATCAGTGTTTCATCCTTCATGTGCCAAACCCAACACAAATCTTGGCAAAGGAAGGTATTCCATGAAGTTGTGTGGACTGACTTAATGTATTAATCTTCACACTGACACAGATTATTAGAAACTCAATGATATGTGGAATGTTTTATGATGTGCTTTCATGCTGATAAATAGCTAATCACCATGTATTTGTGACAACAGAGCATTACAGAGAGCAGTGATATGCATTCTGAAAAACACCATTGGTCCTTTTACGCCCTCTGCATAATGCCCTATCATCTACAGCGCTTAACTTTGCAGTCTTGCTTTCAAAACCACACAAAAAACATCATTATGAGAAGCCTAACATTTGTCAAAGCCTCCTTTCTCGTCTTTTGTGCCGTTGTTTTTTTTCAGTAAAAGTGCATTACATGCCATTTGACAGCTGGTAATTGTATGTGTATTGAATTAAAGCATTGATTTTAATTTTCAAAGTCAATCTCACTCTCTTTTAGCTGAATGAATTACTTTGTTCTTGAGAGAAAACATTGGTACTGGACTTCAGATACAGGATCAGAGCTTAGGCAGCCTGTCCTCAGGGGTATTTTCTGCTGCTCTTTTGCTGAAATATCGAAAGGTCCTAACTTGCCCATTACCCAGAAAAAAAAAAAAAAAAAAAAAGATAATAAATGTCTGAACAGCTAGCACAGCTCCTAAATTCATAGCTATCTTTCAACTATTTTGTGTTGGCTGCTAGGATGATTTTCAATTGTACAGATAAACAATAACAGGCTGGGCAAAGATGGATAAGAAACCTTGAAGAAAATCCAAGTGCTGCTAGGAATTGCATTGACTATCATGGATTGCAATGTATCTTTGGATCAGTGGTGAAATGCATTAAGAAGGCTCCCTGGGAAACAGACGTTCTCTGACCCCTTCTCCTATACTATCCTTTTCACAGATGCAGACACTTTCCCTCCTCTAAACTATTCCTGAAGAACTAAACTGAAGATGGAAGCAGCCACTACCATGTGGAGACCAGAGAAAGGAAAAAAACCCCAACACTACACATGAGAAAGAAGGATCACAGGTTGTCATTCCAAAGAGATGTTCAAATAAAGACTGAAGCTTTGCACCATGTGTCAGAAGACAGGCCGCTGCTTCTTCTCTCTCTCAAAACCTAAACACCACAAACCAAGTCTCTGACCTGGTTGCACTTAACGTGCATTCAAAGGCATCTGCTGCTTCCTTATTCCTAAACTATCAAACCTATTACCTTGAGCTCCGTCTGGAATTTGCCCCTCTCTGTGGTGCATGAACCTGCCCTCCTGACCGCACACACCCCTGGTGAGAACAGCCTCTTTCCACAGCAATCCCCATCCAGGTGTGGTACAGGGGAAATACCGTCTGCCTGCTGGATCCTCCAGCACGTCAGCCAGGACAGAGAAATGAGGCCAGTCTCTGTTCTGACTCACATCGACGTGAAACAACAGTAAAACCTTTGAAATGTGCGGAGCTAAAGCTCTGTAAAGCTGACCTGGAATTGTGATCCAGCACTACACACAGAGTCACTGAAATGGAGCTGGAATGACCAAGCACAGCAGCTGCTTCTTTTATGAAGAGGTGTCCTGCTAACTGGAGTCGTGGTTTGGGTGAGGATTTGTCCGCTCAGCACAGCTACAATCATGCTGCATGCTCTAGATATGACAGAGATGGAATTTGGCTGCAGATTTTTTTTGTCATACTGACTGACATATTTGTTGCATAGTAGGCTGAACAAAGAAGACCTCTGCTGTTTAAGAATTTATTTTAATATTGTGTCTTGATTGCTCCACACCTTAAGATTCTGCAGACACGGTATAGCTTTCCCTTGTTTATCTAGCATTTCAGTCCTTCCCAACAAGCACTATAACAAAATGCAGCATTAAGACTTCATCAATTCAAATTTACCACTAAACCCCCCTGCCCCACAACACTCAAAAAGATGCAGCTTAGGTCCCACCTTATGCATTTTTGCAGTTCTGCCAGTTTATGTGACGGAAGATGCCAGTCCATTCTGGTTAGTGTTTTTCTTTTTTGCCCTAAGACCTGTGGGGTTTTTTGCAGCTGTGCATTAAAGTGGATTTTCTCTGAGGCATAATAAAAATATCACAGTAAAGACATACATCATCTTTTCGATGCCATGTTACGTGATGACATTTTTCATGGTACACTTAGTTTGCTTTTGTCCAAAGCAATTGAAAGTGTGAATGTGCACTGACCTGCTCCAAAGCAATCCTATTAACCACCAAAAACACAGAAGATCACATACATCAATTTGAGTCTGTGCAGCATAGCATTTATTATTTCTGCAATAAACTGTAGAGAAAATAAAGTCTTATTTAATTCATGTCTAGCTGCCCTATTGCCATGGTATTACTTAACAGAAGTAAAAATAGGGATATATATGCAAAGGGCTTTTCTTCATCTGGCCCTGATGTCTGTATCACCACCCACTTTCTGGTTTTTCATCTTATTTGACTCATACTCTCTACAGCCTTTACAAGTGGAGCATCCTGACTTCTTCCTACTGCTTCCAGGCTTAGACCAGCTACTGTTTCACTGCTTCCATTTCAATGTGGTAAAGGGAGATACTGCTTCAGGAGCTTGATGCATGTTTGCAGATATTTGGCTATCTGCTTTTCTACAAAGAAAGGGATCAGCTGATGCTATATCTTCACATTATACCAGAATTTGGAAGCCTGACACTGATTAGAGACACAGCTGTAATAAAGGATTTACGGAGAAATGGGTGCTCCTTGTAATGCAAAGGTGAACTTTACAGCAAACCTTAGGATTATTATTAAATTAGAAATAGTAGGGTGACAGCAGATCTTCACACAGCATGGAAAAAATCACTGAAACTACTGGCCTCTATCCAAGGACAATGATGAGGAATTTGGGGAATTAGCACCCTCTTCAAGGAAAAAGTCACTGGCTGCCCTGGGATGATGTGGATTTTACATACAGTTCTTTTGTCACAGAGATTACACAAGCTCCCCAGACTTGCCTTAGCAAAAATATTAAAAGATTTTAAATGGGCTTTATTCTACAGAGACAGAGTCCCAAATGCTGTTACACAAATAAAGTGATGAATGGGATGCCTATATATCATTTATTTCCTCTTGGAATTGGTGACCTTCCATCAGTCAGTAGTCTCCTTCACAGTCCCTCACTTGTGAATTATAAGTTAATCAAGAGTACAATGGAAACAATGCATCCATGGCCTGCTCGCTGCATTCATTTCTCTCCTCAGGGTGGATTACAGATGTTAAAGTTGTAATGAGCTTTCTTTTAGTCCAGTTTTGACCTCAATTCTGACTTTGCCAGAAAAAATTTCTCATGTGAGTTCAAGCAAGACGTATTTGGAAAATACACTGGGATCTGCAAATGAGCATTGTGAAGCCGGAGTAGTCTGAAAAAGAATATCTCCTTAACTGCTCTGTTTTACTGTAGTGGGTTATGTGGAAAATAATTTAAACAGAGAATGCTATTTCACAAGTATCAGTACAGAGGAATGAGTATTTTAGCATATTACTCTATTTTACACAGCCTGAGCTGTGTCTGGGGAACTTCCCCGTAAAGGGGATGCAATATCTCCGCTAGAAGTATTTCTTTTCAAAACATAGAGATGCACAATAGCTGTGAATGGAATATGAGGAAGAAATATTCTCTTACATCGATAATACTAGTAGTAACAATGAAGGAATTATTCTCATTATAAAGAAGAGTTGATCTGAAAGGTAAAAAGAGGTGGTAATTAATTTCCTTTAATAGTCACACTGGGATCTCCTGTAGTGTGCAGTCTGATGTTAATAATACATTTTCCCCCCTATAATTAACGTTCATGTTCTGTTCCTGGGGGACTCTTCTCCACTACCCTCAGCATTGTCATTACTTAAGCATGCACAAGCAACTAGCACTTTGGTGGCCACAAGAGCTGATCCAAGCACTGCATCCCTTGCCTGTATCTTTTCTCCTGTCATGTGAGTGGCAAATGCCATCACTAGAACATGCAACCTCAGGAGAGCTGAGAAATTATGAGTTTGGTTGATTTTTTTTTCCCCCATCACAGAGGAAAGCGCAGTTTTAAAGAAAATGGTAAGACAACAGGGAGGGGAAGAGTGAGCCCTCTTTGCCTGCCCTGTTTTCTGAGGCTTGTGATTCATGGGTGCAGATGTTGCACCTACTTGCCAGCACAAGCAGGGTGAGCAAGGAAGCCCTTGGGTTTTCAGGGCAGCCTCTGGCTCTCATGCCAGCTACTGAGGGCACAGGAAAAGAATAAAGCCAGGGCAGAAGCAGCATGGCCTGGGTTTCTTCTGGATGTCGGCCCCTAGTGTAAATGAAAGCTGTACTGTGCACCAGAGACCAAGCAACATTTGACTTACTCTAAGCCACTCTGATTAAGCCAATTTTGATGCTCATTAGCTACAAATGCAGACATGATTCTTCTCAGAAAGCAACAAATCTGAGAGACACTTGAGCTTAACAGAAAGAGCAGGAGAGTAAAAAGCTCAAGAAGGAATAGAAGACTAAGTGCTTTAACATTCTACCACTTCCTTCCACCTCCCCCAGATTTTATACTTGTTTAATTTAGGGCTCCTGCAGGACAGAAGTGCCACAGAAACAATTATTTTCTCTTTACTATCAAATTTCCTTTGGCCTGCTATGTAATGCTGACGTGCATTCATCACACTTTAGAAGATTAGTGAGAATGACTCTCAACAGACAAGTCAGGAAAGAGGAAACACAACAAAAAGCTCAAACACAGAACCATTTTGTTTTCGTAGGACAGCAGTGATACACACCTAGGAGAACACAATATTGCATTAAGCTAACTCAAGACACACAAATACAAATATCTTCTGCTTGGTTTTGGGTTGTTGTTTTTAAAAATATGTCGTCTTCAGCAATTGGGCAAAAAGTTTCAACACCAAAATGTTTCCAGAAGTGCTTTATTTCCCTCTTCTCCATCCATCACAGCTTTCACCACTGCCCAGTACAAACGAGCACTCCCACACCAACACGTCCAGTGCTACTGGCACCATCCAGCTCTTCTCATGCACACAAGCAGGTTGGCCCTTGTGCAGTATAGGAACTTTCCCTTTGGCATTTACTCATTTCCTAAAATGAGGACACTTACAGCACACAACACACGACAGCACTTTTTAGGGCTGAGAAATGAGCTTGAGTGACTGGAGGTCTGCCTCTTTGTTTGAACGCATGCTCTTCGAATTGCAGAAGCTTTTCCTGGAGCAGCAGAGAAAGCTAAAGAAACCCTGAGACTAATTTTCTTCATCTCCTCTCTCTGACCTTTCCTACCCTCATTTGTTGTCCCTCTCAGCACAGAGTAAACAAGTGTAAGACAGAAGCAACACCATATTCACAAACTTTCCTCCCCAATTTCACACTTATTTTACACCTGCATCCTGAGTCAAGGATATCTCACTGAATTCTGCTAAAACTATAGTCTCCACAGAGATTCAAATATTGTGAAGATGAAATAAAATGTAGCAGATTTCACCTTTTTTTTTTTCCCCTTTAGGGGAAAACTGAAATATCAGCAGTTTCACCTCAGAACTAATTTTTATTTAAGAATAAAAACTCTATTATGCCAAATTTTGTTAGCTCATATAGACTACTGCCATATGTAGATCTAAGAAAAAGGATTGTGAATGTCACCAAAAATGCCCAAAACTAAAGACAGAGACATAATGCACACAATATACTTACTGACATTTCTTCCTAGTTGACATATCCATAAAGTAGTAAAACGACTAATTAAATAGCAACAAAGATGGAATTGGAGGGTGCCACTATCACTGAGCCATTAACAAGAAGGTTCCATAAGACTCAGAGATGGGAAGTAATCAGACTTAATGCTATAATGCACAAAGTCACACAGCAGAAACCCATATTCCTAGAAGAAATGTCTGGAAAATAAACATCCATATGCATAACATAGTTAACATAGTGACTCCATAGTAGCTTAACTGGAAATATTTCATTGTACAGAAAGTACTTTGAAGGGTGACATTACAGCACATAAAAACTGCATTTTCCTGCTTATTCTGACAAAAGATATTTCTCAAATACATTCAATTCAGGTTTTCCCCAAGTTTTCCAAGCTTGCATTTCCTACTTTGCATTGAGGGGTAGTAAGTAGGGTGGAGGGTGTGGAGGGAAGAGGAGGAGGGAATGGAAAGTAGAGGTGAATATTTTTATTTAAGATTTCAGTAATTGTTTCTAGACCCTCACATATCTAGGCCTTGCACATTTTAACAAAGGTGAGTGCAAAATATTATTAATGAAATATAAATTAAGGAGAAGACTGCCAAATAGGTGATATAGCATTCTCTGTCTGAAAAAGGGCATATTTTCACAGAAAAAACCAACATCAGAGACACTGTGAATCTTTCAAAGAGATCCTTGGGAGACTGCTTTTATGGAAAACTGGAATAGATCTTCTCTTTAATGAAATAATTCAGATTTTCTGACCTTTTCAGTAAAAAATAAAAACATTTGGGAAGATACTTAAATATTCTGGAATTTCTTATTAGATATGTCTCATTTGCACATAACTCAGAAGCTACTTTCAGGCAGTGTCCACCAGGGTAAAAACTCTGAAATTACCTGTTGCTTCTTCCCCCACACTGGGTAATGATCACCTTGAGACTCTGGTCCAGGAGGTGATGTGGGTGGAACATGAACTGCCCATGCAGGTCTCCCATTCTGTCAGCCCAGCAGGGGACATAGTAGTTCATGACTTTCAATTAGAAAGCTTTTGTGGGCTTTCTCCCCTGAATAGCAGGATTCACTGAGGTGCCAACAGATCCACGGTTTCCAGTAGGAGAGCCAGGTAAAGCCATATAGTGGTGGTGCTTCACTTCTGACCTCCCTAGTGTGCCTGGAGACCTGTGGAGAACTGCTTGATCCCAAGCTTAAGGCAACAATATGGTCCTGCTGAGTGAAAGCAGCACTGCTGCTCTGAATACTGCTCTTAAACAAAGGAAAAGAATACATTTACATTACCACTTACACTGAGAACACAACCTTCTCTAGAAGAAGGGATACCACAGTGCTATTTAAAATACATTGTGGCAGCTTGGTTTGCATAGCAGTGGTCTCCCATCCACAGGGAAACTCGTGTCTAGAGATGCACACTGTCTTATCAAAGGTTTGTTTCTAATTAGGGAGTAAATGAAGCCCTTTTTAACACCTGCATTGCATGGATTTAATATACTAATGTGTAAATCTGTCTCAAATGTCTAATCCTTAAAATGTTTTACTTTCTTTTCAGTACTCTTAAGTAGTTAGTCCTTCTAATTTAACTCCACCAGGCTGAAAGGCATTGAATGAAATGTGTAGAAGGAATTAATTTAAGTACTTATCAAAGACCGGTAATATCAATTTCTACGGGTAAGTAAAATGAATGTATGTAAACTGGAATCAGATACATTGATTCTACTCTATTGTGAAAACATAGTTTGGAGATAAATAGTACTATGATTATTTGCCTAGGAAAATGTGCACTGTCCTAATGGAACTGCTGTCATGACCTTGACTAAACTACTGCACTCCAGCTTTGTCACAAGCAGTGCCAAAATACCAACAATACCATGACGTACATGTCTGTTTTTTTAAGGTGTCCATTTTACAATGAGGCTTTGAGAAAAGCAGTCTTTATCCACAAGCATTTCTTGACTCATGTGCAATTACTGCTGTACTTATGCATAAAGAAAACTAGAAGACAATACAGGACACTGTTCAGGGCCTGTACTTGGGCTATAGTCAAAAGGCAAACTAAAATGCACCTTGCACTGGCATTTTCAAAGGACAAGCTTGACACCATAAACAAAGCTCATTTCTGCTGTTGAGTGCTTCCCAAAGCATCATTCTGCCTTAGGGGTTCATGGCTCAAAGACAGCACAGGCTGTTCCACATGGCCACTAATACAAGTTTAGGAATGGCATCAGCTGGTGTCTGGCTTGGAAAAGCTGGAGCTGAATATTTCTGGCTGGCTCCTCCAGACTGAAAGGCTGTGATTCGATCTAGGTTGGTATTCATGACTTCTGGAGACCTGAGTTTGCTCAAGTCTCTTAATACTCTGGCTGGAGCTGAGACTGGGGCTAAGGGCTGATGGGGACAAAAAGCAGGTGCTATTGCTGGGAAGACCAAGAGCATAAACACAGTAAAGCATGACCAACTGTAGGGCTGAGTGGGAATAATGTGTTTTAGGTTATGTTGGTCTGGGGTTCAATGGCTTGGTGTAGAACTAGAGTTTGGACCCAGAGAACTGAGTTAATTACTGGATCTCAAAGGGCATTACTGATGATCCAGCTAAAGACAACAGCAAAGCCTCATCACAGGCCTCCCAGAGCAAGGCTATACCTTAGTCTGAGCCAACACGTCAGCTTCCTCATTGCTCACCCTTGTGAAGCATATACTTCCAAATTCAATTTTTAGCCATGGAAAGCCTTTATGCTGATACATCGAATTTTTCCAGGGCTATTATTAGCTTACTGAAATGAAACTGCTGTTGATAAGAAAAAGCTTAGATAAAAAACCAGGACAAAGTGACCTGAACACAAGCGTGGCTTCACAGTCTTGCCAAATATACACACTGTGCCAAGGCCTATCATGCACTGGCTGTGTCTGTGTAGAACCTAACAAGGACTGGCAGGCAGGTAGCTTGGGAATAATACCATCAAAGGTAGCAGGCCCTAAGAAACCCCCTTAAGAAACCATAAAGAGGACCATTTCCTGAGACCCTGTCTCTGCTGCTGGAAAGAACAGTGTCTGGTCAGTGACTTGTTCCTTCTGAGAAAGTGGGATCACCGACCACTGATCTGAGGAGTAATGCAGCTTACAGCTTTCTATGCTTTGTTATAATTGCATGTGACATGCCCATCAGCAAAGATTTTTAGGGTTCTTGCCTGTCTTCTGGCATTGTCTCAATTTCACTAATAATAAAACCCCTTCTGGGTGGAACATTGCAGGTGCTGGGACAAACACCTTCTTTGTCTTGGGTCCCACAGAAGTGTCCATGTTGTGGTGGGAATGAGGATGAGCAACGTTAGAAAGCCTCAAGAGACCCACTGAGCTGGACTAAGCACTAATGCCAGCAGAGCAAATGGCTTGTGCATGACCCTGGAGTAGATACAGGCTGCTAAAACACATAAAGGATGAGGGTTATTGTTAGAACTTGTTTTAAAGGATGGGGCAGGGGAAGCACCAGCTTCAGAACTCTTAATAACATTGACCCTGCAAGTTCACTGAACTGGTATTGGGGCTGAAGAGGAGGCAGTTATTTGTACTGTGAGGAAGGGCACGTGAACTTCTGATGTGCAAGTTAGGTTTTGAGATGAGACTGATAGAAGTCTCATATCTGACTGGATCTGTTAGGATGGGAGAAGAATGAGCCAATTCTTCTTCTTCTTCTCAAGACTGAGGACTCATTTTAGCTCCAAATCTGGGGTGTTTCAGCTTCTGCAGTCCCTCCAAACCCCAAATGAAAACTAATCTTCCCTAAGCTCCTTGGGAAATCTGCTGCCATCCTACCACCCTGGGCCTTTGACCAAAAATTGATTAAACTCTTCAGATCCCATTTCCTTTAACCCCAACCAAAAGGAGGACAGTAAAACTCAGCAAAGCATCTGCCTCTCAGCAGATGTCCCAAATCCTCACTGCAGCCCAACAATACCTGCTGATTGTCCCAGCAGACCAAACAGCTCACTTCTGCCTGATTTTAACTGCAGTCACCATCCTAAGCCTTATTATAATTATCATGCGAGACTTGTAACAGTTAGGAAAGTAAATTTAAGATGTTGACTCCTGCCTTGTCTGCCTCTCTCTCTACAGATACAGGATCTACCAGCAAACTGAACTCCCCATCCCCAAAGCCCGACTTCATGTGTATCCCCAAGCTTGCTTACCTGTCCTACATCAACACTCATGGGGTGAAAATTTAGCTTAGAGCTTTTGGTCCTATCAGTACTTACTTCACACCGGCCTTCTGGTCAGTCTTCTACAATCTGTGAATACTTCTCCTTGTTCAGTATTTCCACAGCTAAAACTTAACAGTATCTCTTTCACAAACACTGTGTAAAGTTGCCCGGCGTCTCCTCCTTTCCTCCACAACTGTGCTTCAAACAACTCAGGTTTTCCTCTCATCATCCAGCATTGAAGCGATCCTAGTGAACTCTTGTAGCAATAAATGGAATTCTCCTGCTCTTGTGAATGCTAGCAATAACCCAAATGTTAATCTCAGTTTTAATTTTTTCTACTCCAAAGCCAAGCAGAATAAAATGGCTTGCATGGAGTAAAAGCCAGAGAGTAACTCTGAGCATGGTATTCCTGATTGACTTGGGCCCATTTTACTACTGGTATTTGGGTCCAGCAGGTTGTGTTCACTGATGGGTGCTATAAGATATGCATGATGAGGGTATTACAGTCTCTGCTGGGTGCAGGCCATTTAGCACACCCACCAGGTGTCCCATGTCAGGATTAGGAAGAGCAGATATGGAAGGGATCCATTTATTACTATGTCCTAAAGGTTCCTCTGTTCCAGGGTGATATACCGTTGTCAGGTTATGGCTATGCTTATTAGAATATGTTTTCATCATTTTTACACAGAACTTTTCTCTCTCTTCTCTATAAAAATATCAAGCAAATGTTTTTTTTGACAGTTTTTGACCCATTGAAGAATTCCATTGAAAAAGGCCTGGCTCATATGCTTTATGGTGAGGTGACTGCCTGACTGCACTGCTATAAAGCAGTACTGCTCAGCTTCAGGAGGCTCCTATGAAGGGAGGTTCATTGTCTTTCCTGTGCTTACATTCCCCCACTCCTCTTCAGCCTCCCTAATGATAAATTAGGCATTCCAACTAAAGTCTGATGGTCCAAATAGCCACCTTTGTAACTTTCTTGAGCCTTGTTTCCACATTAAGGAGTTTTCTAGAAGTTGGGCTGAGTTTTTTTCAGAATTGCAGGCATTAGAAAGCACAAAGGCAATCTTCCTGCCTTAGAGCAATTCCCTGGCCACAGTGTTGGACACGAGAGCATCCCAGTCCACAGGTCACTGAAACATTCTCTGTTTTAACTGTTGCGTTGCACACTTGACTGAAACTTTTGGTTCTGAACAAGCTATATTTTTCTGGCACATTCCTAGGAAAGTAGATTCTCAGTCTGCTGCCAGGTAGAAACGAATAGTTGAGTTTTTTAAGAGCACCAAGTGGCCTATTAGCAAGTGTAAACGCATCCAAAAAATGATAGAAGACTATATTTCTGCTTCTGATTCACTGTTCTGTGCCAAATAACACTTTCTCAGTCACCTTTTCTTCCTCAAAGAGAACAGGTTGTGACAGATTGAAGTCTTCTCCCCTGCTATGTCAGGAGCCTTTATGTGACAATTACAATATCATTTTTGTTTTACGATCAGCTGAAGTCAGTTCAAAACAGCACGTCACCTCACACATGAAATAGCATTACTTTATGTGATGGGTACTGGAATTTGGCAGGAGCATTTCCTCATTTGCAGTCTGCTTTTTTCTGTCTCAACTCGATGCAGAGTAACTTCAGTTTTGAAGTCAGTCAGGCTTATCTGGAGGAGTGACTCATCTAGGGCAAGCAGAATAGCCAGCTCCCGCTCGCTCTGAAATGTTAAGGAGTGGAGGAGGAGAAAAATTACAAATTCATGATGGGGAAGACCTCAGACCTTCCAGATAAAACCTGTGATATTTATTGGCAGCCCTGTGAGCAGCAAGCTCAGTGCTCAGCAGGCAGCCTCTTTATCCCCTCACTTTTCATGGTGTTTGCCTTTCCCTCTTGTTGCACCCAGCTCACGTGTCACATGCAAGGCTGGCCTCAGAAAGTTCAAAGAGGAGCCAGCTGGCTGTATATGAGTGCTCAGATCAGTGGATCCTACTGATGTAATCAACAGCACCACGTCTCCTAGCTTTTTTATTTTGTACATCTCTAGAATAGCAATTAGCCAAGAGCAGGTCCAAATGCTGCAGTGTTCAGAGTGATTCTGGCTTTCCCTGACAATTGCTTTTTCACATCATCTATTAGACCTAGGAAAGTAATACAGCATTTTCCATTAATAACCCCTCTCACTTGTGATTTCTCTTTTTGTGGCCAGAAGAGACAACGTGTGCAGTCATGGCACAAAAATGTCCCCAGAATGACCACTACTATAATACTTCATCTGCCAAAACTGATATCACCATGAATTCAAGACACTTGGTCCTAAGACCATCCAGCCTTCCCAATTTCTGACCGGTACCTACTTGTCTTCTTTTCTGGTTGCCAATTTTTTCTTTCTAAAATGTTTGTTTTTTAAAACCAAACCCAGCTCACTTCTGAGGTGAGACACTTAATCCTCCACTATATTCAGATTCAAAAGGAAGTGTTTGCAGAAAATAAAATAAGTTTTTTGAGTGGTGAAACTGTCAGAAAGCTCTTCAGTAAGTTCTCTGGCCTCTGCAGGGACAGGTATCTATTGTAATAAAAGTTGAAGAAAGTCAGCAATTTCAAGATCTTTATCTTTCTTTCAAACTTCACAAATCGGCCAGCAGGTTCAAAAGACACACAAGCACGTCTTCACACAAAAACACAGACACGTGTGCAGACATCATGACAAAACAATCCTTATTTCCCCAATAAAATAATCTTTTTCTCAATACCCAAACATGGATGCAGTTTCAAGGATCGAATCCTGTAAGGAGTAACAAGGCAGTAAGGGAGAGGTAGCAACATGTACGAGGACAACCAACTCTAAACAGCAGGTTGAGGGAGATGATTCTCTCCTTCTACTCCCCTCTGGTGATACCTCACCAAAGGGAAATACTCTGTCCAGGCCTGGGGCCTCCAACATGAGACAGATGTGGACCTGCTGGAGTGAGTCCAGATGATCATAGGGCTCAATCATTCCAAACCTCTCCTATGAAGACAGGCTGACTGAGCTGGGATTGTTCAGCTTGGAAAATAGAAGGCTTCAGGGAGACCTTATAGCTTTCTAGTACCTGAAGGGGGCTGACAAGAGAGTTGTATGGGACTTTTCACACAGGCATGGAGTGATGGGATGAGCAGGAATGGCTTTAAACTAAAAGAGGGGAGGTTTGGACCAGATTTTCAAAAGAAATTCTTTGCTGTGAGGGTGGTGAGACACTGGAACAGGTCACCCAGAGAAGTTGTGGATGCCCCATCCCTTGGCAATGTTCAAGGCCAGGAGAATAGGGATTTGAGGAACATGGTCTGGAGGAAGGTGTCACTGCTTATGGAGACTATTCTATGGTTTTATGATGTGAAGGAAAAGAAAGAAATCTTTGTTAAAAAAACCCCAAAAAAACAACAAAAAAACCCCAAAAGAACTCCCAAAAACCACTTTTGTTTGTACAATAACCCTTTGTTTTACTAAGCTATCAGACACATGGCCTGGTATTGTCCTCTGCTTGTATAGCCCTATCAGACATAGGGAGAAAGATAATGTATTAAACACTCAGGAGCAGAAGTGCAAAAGCAGAAGATCAACAGATGTCTCTGATTCAGGGGTTAGGAGCCTCTGAAATCACTCTGACTTTGTTCTTAAAAAATTATCAGACTGTCAGACTGAGCATGTCCCTTTGACTTCAGTATTTCTTGTGTTTTAAAAATCTAACCAAAGAGCATTAGCATTAGCATTCTACTGCTGTATATTTACAGTATACAGTACTAACGAGAACAGTAAATGCCACTCAGATGTAATGGTATTTCCTTTAGATGCTTGATATTCTATACTGCTAAGTGCTGCCTGAAGACTGATGAAAACTATAAGGTTGATTTACAGTCTATTTGAAGGTAAAAAGTACATTTAATACTTTAATTTCCTTGTCCTAATTTAATTTTTTTTTTTTTTATATCCAGGCTGGAGTTCAAGAAAAATGCAAGTTTTGCAGATATGTTATTGATCTTTGCTTTGTGATTTAGTAATGTGCATCATCTGGTTCTTACTCATATGTCTTAAAAACCTAGTAAAGGAAGATGTTGAGCCCATGTTCTAAAATAAGTATATGTTTTAAACATGCTATTAAATTGTAGTTCCTACATTTTCTAGATTTTTCCACTTCCTCTACCGGAGTTTTAATTCCTCTGGGGCATATCAATAAGCCCTTACTCAGACAAAACTACTTTTCTATTTACATTGTTTAGGTTGAAAACTGCATGAGGCAGTTAATATCTGCAATACAAGTACTTCCTTATCATTTAGGTCAGTAAAGTTAAATTGTTTTTTGACATACTAACTATCGAATAAAATAATATTAAGGTCACCAGTCCTTTTTTTGGCAAGGATTTTCTCAAAAATCTAGCGATGGCTCCAGATTAGTAGTCACAGTATTTATACAGATTTTATGAAGGATGGCTCACGTGCACTCAGTTTTTTGTATGCTTATGTTAAAAAAAAAGCAACAGTGAAAGCTGCCTCAGTCCTGCATGGAGGTTTCCACATTTTCATTGATTCTATTCAGACAATCAAGCTCTTTGGAAGTTAAATTTCAATATATTATTTTAATTTTTGCACTTTTTCCTTTTAATTTCCCCTTGTGTTTGCCTTTCTCTCCATATTTATGCCTTTATCTCAGGGTTTTGGGCAATGGCCTGTGGGTCTACTCTAGTGTCCAGGAAGTAAGCTAGGAGAGTGCTTAGCATTTGATCATCACCATGCCGTGTGACATTTCACATCTTTTATTGTAATTGGAATTTCAATAGTCTCATCAATACTGATGAAATTTATAACATGCCAGGAGGGCGCTCTCAGATTAAGCTGTTTTCTTGTGTACTAAAGGGCTGTCATGGAACATTAAGTGTGAGACACCAATGAAATGGACTGAGACTTTAACACAAGTTTAATGACCTAGAGCTGGAATTCAGGGCCCTTTCTCCTAGGAGAGCTACTTTATTACTCTACAAGTAGTTTCAGTTCGTTCATGGAACTACTTGTAAGATGCACTCGCTGTGATTAAGGAGGTCAGAATCCGTCCCTGTTGACACTTCAGATTTCCTTTGTGTCGCTTTTGCTTTGACTAGTGAGCACTTCATCAGGTGAGTCATCCCCTTTCACTGGGACTAAAGCCTGCACAGCTTGATCTATTTGGATTTATGGGCATACCCCATTAGGCTACACCACTGATGTGAAGGACACTGCTTTGGAATAATGAGGTATTCACTGTGAGCAAATAATATTGGACCGGGGCTAGAAATACACAGTGAGCATGCTGGCAAAGGAGATGATTCCTCTGAAGTGATCTTAGCTGGGTAATACTCTGTAGGACTAATAACCCAGAGGGAAAGATTTGTTGCATAAATGCATAAGGGACTGTGGCTTTAAATTCCTGCCTTACAGATGGCCCTAAGCACAGCCCTCACAAAGGCACTGAAGCAGCAGAAGAAGGTAGGATTTCAAGCCTCCCTTTTATCCTGCACTTCCTTGGGGACATGCATTTTGCCTGCTTGGTGAGCAGGCAGTTCAGGCTCTACATCTTAAATGCTCAAAGCCATGAAGAGTGAGCCAGCCAAGTTGGCTTATGGCCACCAAATAGACGTGGTTGATTGTCCTGCTTCTCCTGCACAGCTTATCTTTACTGCTGGTCTATGGTTCCTTCTGTAAGCTAGCTAAATTCTGTAATTTGGCAAAAAAACACAGCCATGCTTTACTTTTTTCTTTTATTTTCTGATAGAGAAAGCTGACAGAACTTCTGCAGAAGCCTCATTAGGTAGGACAGCAAAGGCAACTGGTAGAAGTGCACAGCTAGGAGCAGGGAACAGGGAAGGGAAATCTGGCATTTATAAATAGGACTGGTCCTCCACCACAAAATTGCAGGACTTGTGGCAGAGTGGACTTAAATAAGTATTAGTCTGTTGTGAAACGTCATCTTTCAGGTATCAGTAGACTTCACAATGAATCTTCTCAGTTGACCATAGCCTTGCAGGGGGGCTCAATTTGGGGTTGTTTAGATTCAAGAAGAGGATGCTCAGGAGGACCTCATTGCTCTCTACAAGTGCTGAAAGATGTGGTGAGGTGTGGGGCCGATCTCTTCAGCTGTGCCTTCAGTGAGACGACTGTGGGAAACAGTCTTAACCTGACACAGGGGAGATGTAGATTAGATATTAAAAAATCTCACTGTTTGTGTTGTCAGACATTGGAATTGGTTGCCCAGGGAGGCGGTGGAGTCACCATTGCTGGAGGTGTCTAACAGGTGTGTGGATTTGTTGCTGGGTGATGTGGGTTAGTGGTTTAGGGGTTACAGTGATAGTTCCAGGTGAGCAGTTGGACTGGATGATCTTGTAGGTCTCTTCTAACCTTAGTGATATGATGATTCTTTGATTTAATTGGGCCAATTTGTGTCAATTTTGCCATGAAAACTAGAAATTGAATTATGGAAGGAAACTACCACCTTTCCCATGCAACAATGAAAGCATTATTCTGAGGACTAACAATATCAGAATAAGAATACTCTATTAAGAATACTCCATTAAATTGAAATAGTTTAATTTTAAATTAAAATTCAGAATATCTTTCTGAAAAGGTTCCCATGTTTTAAAAAGAAAGGAAAAACCAGGTAACTACTGGCCAGGCAGTCTCACTATGCTACAGCACATGGAAAACAAGGAGGTGACTGTTGACAAGCCAACATGGTTTCACTAGAGGCAAATCGTGCCTGATCAACTTGGAGGCCTTCTACAAGAGTGTTACAGCAGTGGTGGATGTGGGAAGGGCAATTGACATTATCTACCTGGGCTTGTGCAAAGTGAGGAGCTGTTTGGCACAATGTCTGTTTGCTCAGGTTCAACAAGGCTATGTGCAACGTCCTGCACCAGGGTCAGGCAATCCCAAACATAAACACCGGCTGGGCAAAGAATGGATTAAGAGCAGCCCTGAGGACTAGGACTTGTATGCTGATTGCCCTGAAAGCCAACTATATCCTAGGCTGCACCAAAAGAAGTGTGACTAGCAGGTCAAAGGGGGTAATTATGTGCCTCTACTGTGCTCTGGAATATTAGCCTCAGTCCTGGAACCCCCACCATATAAAGGACATGAACCTGCTGAAGTGAGTCCAGACAAAAAAAAAAAAACCCAAAAAAATAAAATAATCAATCTTATTTCTTGTCAAGTGTTCCTTTCATCTCACACTATGAACTATAGAAAAGCTGGAGTTTTTTCCTCAGACTTTGATCACAGTATTACCATGACAACAATGTAGTTATGGCCATTATAGATGGACTTCAGATGGTAACTGGATCCCACAGAAGTCCATGGGTGAGATTTTGGTCTCCAAATACCAAGATAAATGAAAGAATTACTCTCTCCTGAAGAGCTATCTAACAGGTAAGTTATTTGCTTTCAATTCTTTAACCAAGTCCACTGCCTTCCATCAGTTTAAATCTACTGACTATTTCAATTATATGGAAAACCAGGTCAAACTTTTATTCACTACTTTGCTTAGTTTTTTGCTGACTGAAACCTGTAATCTGGCAAGTTAATGCATCAATCTGACAGGATGTGACATAAGGATATCACAAAGGTTTTTATTCTTACTGTTTACATTATTCTACTTTTCAGAGTTTTCCAGCCTCGCACAGCAGAAAGGAAATGTGTAAAGCTTTGTTCTTAAAGAGCTCACAACTAAAGGATGTAATTTTGCATACATATAGGCTTGAAGTGTAAACATATATGATAGAAACAAGACCTATTACTCCTCTGAAGACATTGATGCATGAGGGTAATCAAGTCACTTTCACAATAAAAATAACTTTAAACTTAAGTACAAGTTTTAATACCCTGTTGAATCAAAGATATAATACAAAACAGCACATGCAATTCTAGCTCAGCAAGCAAGAAAATGCAAGATTTTTAAAGACTTTCCTTGGCCTAAGCAGGACCCAAACAGACAATGAAAGTCCATCCACACAAGGTTTTGTGGATAGAGTAAATTATAAATATACATTAAAACTGTCATTAATGCCTGTCAATCTGCTTCTAAAATATGTAATTAGAAGATCAAAAATTAGAAGATCAAATTATTAGAAAGTTTGTTTGATCTCAAGAGTTTGGTTACATACTGACAATCTTGAAATAATTTGTATTAAAAGAAGAATTGTTAAAGCTTTATATAATTCTGAACTTGAGCAACTGATATTTTCTAAGATACAGTGTGCACAGTTCTTTAAAATGAAATTATATCACCGAGGTAGTGATAAAAATTAGTACTTATTAGTAAGAAAAAATCTTTATGAATCTATTTAAACCAGATAAAATGTATAATTTAAAATCTCAAGAAGGTAACTTAAACATACCAAACCCAATGTTTTCTAGCAGTAGAAACACCTGAAAACAAACAAGAAAGTTTGCAGGAAATATGGATTTTATATAGGGCTAGCCTCATTGGAGCTCTCTCAGCTTCTGCCTTTTCTAGGGAGCGGTCTGAGGACAGCGCCTGCCAGGAAGCCTTGCTTCATTCTTCCAGTTTCAAGAATCTTTCTTGGTTATACAGAACATTTCCATGATTAAACCACTTGGGTTGAAATTCTGCAGTCTGGTGTCTGCCTGGGAATTTTGATTATTCCTATTTTCAGCCAGAAGAGTTAAGAAGAAGAGATGATATATTCATGAGAAAAGCTTTGCAGGTGTGTGCGCTCTTTGCAACAAGGATATCCTCATTTAAAAATATGCCTGAATTTGCCAACATTTAATAAAACTGAAGCTTTTATTCAACTACATTGAGAATAATGTTGTTATTTGAGTATTGGTTTGGGCCAGGCTAAGCTAGCATTGTTGGCACAAAAGTGGTCACATCCTTCTCCTGCCCATCCCAGTTTATGCCAGTAGCTGGGAAATGACTTAGTGAACTGAAGTGACTTAGTGAACTGATTGTGAACTGCCAGTGAATTGACTGACTTAAAGTGACCAGCAACAACTAAACAAACAAATTATTTGATTGTAGCGTGATTCCTAAATCATTAAATATTGCATAATAATGAATATGCACGAAGCAAGTAAATCAAAATTACACAGGCAGACTTAATTATATATACTATTTCCTAATTTTTGAGTGCTCAGCTTTGCATCCATAGCAGTTAGCATTCAAAGCAGTTTCTGTGAGCATGTGACTTTGCTAGGTCCTTTAAAAAATGGAAAACCTCACTATTTGGCATTGTTGTGACATTTCCAACATATCAGCAGCCTTCCAGTCACTTCAGCTAACAAGCTGCATCAGCTGGAGCGGTTACAGGGTCCTGCTGTAAGTAGGGACAATGGGCTGCAGTAAGAGGTAGAGATAAGATGCTCTCCTGCTGGGCTTTGAGGCAGCAGAGGAGCACCAAGTTTGGCAGCACTGGGATGGGCCCTCCCAGATGCCCACATGGGCCAGCTTTTCCTGCCTGTCCTCCCTGACCATCAGCTTGATACCTCCTGTACCTCAGACTCCTCCTCATTCCAGTTACACACCACAGGATGAGCACATGTTCATCTCAATTTCTGGCTGTCCAAGCCCCAGGTACTTCCTAAGAAATCCATGTTCAGATTTTTCTCAGCTCAGAGTCCCTTCTCCAATCTCTTTCTCCCATGTTGCCCCCCGATCTCCCTCTTCCAGGCTCAGCTCCATGCTTGCTCCTTTAATGACACCCTCTCCTTCCAGCAGATCACACCACCCCCTCCTTAGCCAAGCTTGTACTAAAGACTTCTTTTCCATCTCTTCTTTTTCCTCACTGCATGGATTACAGCTGAAATTTCCTTGTCTCCCTTGCTCCTTGTCCTTGTTCCTTCTCCTTCTGGTCATCATTTTCAACTCCATCCATGCTCACTGTTCCCACTCCTGCAGGTCCATTTTTCATCCCTTGCATCTTGTTCTTGCCTGACCTGTAGAAATCCTTGAGTCAGTCTCAGCCTTGCCTCCCTTTCTTCATTCAGCAGCTCCCCTCTAGCCCCACTTCTCCTCTCATCCAGAAATGTAAAAAGTTCAGCAGTTACTCTGAAGTGGCTTAAACCCACACTGGCTCCAAAGGAGATCCTTTGTCTTCCTCCCACCTCTGCAACTTGTGTGGCTGCACAGTGACCCAGCTAAGGAAAATGCAACAGCTGACAAATAAACTGTCCACAAAAAGAAAAGGTTAAATTTCAGCAAGATGGGCTTTCTGCTCTGACACACTGGTGTCCAGAGTTGGGAGTAATCATCCTTTGCAATAGCAGCAGAGACATACATGGATGTGGTGGTTTGACTCTAGCTGGATGCCAGGCGCCCACCAAAACTGCTCTATTGCTCCCTTCCTCAGCTGGATAGTGGACGGAAAATGTAATGAAAGGTTCATGAGTTAAAGATGAGGAGAGAGACTGGAGATCACCCACAAGTTACTGTCAGGGACAGAACAGACTCAACTTGGGGAATTTATTTTAATTTATTACTAATGAAATCAGAGTAGGATCATAAGAAGTAAAACAAATCTTAACAACACCTTCCTGCCATCCCTTACTCCTTCCCAGGCTTAACTTTATTTCTGATTCTCTACCTCCTTCCCACCAGTGGCATGGGGAGACACGGAATGGGGGCTGCAGTCAGTTCATCACATGTTGGCTCTGCCACTGCTTCCCCCTTGGGGAAACAAGTCCCTTTCCTGGTCCAGTGTGGGGTCCCTCCCATCAGAGACTGTTCATGAAGGACTCGAACAGGAGTCCTTCCTATGGGCTACAGTAACCACTCCAGCGTGGGTCCCTTTCCACAGGGTGCAGTCCTTCAGGAGCAGACTGCTCTAGTGTGAGTTTCCCACAGTCCTGCCAGAAAAGCTGCTCTACCATGGGCTCCTCTCTCCATGGGTCTGCAGAAACCTGATTGTGTGTGGGCTTCCCATGATGTTCCAGCCTCTTTTGGGCATCCACCTGCTGTGACATGGGGTCTTCCAGAGACTGCAGGTGGATATCTGCTCCCTGCGGACCTCCAAGGACTGCAGGGGCACAGCTGCCTTATCATGGTCTTCAGCACAGCCTGCAGGGGCACCTCAGCTCCTGAAGCACCTTCTCCCCTTCTTCTTCACCACTCTTGGTGTCTGCAGAGCTGTTTCTCTCATTGATTTTCATTCCTCCCTTCTCTGGCCACAATTATTCCTGCCCATAACTGTTTTCTCTCTTCTTACGTATGTTATCCCAAAATCATTAGTACCTTTGCTGACTGGCTTGGCCTTGGCCAGCAGCGGTTCTGTCTTGGAGCCACTTGGTATTGGCTCAGGTATATGACATCAGGGAATCTTCCAGCAGTTTCTCAGAAAATAAACACCTACAGCCCTCCCTTTACTACAACCCTTCCGTGTAAATTCATTACAATGGATTAAAGCAGTCTTGCAATTATGGCTTTATCCAAAATAGGTAAGATTTGATGGCGCAATGGGAAATCAGTCTCAAATGGAAAAATACACTATATGGGCAGTGCTGCCTGAGTTCATGCCAGAAACATGACTCCCAGATACTGCTTTGCTCTCTAAGACAATGGTTTGCAAGAGGTGTCATGCTTTGGCAAAGTGAGAGGAGATTCACATCAAATATATTTCTCCAAAAGAAACCTGCAGACTAGCTAGGAAACAAGACTAGAAGAAACATCTAAAAATTATTAACTCCAGAATAAAATGCAAAAAGAAGGGCTTGCCTGAAGTGAGACACTTCCTACATTATAATCCCCCAAAAACATGAGACTTCCACTGTACTCATGCTCAAGTCACAGTGCAAGAAGAAATGCAACAATTAAGGGTATTTATCAGCTGAGGTTCTGGAACCCATTATCCATATTCTATGGTGTACTCTGCATTTCAAATTTTGGGGGACACAGTGAGGAATGTGAAAGAACCTTCAATGAACTCATTGTTGGAAACATCTTTCTGTCAACTCTACTCCCCTGAAACTTTTTTTTTTTTTTTCTGGGATAGCTCATTCTACTCAGGGGAAGAGCTCAGTTTTGCCAGTAAAGAACCTGCACACAACATACATCTGTTAGAGGAAGTTACCACTTTGCCTTTACACTGGCTAGTGTCGGCAAAGATGTTTAAGAACAGACAAGATCTGGCTCACTACAACAACCTTCCTGCAGAACCATTTCTAACTCTCTCTGCAGTGCCTCTTTCCTTCCCTGTGTTGCAAAACATTAATCTATATTCATAATTCAGATCCTTAAAAGAAGCAAGAAGGGTTACATCAGTGCCTGAGTCAGTTTAAGTTTTGCACACAAAACTGTGAACAAACATTTTTTCATGAATGAAGTAGTTAGAAAGAGCCAAAAGGTTGGGGTATGCGTTCACTGCTGATAAATACTTAATAAATTTCAGAAACCTTCTGTGGCTGATGAGATGTGAGAAATCTTCAGAGGACTTAGCATACAGCACTGTCTTTACACGCAGATAGCCAAAAGTACTCTGCAAAAGAACACTGTCCTCATCTTGGGGTGCCAGATGGGTGAATTTAAAACAGACAAACATGAGGTTGCAGAGTAACCAAAAAATTCTAATTATAAACCTACTTCACATCATCCAAGCCATATGCAGAGTAATTCAAAATAAGGAGAAACAGAGGAACAAATGGGTAGACAAAAGCAGAAAGTTCAGACCTCCTTTTCTTGAGACCATATACAGACAAAAAGCAGCCTCCCACAAGAACAAGGCCCCTTTTGTAGCATGCTGACTTTCAGACAGTACATCTTACTTCACAGCTGCTGTGCTACAGCAATGACTGCTCCCTTTCCATCCAACCCATTCTCACTACTCTATACATGAGTCAGAATGGAGACCTATTCAGCCCCTAAATATGTGCTTAAGTCTTTCCACATTCAGGAAAGAAACTCAGATGAAATTCTGAGTAATGAAAAGCATGTGCTTAAATGTTTACCTGAATAAAGCTGCTCTGCTGAATTTGTGCTAAAATGTCAAATGCATGTCAGGCAAACTCAGGATCTTCTGTAGCACTCCTGTTTGCAGATCCTCTGCCATGAAAAGCACTGTGTCCCAAAGGGGGAAAAAGTTTTTCCTGGAGAGCAGCCCAGAACCAAAGGAGCCATCAGATCAAAGATAAGTCTTACCTCCCCCGCTACACTCCTCACTTCCCCAAACAGCAGATCAAGGCAGAGGAGGACTACAAAAAAGGAAAAAAACAAATTCGTTTTCCAGCAGAAAAACGAGATGTTCCCCCAACTCCCTTGGTTCTCGAAGCAATGCAGCTAGGAGCAGGCTGTTGCATGCCTGGAAGCTCAGACCACAAGATGTGAAGTCATGGAGTGCCAGTGTCAAGTTATTTATTGCATCTTCCGCCTCCAAGCCACTTCACAGCTTGGCAGTAGGCACGAGGATGTTCAAACTGACCACAGCAGGCTGACCTTTCTGCTTCCACAAACAGAATGGTCTCTAGTCCCCATGATTCAAGAAGCCATGGATACTTTTGTTTGTTGGCCATTATTCATTGGATTTGGGAGACCAAGCTGTTAAAACTCAAACTTATTGGAGTGAAAAAAAAATGTTGCACATTTTACATTATCTCTTGAAAATATGAAAGCTTTCTGCAATCTTGAAACACAATATTTATGAATTGGTCTTTCAGCCAAATCCACTTTTGCATAAGGATACACAGCTGCTGGTACCCAAAACTATGATAATTCCCAAATATATCTTTGCCATTTTTAAAATCATTCTAGAAGCTTGAAAATAATATTTTCTTTCATTGTAAGTGAAATCTCTAGTTCTGATGTTTCCAAGATAGTCTGAAATTAGCTGGGTTTTGTGTGTGTTTGTTTGTTTGTGCACAAGAATAATTGATTAAATCAGCACAAGCGTAACTGATTATACACTCTAACAAAACCAGTGAAGAATTCAGCAGCAAAACCAGCAGTATCATGAAGAGCCATACCCAATTTTTATGCTTACATCTCCTATATGGAATCCCCTCTTAATTACAGATTAGCAAATTTGAAACGTGTCCTCACCTCACACCACTGGATATCACAGATTTTGAATGAATGCAACCTGCATTTTTTAACACTGTTAAAGAAATTTTTTTAAGATGTCTCTTTAAACTTTTTCATTAAAGGGGAATATTTGCATAGAAGAATATTTAAACTCACAACTTATAAAGAACGTCAGCCCTTTTTCATTAACCAGAGCAATGACCCTGTAATAGTTTCACACTGAGAAAAAATATGCAGAGAAATATGCCAAGTCTAATGCCAATTAGGACTTTGAAAAAATATATATGATAGACTGGTCAAATGAAATGTAAAATTCAAACTTAAAGACTGAACTTATATCCTTCAGTCCTCTGAAAAATCATCTATTTTTAATGGAAATAGAAAAGCTATCTTTATCAAATTTCTCATTCAGTTGACAATAAATCTATTGTTCAGATGTGGTTGAAATGGGTCTTTGGAAGAGGAGGGTTTTAAGAAAATCAAACAGAAATTGCATCAAAGAAGAAATGCTTCTTTAACTGTCATTACTCTCTATATATAGCCTGCTGTTTTTGATTCATTTTATGTTTGCCAGAATAACAGGCAACTGGGCACCATGAAAAATTATTATTTTATCATTCCCATACGAGAAAATGTGTTTAAGGGAAAATAAGTGAGTTTAGTGTTATGTCTTTTACTTTAAGAAGTATGTCTGCAGGGATCCAGATGCTGAGAAGCAGCAAGCTGATAACTTTAGATTGAAATGCTACACTATACATTAAGAAGCCATACACCTACTATTTATTTCACAAGTATGAATTAGGTCTTCTGAAAAAGAACACAACTTTCAGTCAGACTTGCAAGGAAATAACAATACTTGGCACTCTCCAAATGCTTTCCATCTGAAAAATGCAAACAATTAAGAAGTAGCAGGGTGAGGGGGATCCGAGCCACTGTGCAGGACACCAATGGAGCTGCAACATCCAGGGAGGGCTCCAAAGCGACCAAGTGTTGCACAGCTGGAAGCAAAGTGACAGGTACTGCCTGATGTATCCTAACCACGGAGCTGGATCAATGCCCAAAAAACCCCTTACTGTAGCTCCTCTTCCTGTCAATGGCATATTTAGCATTCCAGAGCCCCCTGCCTCGTGCCCCCCTCTGACACCTGGTTATGACTGACACACAGAATTGTTCATACCCTACAATACTCAAAAAAGCTGCCCTAGTTTACAGATCAGAGAAGTGATGCACAGAAAGCATTATGTATGTGGTCTAAGCTCATAACATTGCACAGTAGAAGAATTATGAATAAAACCCATTTCTCTGGAGATTTCCAGTTTTGTCACCCTCAACAAAACCCCTTTTACACAGACTTCAAAATCCATGAGTATTTTTTTCTGACTGCAATACTATGCCAAATATTTATTTTATCAGTCCAAAACTCAATTTACTGCTGAAACCCTGCATCAATACTTCAGAGGAAATTCTACCCAGAAGAAGAGGAAGGATTACTGAGATGAATTGTGCAAATAAATCTCTGCCTGGATCACCAATCTTACAAACTGCTGCCTTGCCTTAAGGCAAGTACCTTAAAATAAGCACCTGTACATAGAAGGGGTCTAAAGGTAAATGAAATTCCTGGAAACATGTATGATGTATATCAACTTTTTACAGTGCTGTAGTCAGTGAAGGTGAGAATAACAGACTTAAAGAGAGTGCGAGACAGTAAGAGGAGAGAAGAAAGCAGGGGAGGGCAAGGTGGAAAGTAGAAGATCCTAAGACCTGAGAGAAGTAAAAAGAAAAAAGATCCTAGTAAAGGAAGCTGAAGTTTCAACATTAGAAGTATAAAAGGAGAAGGAAGAGTTAGAATACAAGGTGAGATAAAAAATTGAAATTAAATAATAAAAAAAAAATCAAACCCAGAAAGTTTAGACCTTTCAGAAACTTGAGTCAGTAATTATCTGTTAGCTAAACTCTCCTTGATTTCAGTGGGAGTTTTGCCTTAATGAGGACAGCAGGACCAAATGCAGCTTCATTTCTTATACTTCAATAACAGCAAGATATTCTGTTGTTGAAAAAGATGATGCATCTTTGAATATATATGGATGTTAGAAGCCAGGCAGTATAAATGTAATTGCTACAACGAGCTGAGTAACATCAGTGTGCATCAGCTGACAATAAGGTCCTTTGTGCTGGAAAGAAAGAAAAAAGATGAAAAAAATGACTGGTGCCACTCTACAAACAATCAAATTAAAGGCTCACAATTATTCCAGCAAATCTTCCATCGACTTCAGTGACAGCCCAGAAACAAAGAAGATTCTTCAGTCCTTCTTACAAAAAAATATAAATACAGGAATGACTATGAGTGACCTATTTATTTTTCATCAGTTTTGCTGCTGCTGAAATTGTTGGAAATGCACCCAGCTGCTTTACAGAACTATTGTTTGATTCGGCTGTTTATGTGAAACTATCTTTCCCAAATATTGTATTGCTATATGAAAAAGAAAGCATTAAAAAAGTAGACTGGAGAATAAAATATTCTTCTCATCTGGTAGCCAAAGATAAAACAAATTGTAACAACTCGTTGTTTATCTGATGAACAGGATGAAGATTTTGCCTAAGTAAATAGTGTCCTTAATGGTCCATGTAGAAATCATATATCTGTCTTCCCCTTTATAAATTATAAACTAAAGGAACCCTCAGTAGAAGTGTTACTGAATGTGGCTATGTCTAAAGCAAAGCCTCCAATTTAAAACCTTTTACTGTTTTATATGTCAAAACCAGGAACAGACAAAACACCATAAGTAAAATCCATACCAATAAAAAAACTGAGACAGATATTTTGTATGAGAATTAGAAATAACAGCGAAATACCCTATCTCTAGCTGATCATGTTGCACACAATATTTACTATTGACTAGATTTTGCAAGCATACTGTTCTTATGCATAATATGGGAAATATGTCAATTCTCCCATGAAGTATTAATGAGAGGTGTCCCACCCAAACCAATAAGTCTAGGACATGTTCAAATTCAGATTTATTCAGCTGCTGACTCAATCAGATAACCAGGTTTTGCGTGGTTACATCCACCTGTTGATTTAGAGATTACAGGTGGAAGCTGCCTTATTAAAATTGTTCTCCAGATTAAAAATTTGACACACCTATCATAGAGAATTAAGAGAAATGCAGTCTGGTCTGTTTATCAATGATAAAAGGATAATAAATAATCAAACTCAATTATTACTGTTTGGAGGGCTAACATTATGCTTAAAGAAATCCATTGCCATCTGCAAGCCTGCTAAAATTGATTACAATTTTCTTGTGCTGGTTTTCTTCCCAGTGGCTGAAGAGTATTGTCTGTTTTTAAAGGAAAAAACCCCAAAGCTGCTTGAATAATAAATTGTTTATCCTTTAATAGAACAAACCATAGTGATGAACTTTAAGAATAGTAACCAAATTAGAAATGAGAGTGAAAAACAAGTACTTTCCTGTTCAAGGTCTTGTTTTTAATGTCTTTTTATTTTTAACTGGATTGAGTGCTGATTACAGAAAATTCAAGGCTACCCAGACATCAGGCTGCTCAATTGACTGGAAAGTTTGATGACTTCTCTAAAAATGAGGTCTGTGCATGAAATTAAGTCAGTACCACTGGTTCCATATAACTTGGGGGGAAAGAGATGAAAAGGTTAATATTGCTTATTAAATAATGCTAAATGAGATCAAACAAGACGCGCAGGATTCAGGAGGGCTCTTGGAGCTCCGGTTGTTTCCCCAGGCTGCTTATGCAACCTTGTTTGTGCAGGCAGTGCAAGGGCCTGCCATTTTATTACATAAGGTAGCCCAAAAATATACAGCTAGGCAGTTGTGAGCTCCATTAAGTGCTGCATTGGAGTTTCTATATCAGTCAGCATCTGAAAATTTTTAGAAACTATCAGAAGGACTTAAGACATTGCTGAGTTTAGGACTGGTGCTTGTTGTTTTAATAGCAATAGACCTCATCCAAAAGCCAGAAAAATACCATCAGTGTGAGCTGCGTTTTAATACATTGTGCTTTGACCACCATTGTTCAAGTGAACAGCAATACAGCCTTTGGTTTAGCACAGACATTATAAATGCAATCCACAGCTTTAAAATCTGCCTTTCAGATGATTAAGCAAATTGTCTGGTTTAGTAAACAGCAGTCAACACACCATATTTTTGTTTCAACCAGTGCTTAAATGCAGTGGGTAGCTGAAGAAATTTAATTCCCAGTCCTCATTCTCAGTTCAGAATGTCAAAGCCTGGTCTTGTAGAGACAGATGAAACTCAACTACAGCAACACCTCGTCAGGGAAGATGACCACCTTGGCCCAAATCCTCTCCCTGACACCGGGCAGCAGGGCAGGCTGAGGAAGCCTGTGTCAGCAGGGCAGGCATACAGCAGTATTACAGTCTCTCAGCAGGGACTTCTTCAGCCAGGCATTGTACCTCCTTATTCAATGCCTTCAGGTGTGATTGCTTCCCTGAATGAACTGCTTTCTGAACCTTCTTGAACCCAAGATAATCCTCACCATGACTGCACAGATCCACAACAGGACACCAGGGAGTATGCTCAAGCAGCTGCTTTTTGGGGTACAGTTCTGGACCGTGCCTTGGCTCCTCTTTGGAGCACTTCATCTAGCTGTTCCCAACCAGCCCGTTCCATAGCAAATATGCTGTATGTAATGGGGTCAGCCCTGAACAGCAAAGGTACAAACTACCAGCAGCATCTTGGCCTTGGGAACTGAGGGAGGACAGATACTGGTCCACTTTGTTTTGCAAAGCAGATACAGAGAGACCACCTGGCTGAGCAGCCCCTCTCAGACACAGGTGCTGAGGAGCAAGTACAAGAACAAGGCAAAGCCGTGGTGGTATTTCTTCAGGATACTCAGCAGGCTTCCAAAATCTGCAGCTCAAAACTTCCAATGCCAGAGGCAGTGGTTTTAAATTTAATAGCCCTTGATGGATTTCTCTTCCATGAACTCATCCAGTCACCTCATTAGCTGATGTAACCTCTCAGCATCCACATCCTGTGGTGAGGAGCTCAGCAGTCTGACCACGCCATGTGAAGAGCCATCTCCTTTTGTTTCCATTCTGGCAACTGCCTGCTTCACCCAGTGCCCTCTGCTGCTGTTGCTGTGATCAGTCATTCCTGGTTTGCCTTCTGCATGCTTTGCTTAATTTTACAGATGTTTGTTGCATCACTTTATCAGCACTGTCAGTCCTGATACAGGATTCACTCTGTTTCTCTGATCACCTTTGGTACATCCCTCCAAGCCTTCACCCTCCCCATTATCCATCTCTAATGTTGTGGAATCAACAGCACAGGACACTGAAGACATGGCACACTACAGCTGTCACAGTGAGATAATGAGGATTCTTTTTTATTATGTTCCATCCTTTAAAAAAAATCTTAATGTTCTGTTTCCCTTTGGTTTTAACTCACGTCTGCACATAACATTGGGGTTTTTTTCTGAGCTGTTCATGGAAGATTTTTTTCTAAGCTTTGGCACTTTCAGTGACCTGATGCAATTATTTTCTGTGATTATAGATATATTTTCTTCTATTTATTTTCAAACTGACGTGCACGTTACATTTATATCACATAAAGATACTCAAGGAGAAAGGGTAATTGAAATGTCCCAGTAGATGACACTCCGTCATGCCAGCACTTCCTATACATTTTGAAATGAGAGGTTTCATACCTGAACTTCTAAATTTCAGTTCTAATTTCAAATGTACATACACATCCTCTAGATTTTATTCCCATATCATCATTCCACTGGGCTAGAAATTTTCTATTTTATGCAGATCCCTAAGAATGGTAGTAAAACAGCTGAAAAACATCTTCTGTCATAATCAGGCCAGCAGAAGCCCAGCTGTTTTACACAGACTTGTGCCCAAGCAGGAGAAGGTTAGATAACCACCCTGCTTCCCACCATGTACATGGTCATTTTTGGAATAGCTTGATGCTCAAGGCATGCTACCTGCCACAAAGACACAGGAGAAAGAGATGGCATTGCCTCAAAGTGCTTGCAGGTCAAGGAGAGGACAAGAAACAGCAGGCAGATGGCATACTATAATACAGGTGTTATAGTATGGCAGTACTGTTTCCTACTAACACAGGTCCAAGCTCGCCAGTGACCTAAGTTTTGCGAGAGCTTTATTTTTCTGAAGTCACAGGTGGATTTTCAGACTGGAGCAGAACTAAAACTAGCATTGGTGACGTGTAAGACTATTCTTCCCAAACGTGGCAGGCAGCCTGCAATAAACAGTGATTTCTGCCATGGTCCTTGGATAAAGGAACAGAAGTGTCTTTACCAAAGTGTAATTAAAACCAGTGTTTCGGCTGGAATGTGCTGTGCCTCATGGTTTGCCTTCAGGAGGAAGAGACAGAGGAAGAGAAGCATAAAAACCAGTATTTATCCCTCTATCCCCAGAATGTACATTGAATGTATGTGGACAAGGCCAAGAAAGCCATTTCCCTAAACCCCTCAACCTAATCTGCCAACATCCCCAAGCCACCACAAGGTAAATGCAAGGAGCAGAGAATGAACCACATCTGCAGCTTCTCAGCTCCTTATCCAGAGCACAAGCCTACATGACCCACATCCCCTGTCACCCCCTTGCCTTTCCTGCCCTGCAGCTCTTGTATTTTTGAATTCAGCTCGCAAAATACTTTTTTACACACATATGTGTGTATATATTCCATGTCCCATAGCATGTCATAATGGCTTTAGTCCCCCCCCCCAAAAAAAAAAAACCAGCAATACCAAAAGCAGGACTGCATAAATAAATCCACCACCTCTATGCATTCTGCTAAAATGCTATTACATGGTGTTTCCTTTTCAAACTTCAGCAGTCAGACTCACAAAAACAGTCTATCAACTGACGCAGACTACCGACTGAATTAAATTAGCTAAAATATTTGCATGGCCTCAGCCTACCTTTTCAAGAAGTTTTATTAACATCTAGGATCGACAGACAGTTAAGACAAATCCAGGAAAATTATTTTTTTATATAGATAATGATCCCTTTACAAAATCTGCAATTCAGGTGCATCTGCCCTAAGAGCATAGAAACAAAACTATAAACAAAAATGGAAGTTACCTAAGTTCATCTAAGACAGAAAGACAAGCAATTAAATGTACATAAAATGCATATTTGACTGTTATTTTTAACTGTATCACATTTACCAATCCAGGGTAGAGGCAGGGGCTGAAACACACAGCAGGCAGTGTGGAGAGGAAAATGAGAAGGATGAAAAAGTAGTAGCACCATGCCCTGGTTATTGAAAGACTGGAAACCACTGCTTCTGCATGCTCCTGTCCCTGTACACGACAAGTGTCATCTTCTTTCTTCCCACCATTCCTTCTCTTGGCCTGGGTTTACCACCTCCATGTACAGTTCCCTGCACCTTGTTCCCAAGATTTGTCATCTATGACCCCACAAATCCTTTGTCTTAATTCTCTGCTCTTCAATTTCTCCATGTATCCATCACCAGTACTTCTTCTCAGAAGTGGGACAGTTCTAGTCCCACAGTTTGTCACCATGCAAGTGAATTAAACAGTTTCCTCCACCACCCTTCCATGGCATCACCAGTCACACTCTGCCACCAAAGACACAGTTGAGAAAGTCTTCAATTCTCCCTCCTGTGCTCACTGTAGAAGCAACATCTTGGAAGAATAACTGGGGTGGAAGTCCACTCAGCCCATCAGCCACCAGCTGGACGGCTCTCATCCTTCCCAGGAAGAGGAGCAGTTGCTCAGCTCCTAACAGTGCTGGGATGTTCAGCATGCCTTCTGCTGAGAGCATCTTGAGTGAGTGTAATGGTCAAGCCCTCAACAATTTGTCTCCCGAGAGCACATGCTCTGAGCATTGTGACAAAACTACACTGCAGAGAAATTCTAGAAGATTCTCAGAGGCTCAGAGGCACAGCCCCATCACAAGACTGATCCAAAGCCAAATATCTTTTCCCTGCTCCAAAACATGATGCCACAAGAATTTAAGTCTCAAAGAAAGCGTTTCTTAGCATAGCAAAAAAAAATCAGATTCCCAGATAGATCGAGGTCTCCTAATGCAGGATGTATACCTAAACCATCTTCATCAAATACATGGCCAAAGCACAAGTTTTCTCCTTACCATATTGTCAGAAATAACCAAACCATTTGATCTGAAACTTCCCAAAGACAGTCTTCAGCAAACACTCAACCTGAAAAATATCAGCCTAGGCTTAAGCTTAGCAAATGCATAAGCACCTGACAGCATAGCATTGTACTAGAAAGCACTAGCTAATTTTAACTGTAGACAACATTGCTGCCTATGATTAAAAAAACGCAACTCCTTCAAGGGCTCTTGCATGCTTCAGTGTAGAGATTTGGGAAAAAAAAATCATAATTCTGCAAAGGATAGTCTGTGGATTCAACCCTGCAAACATGCAGGAGGGCACCTTTATTTGTGAGGGAAACTAATTTAGGCAAGCCCACTGCCTCCAGGCTTTGGTGCAGGGCACAGAAGTGCTGCCAGCTTGGGGAATAACCCTGATGTCATATACCTAGTTCTAGAAAACCTTCATTTCCACATCTCCAGTGAAATAATGTACAGTCTGGCAATCACATTCTCCAAATACTCCTGGCCATCTCTGCAGAGCAACCCTGTGTCCATATTCATCTACTGAAATGTATGCAGGATTGGGCCCTCCACCAGCTGACAGCTCTCAGAATCAGAAGTGGATCAGTGGATGAGCTGGCTGTGTCTGGACACTGTGAACTCTAATTACCTAGTACCACCAAACAAACTAAACACACAGTGTAGTGCATTAACATCTCACGCCGGGGTAAATGGGATTAATTTTCCACTTCAAGAGGCAACCACTTGTTGAACTGAATGCTCAGGTTGGCGGTGCCCATCTGAGAGATCCCTACAGCCCTCCTGGAGATGCAGCGCCATGAAAAAATCCAAGTTCCTCTGCTGGCTGTAACGCTTAATAACCGCTAATTATTTCTGAGTCACTTGAGTGAAAGTAAGCTGCCATCCTGTAGACAGCAAAGGAGTACGGAGCAAAGTTTCTGGATGAGCATGCTTGTTAATTGACAAATCAGGCTAGTGACCATAGAGGAAAACACCACGGCACAACTCCGTGTGAATCGGTTCTGCCGTTCAGCCGTGGATTTAAGGCTCACCCCGTTCCACACACGGAAGCAAACACGCGGGAGATCTGCGCAGGGCTGCTGCAGCAGCAGGGCTCTCCCAGCACACGACACAACCTCTGCTCCCCCCAGGACCTTTCGCCCATTCAAAAACCCCATTGCTCTTACTGGAAGTTTTCCTTGAGCAAACACCGCCCGGTCGCATCGCAGACCCTGTTCCAGTGTAGCCTATATGAAGCCCCAAAGTCAGGAAACGTCCAACCACGCCAAAACGAGATGGGGAGGAGGACTGCTTAAGGGGCAACTTATTTTTCCAAACGGAGGGGCCCGCCCGGCCGGACTCGCCGGGACAGATGCGCGGCACATAACCGTGCTCTCCACGGAAACTTTCCCGCGGCAGAGCCGATGCCACCCCGCACCACCGGGCGCGTCCGTCAC
>WEIU01012881.1:20826-33279 GCA_013389925.1 Aegithalos caudatus | reverse complement strand
GATTCCTCCTAGGAATCCCACCTTCTGCTTTGTCCCTTCACCTGCTATTCCCCTTGTGGGAAGACAAAACCAAGGTTAGAAGGACCCTGCACTTGCAGCACAACCAGGTTCTGTCCCACTCATACACCAGGCACACCCCACCCAACCGGGCGATATTTACGGACCATTTTTCTTGTCCATATCTTCTTGCACTAGAATTACAGGTGAATTGGGCTGCAGTGTAAACAGGGAGCTCAGATTCCTTGCTCGATTTTTGTCTTAAGGTTCTCTAGTTTCCCAGTGAAATCTAGACTGCTTCTGAGGCCACTTACTGAAGTGAGGCGCCTCCTCAGAGCCAGCTTTCCTTCTCAGGACACTGAGATCACGTCGGGGTCACCAGATTGTTAAAAATGATAATTCGTACTCCAATTATTAATCAGAGTTTTAGTTATTTATTAAAGTACGTTTGGCAAAAAGCGAGCAAGCAGCGCTGGGTGTGTGGGGAATCTGTGCTCCACCAACACGCACACTGACTGTTAGTTCTGTAAATATTTATTCTATATATTCATATGCATAAGCATTTCTCAGCAGTTCTTAGTACCCCCTCCCCCATTTCCTATTGTAGTTGCTATTGTCTAAGTCTGCACATGCGTGGGCTTTTTCCTGGTGGTCTTTTAACTCTCCCTGGTGGTCGTTGGGTGGAAGTCAAAGTCTTTCTTGCTGATCTTAGGTTCTCATGCAATTTTGCTTGCATAAGCAATTTACATGTTTTCTCAATTTTCCACCCATTGTTCACTATATTCCATCCAGATGTTTCCCCTCTAGCCTTATCTGGCAGTTTCTCAGAATTCATCTTTGTACTAGTCTTCATTCCCATGGTACAATCTCATCATCATTATTTTTTTTTTTTTTTCTGACACAAATCATAGTTGTATCTCTCACACTATGGGAAACAGTTTTCTGTGAAGTTTTTCAAGGTGATTTTAATTTTCACAGCTAATAGTCCACCCAGAACCTGCTAGGAATGTGAAATCTCTCCCACAGCGTGCAGTCTTTCCACAACTGCTTTTCATGGGCCATTTAGTTATGGGGTGCAGTTTTTAAGGATGAGTTGTTCTAGAGTATAAAGGCAAGGGTCCTCTTCTTCTATCTCTGAAAGCAAGGATTCTCTCTCTGTTCAAGCCTCTCACCAGATCACAGCTTTTCAGCATCCAGACGCTCCAGCACGAGTGCTTTTTTCTCATGGGCTGCGGGTGAATGCTGCATTTGCCCATGCACTTCATGAATTACAGGAAAACTGTTGTATTATAGTCCTCATCATGGCTTCAGAAGAATCTCAGCTCTGACACTCAGAGCACCTCCCCCTCCCTTTTTTGCACCAACCTTAGTGTTGCCATATTGTTCTCCTCGTGTCCTAACTTTTTCCTTTTCTCTGACTAGGGAGAGAGTTGGTGTTTGTAGGTTCATTTGTTCTCAAGTTCTATCAACTGAAACAGTTTTTATAGAGTTCTGCAGCGCTGAAAGGTTAATCTTGTCCAGGTTCCACAATCGGGCATTTGCTCACTGTGCTTCTTTCTCTATCGATCACATGGTGTCTGCTGGCACTGTGCAAGCTGGGCCGGCTGCTGGCTCCACTCTGCACCTTTTCTTCATGCAGGATGCCGAAAAAAGAAAAGCTGCTTCCGCCACTTTTGTCTTTCTGTCTGCAGCATGGATGGCTAAAAGTGGTGAAGTAAATAAAGTCCTTTGCGAGTCATACAGAGAGAGCCGCGGCCACACGGCGCTGCCCTGGCCCCCTGGTTTTTCACAGTGTCAGGATGGCCCCCAGCAGCATGGCCCAGGGGCTGCACCGGGATGGGGTCCAGCAGCCCCCGCCAGGAAGGGGCCCCAGCTCGTCCCCCCACCTCTCTTTAAAGAGCAGGGAGCAAGACAGCTTCTCGTGCTTTTTTCGATCTTAAATATGTTATCATACAGGCTTTACTAGCTTTTCTAATTGGTTTAGCAGTGTGCCAATTCTCAGAGCTAGCCAACAATTGGTTTTTCCAGGCACAGAGGAAGCTTCTACCAGCTCCTCACGGAGAATCACTTCTGTGGCTTTTTCCATCTTCAACACAAATCAATTAATACAAAACCAGCATTTAGTATTAAAAGTTTCATCCTATTAAATATATGATGCATCTCAACATTTTCTGAAATATACCAGAGGGCTCCTATTTTTTTAATAGGAGAGGACTATTGTGTATTTTTAAACATCTGACCTCTAGTTATGGATGCACAAATTATTATTCATTCAGTTAAAAAGTGGAAAAAAAAATCAAGGAAAAAAGCCAGCAAACCAAACCTTTTTTTTAAAAAAAAGGAAATGTTACCTAGGGAAATATGAAAAATGTATTATAAAACATATAATGCATACATGATTTATCAGAATTTTGCCTTCAGAAATAGAGTAGTGCATTAGTCAAGGACTTTGCCATTTGTAAATTGACGGTTATAGCAGATTTTAAATTAATTTACAAGTTATGTCTGAATTGGAGGAAATTGGACTAGATGCTTTCTGACCAGCTTTTTTTACTCATTAAAATTTTTTAATGAAATTATTCATTAGTTATTATTTTTACAGGACATTGAGATATATTTATGGATGCTTGCAGAAGTCTGTTCAAAACAAGTGGCCAGCTAATACGACAATGAGAACAAGAGTTGTTAGGTAAGTTACTTGTCACTTTATGTTGAAAATAATATTTTATTGTCTTATTACTGTCATGCTCCACTGTGCTTATCAATTTTTTCTTTTAGTGACAAAGGTTTTTAGTATTTATATAGATTACAAGATTATTTAAAATTATTGTGGTACAAGGGCATGATATCTCAATTAAGGATCTGCTAGATTCTTAGTCGTTGTTGGAGACTTGCTAATAGTCTAGTATAGATGTCAGTATAGCTATACTTCATAGCTTTAACTTTAAATTTACTTGTATTTTGTTAATTTATTATATCTAAGATCTTGGGAAAGAGAAAAAGTTNGTTTGCTCAATTTTCCACCCACTGTTCACCATATTCCGTCCAGGTGTTTCCCCTCTGCATAAGCAGTTTACGTTTGCTCAATTTTCCACCCACTGTTCACCATATTCTGTCCAGGTGTTTCCCCTCTAGCCTTATCTGGCAGTTTCTCAGAATTCATCTTTGTACTAGTCTTCATTCCCATGGTACAATCTCATCATCATTATTTTTTTTTTTTTTTCTGACACAAATCATAGTTGTATCTCTCACACTATGGGAAACAGTTTTCTGTGAAGTTTTTCAAGGTGATTTTAATTTTCACAGCTAATAGTCCACCCAGAACCTGCTAGGAATGTGAAATCTCTCCCACAGCGTGCAGTCTTTNAAGTTCTATCAACTGAAACAGTTTTTATAGAGTTCTGCAGCGCTGAAAGGTTAATCTTGTCCAGGTTCCACAATCGGGCATTTGCTCACTGTGCTTCTTTCTCTATCGATCACATGGTGTCTGCTGGCACTGTGCAAGCTGGGCCGGCTGCTGGCTCCACTCTGCACCTTTTCTTCATGCAGGATGCCGAAAAAAGAAAAGCTGCTTCCGCCACTTTTGTCTTTCTGTCTGCAGCATGGATGGCTAAAAGTGGTGAAGTAAATAAAGTCCTTTGCGAGTCATACAGAGAGAGCCGCGGCCACACGGCGCTGCCCTGGCCCCCTGGTTTTTCACAGTGTCAGGATGGCCCCCAGCAGCATGGCCCAGGGGCTGCACCGGGATGGGGTCCAGCAGCCCCCGCCAGGAAGGGGCCCCAGCTCGTCCCCCCACCTCTCTTTAAAGAGCAGGGAGCAAGACAGCTTCTCGTGCTTTTTTCGATCTTAAATATGTTATCATACAGGCTTTACTAGCTTTTCTAATTGGTTTAGCAGTGTGCCAATTCTCAGAGCTAGCCAACAATTGGTTTTTCCAGGCACAGAGGAAGCTTCTACCAGCTCCTCACGGAGAATCACTTCTGTGGCTTTTTCCATCTTCAACACAAATCAATTAATACAAAACCAGCATTTAGTATTAAAAGTTTCATCCTATTAAATATATGATGCATCTCAACATTTTCTGAAATATACCAGAGGGCTCCTATTTTTTTAATAGGAGAGGACTATTGTGTATTTTTAAACATCTGACCTCTAGTTATGGATGCACAAATTATTATTCATTCAGTTAAAAAGTGGAAAAAAAAATCAAGGAAAAAAGCCAGCAAACCAAACCTTTTTTTTAAAAAAAAGGAAATGTTACCTAGGGAAATATGAAAAATGTATTATAAAACATATAATGCATACATGATTTATCAGAATTTTGCCTTCAGAAATAGAGTAGTGCATTAGTCAAGGACTTTGCCATTTGTAAATTGACGGTTATAGCAGATTTTAAATTAATTTACAAGTTATGTCTGAATTGGAGGAAATTGGACTAGATGCTTTCTGACCAGCTTTTTTTACTCATTAAAATTTTTTAATGAAATTATTCATTAGTTATTATTTTTACAGGACATTGAGATATATTTATGGATGCTTGCAGAAGTCTGTTCAAAACAAGTGGCCAGCTAATACGACAATGAGAACAAGAGTTGTTAGGTAAGTTACTTGTCACTTTATGTTGAAAATAATATTTTATTGTCTTATTACTGTCATGCTCCACTGTGCTTATCAATTTTTTCTTTTAGTGACAAAGGTTTTTAGTATTTATATAGATTACAAGATTATTTAAAATTATTGTGGTACAAGGGCATGATATCTCAATTAAGGATCTGCTAGATTCTTAGTCGTTGTTGGAGACTTGCTAATAGTCTAGTATAGATGTCAGTATAGCTATACTTCATAGCTTTAACTTTAAATTTACTTGTATTTTGTTAATTTATTATATCTAAGATCTTGGGAAAGAGAAAAAGTTCTCTCAAAGTGATAGTTAACCTTTTTTATCCTCTAATGATTATGTTCCTGTCATGCCATCTGGGACAACTGTGCCTTATCCAGGAACCCTTATATAGTGTGTGTTAAATACTGGAAAAATCTTACACATGCTAAGATAAGTGTCCTTTAAAGTGTAGACATAACATGTTGTCTTGGTTTTGAAAGACAGGTATCTGCCAGCAAAAAGATGGAAGTTCCCTTTGAATAGAAAATGTAAACCCCCTCCCTCAGATTATTATAATTTTGCAATTATGGATTTCAGGCAAAATTTTGGGAATAGGAATAACAGTTCTTTACTAGCAATATTAAAAATACAAATGTAGTAGTACAGAAAAACATGCAAATAAAACAAACAAAAACCCCAGAAAACCTTGACAGTCAGGGATGTGACTTGACACCCTGTTGGTCAGGGTGTTAGAAGCAGTCCAGATGAATCCTCCTGGAGTAACAGACACAGTTCTGTGGAGTGGAGATGGTCCTGTAGAAAGTCCAGTGGTGGTGAGATGGGTCCAGTCTTCCTTCAGGAATCCAGTGGAAAACAGGATGTCCTGGTGTTCCCCGGTCTCCCTTTTATCTAGTTAGGAATGCTTGGTGCACCCCTCACTGGGTGGAGCATCTCACAATGGGATGATGTATTGTGTCATGTCATTGGTGAGCCTTAATGGCCCATTATCAGAAAGCATCAGCTCCAAAACTCATGTTTGGCCACCTCTTTTGTTTGGCCAAGCACCCATAAGTACCCAGGAATCAGTCCCCTAGCAACCCACCAGGAAAAAATTCTACAAGCAAAAAGGAAACGATTCCAACCCCCAACCCCTCCCTCCCCACTGACAGCACAGGGAGGCAGGGAGTGGGGTTTTTGGGCAGTTTATCACCCATGCTTTTTCTCACTGCTCAGGGACAGGAGTTTTCCCCTCCTGCACCATGGGGTCCCTTCCATGGGAAACAGTTCTCCGCAAACTTCTCCAACGTGGCTCCATCTCATGAGTAACAGTCCTCCCAAAACTGCTGCAACATGAGTCTATCCCACGGGCATCAGTACTCCTCAAACTGCTGTAGTGTAGGTCACTCTTCCACAGGGTGCAGTCCTTCAAGGACAGGCTACTCCAGCCTGGGAGTAGGGCCCCTCTCTCCACGGGACTCCCACTGGACCACAGCTTCCTCCAGGCATCTACCTGCTCCGGTGTGGGCTCTTCCCCCATGGGCTACAGGTGGATCTCTGCATTCCCCATGGATCCCCATGGGCTGCAGGGGGACAGCCTGCTTCATCATGGTCCTCACCACAGCCTGCAGAGGAATTTTGGCTTCAGTACCTGGAGCACCTCCTCTCCCTCTTTCTTCACTGGTCTTGGTGTCTGCAGAGTTGTTCTCACATGTTCTTACCTCCTCCTCTTTCAGCTAGAATTAAAAATGCACCACAAACTTTGTTTAAATTTCTTCTTAAATATGTTATCACAGAGGCATTACCAACCTCTCTAATTGTCCCAGCCTTGCCCAACAGCATGCTTATCTTTGGAGCAATCAGGGATTGGCTCTGCTGGACATGGTTGAAGCTTCTAGCAGCTTCTCACAGAAGCAACCTCTGGTTCCCCCCCACTACCAAGAACCAGACCGTGCAAAACCGACATAATTGGGTTTCTGTTTAATAAGTTCATAGTTCTGCAGTCTAATGGAGTACTTTTCCCTATCTTTCTAGATTGTCTGGGTGGCAGCAATTACTTCTGTGGAGAAAGTAGCAGATCCAGTATTATTCTTCTAGGATACTCACATGCTGTTAAGAGATAGATTGGTTCAAGCTGAACTAAGGCCATGTTGACAAAAGAGAGGTTCCATTGTTACTGTACACTCTTGCTCTCCTTATGTTGGCTTGGGGAAATGAGTGGCTGTAGGATGAACTGCTTATGGTAGCAGACAGTGCAACACTTGTAGGAGGCAGGAGATGAAGTGCTCCTCCTTTTTAAAGCCAATGTGGTCTTAGACTGTAGACTTCAGTACGGCTTTAAAGTTAAGCTTTTCCCAGGTAGTTTCAGAAGCTCATCTTAACTGGGAAATCAGTATGTCTGGTTTTATTTTGTTTTTTGTCATAGTTGAAATCATAACAAGACATTTTTAATTAACAAACATGGAGCACAGGCAGGTTGTCATCTCACAAAAATTTCCACACAGACTTAAATGCCTAAAGACTACATAATTTTACATTAATTTTATGTTAGCTTTATTACTGAACAAAATAAAATTTCTTTTTCTTTTCCATTTCAGTGGCTTTGTTTTTCTTCGACTGATTTGTCCTGCTATCCTGAACCCAAGGATGTTTAATATCATCTCAGGTGACTATGCTTCAGACTGAATTCATACTTTATGTAGTAATAGGCAATAACTTACTTTAGTGCCTAATTTAGCAAAATATTGTCATTTGAACACTGCGAAATCATGCTAATCATATCAATGAATTAACTTTCTCCCTACGGCAGCCAGCATACAGTTCACTCTTAAAGACTAGACAATGTTTATTCCCAATGTCTTGNGCCCAAACACCGCGGGGATCGCCTTTATTTTCCCTTTAAAAAAAAAAAAAATTAAAAAAAAAAAAAAAAAAAAGAGAGAGAAAGTGAAAAGTGAATGTTGAAGTGTTTCATAAAGAAAACCGTTGTGGGTTATCCCTGTTTGGCAGATAAAGCATTACAGTCACTTGCTCACTTTCCTCTTCACCCTCAATAGGATGGGGGAAAAGAAAAGAAAGAATAAAAAGAAAATTTGAGGGTCAAGATAAAACAAAGAAAAATATATAAATGTTTAATTAGTAAAGGATAAATGTAATAGAACTAAACAAGTGATGCAAAGGCAATCATACTACCTCCCATGTGTAGACCGATGCCCAGCCAATTTGTAAACAAAAGACAGCTGACACCCATAAAACCCCCCTCTTTTCCCTTTTATTGCTGAGCATGGCTTTATATGTTATGGAATATCTCTGGTTAGTTCAAGTCATCTGCCCTGTTCTGTCTAATTCCAGCCTATTGCTCACCCTCAGTCTATTCATTGCGGGGGACAGAGTGAAAAACAGAGGCAGCCTTGATGCTATATAAATATCATTCAGCAAAAGCTATAATATTAGTCTGGTATCAGTACTGTTTTGGTCAAAGACTTCTCCATATGAGCTGCCCTAAAGAAAATTAACTGTTTTAGCCAGGCCCAGTACAAAAGCATTATCCTGGATTTTGATGCTCTCTGTGTAGAACGCATCTCTATCAGTAAATAAAGCAGTGATGGACTATTCCTGTTTGCTAGAACAGGATTGTGAAATTGCAATACTGATCTGCAGTACAGTTCTGGCTGATAACAGCATTCTCCTAAACAGTTCTTAGATGTGCTTTAGATGTTGACATGCATCAGGGATCATATCTGAAAGTTGGTGTCGGGCTTTGCTGTGAATGGTGAGGGCATAGATTATTCCACTGCAGTTGGCTTAAGTACCTAGAATTGTTTCTGAGCATTTTAACTTATGGATGTAGTTGAGGTCTTAGATGCAACAGCTAGTATGTGTGTTACTGTTGTACCAGGCATAAGGCTGTGTTGATGGAATTCCAGGTTTTAAATTTTGTTGTTTTCCTTTGTGGTGGGTAGACCTTGGCTGGATGCCAGGCACCCACCAAAGCCTCTCTATCACTCCCCCTCATTAGCTGGACATGGGAGAGAAAATATAACAAAAGGCTCATGTGTTAAGGACAGGGAGATCACTCAGCAATTACTGTCATGGGCAAAACAGGCTCAGCTTAGGGAAATAGAATGAATATATTACGAGTCAAATCAGAATAGGGTAATGAGAAATAAAACCAAATCTTAAAACACCTTCCCTCTACCCATTCCTTCTTCCCAGGCTCAACTTCACTCCTGTGCTGGTTTTGGCTGGGGTAGAGTTTGTTTTCTTCACAGTGGCTGGTATGGGGCTGTGTTTTGGATTTGTATTGAACACAGTGTTGATAATATAGAGATATTTTTGCTATTGCTGAGCAGTGTTTACACAGCGCCAAGGCCTTTTCTGCTTTTCATATTGTCACACTGGTGAGGAAGTTGGGCGTGCATGGGAGGTTGGGAGGAGACACACTTGGGACAGGTGACCCAACCTGACCAAAGGGGTTTTACAGACCATATGACATCATGCTCAGTATATAAAGCTGATGGAAGAAGGAAGAAGGGAGGGGACATTTGGATTGATGCTATTTGTCTTTCCAAGTAACCATTGCGCATGATGGGGCCCTGCTCTCTGGAGATGGCTGAGTGCCTGCCTGCCCATGGGAAGGGATGAATTAATTCCTTGTTTTGCTTTGCTTGTATGCATGGCTTTGGCTTTCCCTATTAAACTGTCTTTATTTCAACTCACAAGTTTTCAAACTTTTTATCCTTCTGATTCTCTCCATGATCCCACTGGTGGGGGGAGTGAGTGAGGATTCATGGGGCTTGGCTGCCGGCTGGGGTGAAACCACAACTCCCTATTTTCTCTTCCCTCTGCTTCCCAGTGGCACAGGGGGATGGAGGTTGTGGTCAGTCCATCACGTTGTCTCTGCCATTCCTCAGGAGGACTCCTCACACTCTTCCTCTGTTCCAGCATGGGGACCCTCCCATGGGAGGTTATTGTCTCCTATTAACTTTAGCCAGGCACCCCTCAATAGCTCATTTTGCTAAAACCAAAGACCCAAAGCAGTACATCTTGAGGAAGGTCTCTGCCAATCCTTGAGAGCCCCAATGACTCCCCCCATGGAACTGTTTTAATATTTGCAGGGTCAAAGCTCCTGGCATCTACTGTTTACTGTCCATTGTAAATTAATGCTCCCCTCTTTCTTTTGCCCCACCACTTTTAATTATCTCCAACTCCTCTGGTGGAAAAGACACCACCATCACCACCACTCCCCCCAGCAACAGCTGAGCCACAGGGAGCAAAGGGAGAATCCTAGAGACCTCTGGCAGAAGTGCTGCTTTCTGAACCTCTCCATTGGGCAGGTTTTTTACCTATTGTCTCTTCTGAGTACCCTGACTGATGTCCCCTAACATGTATTATTTCTACCTCTCTTGGTAAAATCGCCACCTCCAACTGGCAAGTAATTGAGCTCTCATGAGTGAATGTTTTCCCCCTGCAAGTTGACAAATCTCTTTCCTCAGTTTTCCAAATGCATGTAACACCCCACATGCATATTTTGAATCTGTAAATATATTCACTACCTTTCCTTGATACAATTTTCAGGCTTTTATTAAGGCATACAATTTTGTGGTCTATGCTGACCATGTGCATGGTAGCTTCCCCTCTTCTTGCAATTCCCTTCCTTTCACTATAGCATATCCAGTAACTCGTTTTCCTCCTATTACTCTTGAAGATCCATCAATAAACATCTTTCCCTCATTTAGCCGAGAGGTATCCTGTAAATCTTCCCTAGCTCAGGTCTGGAGATCTGTTACCTGGATACAGTCGTGAGTTTCCTTTAGGTCTCCTTCCTCGGTACCAATTAAATAGGCTTGGTTAAACCCTTCCCCGCTTCTCAATTCTAAACCCTCCTGTTCTGTTAAACAGATTTCATACTGTAACAATCTAGTGCTGGTCATCCATTTAGAACTTGATGCCAGACTAACAATCCTGCCATCAGCTACCATCAAAGCCTTGGCTGCACAACTCTGCAGACAACAGAGCCACAGTTACCCTTAGAACAAACAATGGGGTCAACCCTCACCAATGGGTCAAACATTTTAGCACTAGAATTTCTTTGGCACAGCCCTGTTTAACATCCACATATAATTCCAATTCTTTTTCTGAGTCTGGATAAGGTTTTGCTGTCTTTCTGGCGTCCATACCACAACATTGGGGCTATCAGGGTTTAAAAAGTCACGGAATAAAAAGTCCTCAATCCAGGTCCTTCAATACCCTATTAATCCTATTAATTGTCACAGCTCCCCTTCAGTCCTGGGCAATGTCACCTCCAAGATTCCCTGAACCCCCTCTGGGCCAACACACCACAAGCCTTCAGTCAAAACAGGCCCCAAACATTCAGCCTTTCTCTCCATCACCTGTGCCCTCCCTTCAGACACTCCAAGATCCCATCCTCCAGCCAGAAAATTGAATAATTTCACAGTGGCTTCCCCTACCACCTCCTCCCGTTCTCCTGATAGGAGCAAGTCCTTCACATACTGCAATAATCTAATTCCCAAGGATGTAGTAAATTCTTTTAATATCTTGCCCAAATAAGACCAGTGCTTCCATGTATCCCTGTGGAAGGATCATCCATGTCTTTATTATTTTCCCCTTTCCCTCTTGTTCCCACTCAAAGGCAAAATACTGTTTACTATGCTCTGTAAGTGGGCATCCCCCGAAAGCATCTTTTAAATCAAGTACTGAATAGTAGCAGTGTGAGGAGGAAACCTGATTCAAGGCGGTATAAGGATCTGGGACCATGGAGTGCCTGGGTTTAGTTGTCTCATTATTCTTAGGTTCTGCACCATTCTATAAGTTCCATCTTGTCACAAGGGGGGGGTGATCCCTGCAACCCCAATCCCAGTTTGGCTGGGTTGCACATGACTAATAAATGAGATGGGTACGATGGATAGCTCAGAGATATGATTTAATGCATCTGACCACAGGCAGCATCCAAAGACCCAGGGGTGTGGTTGGCCTGGCATTTTATAGGGTTTTACCTGGGACAGGTGTCCAATCATGGTTACAGAACAGGGGCTTGACCTTATAAGTCTAAGGTCTTGAACCAACAGGGCTTATTTTGGGTGACTCAATTAGCATCTTCCTAACATCCCACCTCCCAAGGTCTCAGGTTTATTCCCTCTGTGTAGGGAACTCAGGCTAAACTTTGATCTGTCCCAGGTAATTCGGCTCCCACACCATCTGATTTCATATCTGGCAGGATAGAAATGTTATAGGGAAGCATACATGGCTCCAAAAGACCTGACTTTAACAGGAACTCAATAACAGGCTGTAACCCCTTCCTTCCCTTGAAACAAGCTACTACTTTTTAGACACCACTTGTCCTGGTTGCCTCAGAGTAATTTGGAGAGGCTCAATATCCAGTTTTCCATATTTCCCTAGGACTGCCAACACTTCTGGGTTCACTTTAGCATAAGTTTTATCAGCACAACAGTGCTAGCCTTCCCATCACCCCTCACAACACTAACCCACATTTCCAACTCAGTCATCAAATACCCTCCTAGCAAACCACAACCACAACTACGAACAAACAGAAACTCATGCTTTTCAAACCCATCTCACACATTCACCAATAGTGGTTGAATAAAAAGCACTGGCTCATCTTTCCTACTTACTCCCTGAATTATCAAAAGAACTCTCTTTGGCATAAAATTCAAAGTAGACAGAGGCTCCCATGTCTACTAGGAAACACACTTCTCGGTTCAGACCCACCCGGCATGTTAACAAGGGCTCCAGTGTGGTGAGCCCTTGGTACAATAGGAGATCCTGACACCCTTAACAATCCATTTCTAATGTTCTCTTTTTTTTTTTTTTTTTTTTTT
>WEIU01012880.1:29215-40135 GCA_013389925.1 Aegithalos caudatus | reverse complement strand
ACGTCTGCCCCATTTCACAACTGAACTCAGAAGCTATCTAAAATTAAAAGCTGAATAAATGTGTTTCCAGCAACCTGGGGCAGATCTTTTCTTGTTGAGATCAGAATATGTCAAAACACTCTGGTTCCACTGTTAGTGAAAAGACTATTCATATAGTCAAAATCATGACAGAAATTTTAACAGGAGAAGGATGAATGTTGTACATAATTGCCAGCTGAAGTGAGAATAGTTAGTGAGTGAAGTTCACAGCAAGGTCACTGCAAAACCATACTTTCACAAAAATATACATTCTTTCCATTACTATCATGGTTATGTACATTATTGGAAGGAAAGAAATCTTCCCTGATGCCCATTACTCTCTGGAAGGGAAGGACAAGAAGAATAACTTTGTCATTTTTAGAGCTGATCTAAATTTCTTGCTGTAACCATCACATATTAAGTATGTAAGTTTACTTGTAATTATGTCCAAATAAAAATACTTAATTTTTCCAGAAGAAATGCCAAACTGACATTGTTCTGTTTGAACTGCTGTCCATATATAATCTCATTTGAATATATCCAAATATCAACTTGTAGGGGTCTCAGTACAGCAAAAGTAATTAAGCCAACAACTATAAAAAGATGTTTCAGACAGTAAACTGGTTCTTCAACAACATCAGTTGCAAATTAACATTCATAACAAGACTGCAGCTTAGTTATTGTTATTTCAAGGGATTATATTAGAGGAATTATAGGTTAATATTCATAGTGTAGGATAATTCATTGAGCTGCTACAGGATGAATATGATTAGACATAAACAAGTCTTGACTAATTATCAGCTAGGTTAACGTAACATTGTATGCATGTGTGGTCAGCATTGGATGAAACACTGTTATGAATGTGTCAGATCTGCAATACTGATTATTCATCTTTGCTTGCAGACAGACTGAAAGTACTTGCTGTCCAAGTGTGTGTGCCAATTAAGCCATAGAATCATAGAATATCCTGTACTGCAAGGCACCCATCAGGATCACTGAAGTCCAGCTCCTCATCCTGCTCAGGACACCCCAAGAGCTACACTATGTACCTGAGAGTATTGCCCAAACACTTCTGGAATTCAGACAGGCTTGATGCTCTCACGACTTCCCTAAGGAGCCTCTTCCAGTGCCCAGTCACCCTCTGGGTGAAAATCCCTTTCCTGATATCCAATCTAAACCTCCCTTTGTGGGCCTGATTTTCTGAGACTGTAAAGGTTTCAGCCTGACAGATTGCTGGTTTCTCTGGCTTGAGAAAAATCCGTTTACCAAGGACAGTTCTCTGTAAATAGTAATATTATTTTCATAATATCTCGACTCTCATGGCCACTGCTCTTCCAGGTGTTGTTTCTGTTATTTAGCCAACAAAGTGTTGTTTTTGCTAACCAGCTACATGGTTCTTCAGCACAGCATGTTATAAAAAGGCAGTACACAATGAGAAATAAAGCCTTCTGAAAGCCTTCTGATCTTTGTAACTACTGGAGTCAGAACTCGTCATTTTCATGTCCCTCTGTGACAAATGGTGACACCCCCTGACACAGTACCCTTACGGATTGAGTAGAGAATATTATCATTCAGGGTAATGAGTGGTTCAAATACTCTTGCTTGGTGAATGAATTTAGTTGCAGTTTTTAATAACTCTGTGTTACAGTAGCTTCATCATCCTAAGAAACTAGAGCATAAACTAAAAAAGCATGTCTACAATTTAGCTATTTTTAGCCCAGCATTACAGTAGAAGAGCTCTGAGTTTCTCCTCAGTCCTTTCTGTGCAAGGTTTGCAGAATAAATGGCTTTGACAGCTCTCTGAGCCCACAGCTGCTACTCCAGTTGTATTTTGTGGTGTTTATTCCATAAAGGTCGAGGGATGTCATACATCTGCATTCACAATTGTTCAATGTATAGCTATGTCATCCTCTTCTGCAGTTACTAAGTTAAGCCTAAACCCTACATGCAGCATGCCCCTGGTCCCCCTGGTCATACCCTGGTGATAGGCCAGACATAATTCCTTTCCTTGCACCACTCTTAACCAGGAACTACAACTGGATACAGATCATTGCACTCAAAATTTTAAAAATGTTTTCCACAGAAACTGGTTAATATGATCATTTTATACTATCTATTGCAGGGAACATAGCCACACTTTGCAATATTGTTTTAAAACTGGAACATTCTGTTTAGAAGAATTTTGCACTGAATGAAGGCAGCAGCCCCAAGGATCTTCACAGGCTCAGTCAACATTCCTCTTCCTAACAGCATTATAGAGGTGAAAAAGAGTCAGATTCTTAAAAATGTTGACATCTACAGATGAAATAGCAATCTAAGAGTTTTGTGATCCTCAAATTTATACCTGCAAAGCAAGAGTCTGAGGAATACCATTCCCAGGGCAGACAGTTTCTGAATTCTGAGAACTGCCAGAATCAGATTTCACTAAAAGAACTTTCCATCCTCCTGCTGATGACTTACACTCAGCTGAAGCAAGTCATGGTGAGAAGCAGAGGTGTTCCGACTCCAGAGCTGCATCCCAGGAAACATGTAACCAGGACCTTTGGGTCCCCAGCTCTCAGATCACCTGCACACATGATCAGGCTACAGTCTTGTTCAATCACTTTTACTGCAACTATTTATATAGAAAAAATTTTATATAGAAAAAAATTTATATAGAAAAAATTTTAGTGTTACAACTAGCATAAGATGGTAAATAGTTCTTACAAAGCAATGAGCTTCGTTAGCTGCAAATAAGTTTGTTAAGGTAGTGCAACTTTGTTCTGACTTTCAGTAGGAAAGCTTTGGGTTTGAACAGGCTTCCAAAATATTTAGACTACTTATAGACTACTTATAGGTTAAAAAATGACCTCTGAAAACCCAAATTTTTGTTGTGCATGTATTCCAAAAGAAGTATTCCAAATTTAAAAGTGGAAAGAAATCACTGAATAGGTTGTGTTTCAAACCTTTCAACTATTTTCACTGTAGAAAAAATGTGAAAAAGTGTTTTCTGGCCTAATGTTTTGCTTTTTCAGAAGCACAAGGCCCAGTCACAGTCAGGAAAAACAAAATTTAAAAAAAAATCCAAGAAAATTCTGTTCAATTTCCAAACCAAAAGGATAGAGCTGTAATAGTATGGGGACATGTTGTCTTTTTTTTCATTCTAACTAGTACCTGTCCAGAGCAGGTACTAGTTACTGCACAGCTGCAAAACCCATGCTACAGAGGACACCCTGTAGTATCATGACTATACTTTATACGTGCAAATTATCCCACTAATCTTAATGGGACAACTCATTCTCTAGGTTGATCTATAGTCTCCAGTGTTTCCATAGTTTTTATTAAAAATATCTGTTGAGGAGAAATAAATTATTAATGAATTATTGGCCTCAATTTCCCTTCTACGTTTGTCAAGCAGAGCTGTGTTTAAAGACCCAGCCTTTTACTCTGCTTATGGATAACTCATATCCAGGGACAGCCTTCCAGAAGAAAGTTAGAAAGGGGAGGAAAAACCTCTAATTCATGCAGAAAATGAAATAACATTGATCTTAGATAGTAATTTAATGAGAAGTGTTGTCTTTTCTGCAGAAAGGTTTCCTCATGCAATTATTTTCACCTTTATCCAGATCAATTAATGACAAGATCATAATTTTAAATTCCTAACGTCCAGATTAGTTCAGCCTGGACAGCTGGAATATTTTGGCACATGTATTTGCTTCAAGATTAACAGAAGAAATAACACAGAAACATTGGGTCTTACAGAAGACTAAGAGTAACGTGTATATCAAAACCTGAAAAGGTGGCAGTTTGATTGAAGGGTAGAACATGAATCATCACCTTCTTAGTGACACTGATTGCTTTGCTTACTTACTTGCTTGCTATTTGTCCATTTAAAAACCCTGTCATTGCCAGGTTATTTGGCAACGGAGGAACCTTGGACCTGCTGAGAAAGAAAAGACTGCTCAAACATGCTCATTTTCTGAGTATTAACAGACCAGAATTTCTGGACATGAGTGAATGACATCACACAAGAGAAAATAAATTATTATAGCACATTTATCTCTGCTATATTTTGCCTCAAAAGGCACAGCACTACCTCTCTGGTAGCATCTTGTGGCAGTAGGCCAACACAAAATCTGTTGATAGTGGGCTGACCTCAACCACCCAGGCAGACAGGACCCAAGCCATGTCACACAGTGTCCCCTGCAAGGGGACTGCATGCCCAGCTGACCCCCACCAGTATTTCAGTCATTAGGCAGCTGTGACTAGTCTCCTTATCCCATGAGATGTCATGCCGATTAGTGTGAGGTGACAATGGCTTCTCTGTTTTGAAGTAGAGGTGCAGATGTACAAGTGCAAACTAACTCTGCACACTCCTGCAGAGACTCATTCTATCCTGTGACTTAATTCTTTCTTCCTAATCCCCTGGTAGGCTCTGGGATTCCAGAATAATGCTGTTCCATGCCATTAGCACAGGTTAAAATAATATGGACTGAAATCGTCCATGTTCAAAACTACACTTCTATTTTGCATTCCTAAAGCACATAGAAGTCTTCACCAGGGGTCTTGTTTTACCCATAAGTAAAATTTTTGTACGTGTAGTTACCTTCTAAATTACATGGTGGCCTTGTGGGGAGGCTCATAATCAGGACTGATAATTTTCTGACCATGTCTGGTCACAGTACATCCACTAGTTCCAGGCAGCAGTCTGAGACTGAGTAATGCTCCACATTTTGCTATTACTGAATATAAAGCTGGAAATTGAAAGTGAGCACTCAAAGTTTATTTTAATAGCATAACAGCACATTGTATGGTTTCACAGAATCAGAAAAACAGAAGATAGTAAAGCCAGTTTTGTTTGTCCAGTCTTAAGCTATCCTCTATCAACAAGTTCATTGTACATGTCAAAGCAAGACAGTATTTTTATCATGAACCTCAAGAACAATATATTACAGAATCACAGAATATTCTGAGTTGGAAGGAGCCCACAAGGATCATCCAGCTCTTCAGTGAATGGCCTTACAGGGATCAAACCCACAACCCTGACATTACTAGCACCATGCTCTGACCAACCAAACTAGTTTTCTAGTTTGCAGCTGTCCCAAATCAGTTTCTTACACTTCCTCTGATGTGTTTTATCTGATCTGTTTTTGCCACCAGAGCTCTGTAAATAAATCAGTCATCACTAGTACTGAGAAGTGGCAGTTTTATGATGAATTCTCACATTTTTTTTATTATTTTGAATGGCCAAGAACCCAAAATTTCAAATTCTTTAGAAAAGAAATTCAAGGACCTATGGAGAAAGTATTGGAATGCTCAAGATATCTTAAAATATGATTGTATTACTGTAAATTTTTGCTGCTATGTTGAATTATATATATTATAAAATATACTGTACACCTACTTCAGAGAGAGAAAGGCACTTATTACACACTGTAACTGTTCCACTTAAATACTGATAGGGAAATCTTCATGAGATTCAAATATTTTCCTGTTCACTTTGTTTAAGATGAATACCAGCCTGCAAAATAAGCTTAATTTCTTCTGAACTCTAATATTAACACACTATGGCTGCATATTTTCTAACAAAATGCTTGTCAGACATGTAGTCTGGCACCTTCTGTGTTGACTTTGCTCAACCACAGCAAATGACATACATCAAATACATTCCTATTTTGTTCCTTTCATGTATACTAAAGTATGCACACTGTATGTCCCTCCGTGGACTCCAACATGTTCTGAATATAAATATAAATATTTTTCAAATCATCAGACATACAAGCTTGATGTCCACACCTTTTTCTTTTAACATAAATTCTGCTCAGGAGAGAGAAAATCATATTGTGTTCTTGTTTAAAAGCAGGGAAGAGGTATGGGCAGAAATTTTTTAATCAATTTTGTGTGGAAGCAGGAAGGATGCTCTTCTGCCTTTCAACAGACACTTGTGCAAAACTGCCTGCAACTTTATGGTCACACAGAGACTTGTCATATTTCCAAGTGTTAAGTACTGCTTTTGTTTTAAAATAAAATTCCCTAAGGGACTGTGAGTACTGGTAAGGGTTGCAGAAGAACTGCACTGACTGCTGCAAAATATGTTCAGCCGTTAGCATGATTAAACAGTGCTGATATGATAGGTTAGGCTCCCCCTTTAATTGTTTATACTTATGACATTTTTTGTATGTCCCTGAGGAAACAGAGAGAGTAGCCTTGGAGGACAAAATTTGCCCAGGGCTTTATTTTCTCATGTTGTCAGTTCAAGCAAGGACAGTAAAGAGCTATGAACTTTGAAAATGTGTTCAGATTTTAAAAAATGAACAACCATTTTCAGATACTGGGCTAAGGTTGATTATTAACCAGACATTGCAAGTTTCTAATTGCTGTATTTCTCTCAATTCCTTTAATGGAGATAGTCATTACTGCAAGATTATAGTTGTTATACTTGCTTCCTCTTACCCAAGTAGTTACATGACAAAGACACATGGTGCCTTTATATTTTACACCAGTAAATGACAAGGCTTTGTGTCAAGATACTGCAGAGTAAATCTTTAAAGCTTGGGCTGCTAAGCAGCACCAAACAGGTCTGCCTGCACACCTCATGTGCATGAAAAACAGATTATTGCATATTGCATTATTTTTATTCCTCTATATTTTGGTAATAAGGGCAATGTATTTGGCATCCACTTACCACACACAAAGAAAAGACAGTTTGAACACACACGCACACACAAACAGTCTTCTTTCATGCAGCTGGGGAGAGTACTGAAATTGTGGTAGCAAATAAATAAGGAGCAACTGTAAGATAAAAAATAATTTGATCTCACACAGTCCAACTGAGTAAATATAGTTGATCTTTATTAAATTTTGGGCTTCATTACAAAGAAAGTTGGACATCAATGAAATGAAGATGCTCCCCGTTGTCACTATAATCTCATCATTATCTCTATCAGTGCCCAGAGCACCAGTCTGGTTTTATTTTCATGTCCTTTAATTAATATTTCCTTCACTTAACTAATTGTATTGGGTTTTCATGGCCAAGATTTTGTACCATCGGGCTACCAAGGTGGCTGCTGTGAGAAGCTTCCAGAAGCTTCCTCCATGTCCAACAGAGCCAATGCCAAGCAGCTCCAAAGGTCAACATGCTGCTGGCCAAGACTGGGCCAATTAGAAATTACAAATTACAAAAAAATTCATTACACAGTTGTAATCATGGCCTGAGAAGAGTAGGGTGAGACTGTGATGGGAACAGCCCTGCAGACACCAAGGTCAGTGGGGAAGGAGGGGGAAGAGATTCTCCAGGCACCAGAGGAAACCCACTCCAGAGCAGAGAAAATGCCTGAGACGAGGCCCGTGGAGAGAGGAGCCCACACTGGAGCAGCCTATCCTTGAAGGACTGCACCCCATGGAAGTGACCCATGCTGCAGCAGTTTGAGGGGGATTGTTGCCTGTGGGACAGACTCACATCTGAGAAGTTCATGTAGAACTGTCTCCTGTGAGAGGGATGCCATGGTGAGTAGGGGAAGAGCTCCTTGCCCTGAGCAGTGAGAGAAACAGCATGTGATGAACTGACCATAACCCCCATTCCCTGTCTCCATGCACTGCTGCGGTAGCCGGGAGAGCTGGGAAGAAGAGGGGTGAGGGGAAGGTGTTTGTAAGGCCTGTTTTACTTCTCATTATCCTGTTCTGACTTTGTCAGTAATAAATTCAATTAATATCACTAAATCTAGTCTGTTTTGCCCATGATGGTATTTGGTGATTGATCTGTCCCAGTTCTTATCTCAACTCATGAATTCTTTGTAATATTATCTCTCCCCTGTCCACCTGCAGAGGGGAGTGAGAGAGCTGCTTTGGTGGGTGGCTGGCATCCAGCCAAGGTCAGCTCACCACCACTGATGAAGAAAAAGAATTGTGATGCTTGTGGAGCAATAATGAAACAGTGAGATAAACATGCATTTTCCAGACAATTGCTTACAGACTTTCTGAATTAGTTCAGGAAATTAGCAATCTATTGGCCTAGTAACATCTCTCTGAGTACAACAGGGATGTTCAGCCAGCCGGGCAGCTCAACCTCCATACCCTAACATGGCTCTAACTCTTGTCTGTGGCATTTTATGACAATATACAGATCTTGTAACTCTTGCAACACAACTTATAATTAATCTAGGATTCGTAACTAAGTTTTTTCTGAGACATTTTTGTAATGTTAAATGGCTTCCAGGTTGTAAGTGGAGCTTTGGTGCAAAAAAAAAAAAAGGGAGGACTACATCCAGACTGCTGAACACCTATATAACATTATTTTCTAATGAGAAGCTAAATTCTACTGTCATGGTCAGAATTATTCTAGTTTGGGGATCATATGAAATAAGATAACAAATTCTCAAAAAAGTAGTCTAGAGCAGTTGCAATGAATATATACATCTCACTTGTGCAACTCCATTTATTTCAGTGACACCAACACAAGCCAACTGAACCCAGAAAATTACTTAGAACTTTTCTGCTTTCTTTGAATTATGCCAAGATTATGTACTTCATGGTAAGCATGCCATCTGAGCACACACACTGTGGCAGCACCCCAAAAGCTTTCACTTTACAGTGAGTTGGTTCTTTCAGACAAGGAAGGTTTCCTCTGGTGGTTTCACTTGCTTATAATAGTGCTGACCTCCATTCCCAGTGGCATCTTCCTAGTATTCAGATGCAGGCCATGGAGCAACTAAAGAAATGCTATGTCCCACCTTAGGATCACACGAGAAAAATTCTGTCATGTCCTCCTGCCATCTCAGATCCAACTCCTTCAAAAAGCCAGTGGCAGTGGACAGCCACAACCACCAGGAAGGCAACCCACACTTGTCTGACAGTCAGGCACTACTTGTGTGTACACTGCAAGCTAGCTGCAAACCAAGAATTGTGCTAGTCAGCAGCTGTGATGGCAGCTTTAGGGGTTTCCACTGGTTTTGGCTGGGGCAGAGCTAATTTTCTTCACAGTGGCTGGCATGGGGCTGTTTTGGATTTGTGTTGGCAACAGGGAGATGTCTGTGTTATTGTTGAGAAGAGCTTATACAGAGCTTTCTGATTTTCACCCTGCCATGCTGCTGAGCATACTGGGGACACATGGGAAGTCACAGGTCTGTCTGTGTCCTCTGCAGCTTCACAAAAAAGAGAACAAGCATGAGACCAGAGAAAGAGAAGCCTGGGTGCCTGCTTCAGCAGGGACAACACAGAATAGTTTCACTTAGCACATTGTGGTTCTGGGAGCAGTAAGGAGACATCATCAGGAAGAAGAGAGCAATGCACAGCTGCAGAAGACAAAGATCTGTGAGTTTCAGTAATAGGGACATACACATAGGAGAGCTTCTGCAAGCACATAGAGCATCTGAAAATTCATGATGTTCATGATTGGTGTCTACCGGTGCTAGCAGAACTCTTATAACAAAGGTGAGCAGGTGTCTTGAATTAGTCATTGCCACTGTTTTCCCCCCAGCAGTCCTCAAGACACCTACTGACCAGCTTTATGGATGTCAAAAGAGGACCAAGACAGCATCCCTCAAAGAGCACTGAAATGGAAAAGGAAAAGGAAAAGGCTGTTTGCAATTCTCATCCATCTTAAAAGCAGATTAATAGCTGCTGAGAGAACAAAGTCTGTGTTCATTGGTAGAACAAACTAAATATAATACATTACTATAGGCATGAGATTTTGATTCTTCTTTGAGCTTCTTCACATTTAATACTCAGCCTCTCAGACTGGAAAAGGAGAGGAAAAGGAGAGTGCTGTATATCATGAAGGAAGAGAGGCCAGTATCTCAAGCTGCATTACATGTCTGTGGTTTTGTTGTTTAGCGTTTTTGGAAAATTAAGTCACTTGGATTCAACCACCATCTTTATCCATCATTCCTTTAATTCAAATAATGAGAAAAATGTCAGGACTCCCTATCTCTGTTAAAGACCCATGTGAACAGCGGTCAGCAAATCTCAAGAAGGCAATTATTTCATTTAAGACATGGGTTCCGTTTTTGGTTTGTGGGGTTTTTTGTTTGTTTGGGGTTTTTTTGGTTTTTTTTTGGTTTTTTTTGTTTTGTTTTTTGTTTTTTTGTTTTTGTTTTTTGTTGTTGTTGTTGTTTTGTTTTGTTTTGCTTTGTTTTTAAATTATATCCCCACTTTTCCAGCTTTCTCCACATCTGCCATGAATGTGTGATTTATGTCACTCAAGGAATCACCATCAAATTTCTTCTAAAAAAATGTTTAATATAAACTTCCAAAAGCATAAAGTCATAAATGTAAGGTCCACTGTAGTATTTATTATATGAATGAAAGATACAAAGAAAAATAATGTGTAAATCAATTCATGCATGCATAGAAACACAAAGAATTATGTGCAGAAGTATATACCTGTTAAAAATTCACCTCAAGTTCAGTGAGAAATTCATGTTGGATGCCTTTGCACCTCTTAACAGGTGACATTTGAGCTTCGAGGAGGGGAGTATCAGCCCACACCCTAATGCCAGGTTTTGGTGGCCTGAGTGCTGTAAACTGCAAAGTTGCTGACTTCCAAGAGGTCCTGCAGAGGGAGAGAGGTGATGGGGAAGCTACTGTGGCCCAGCAGAGCTCAAAGAGCTTCATCCAGGACTGCTGCTTAGGGTTGGATGTAGTTGTCTGTCAGTCTTCCTCCTGGCATAACCTGGGTTGGAATTTTCCTCAGAAGCCCAGTAAATATTGTTTCATCCAGGCAAATAGTACATGTAAATAACATTCCAAGACATTAGACAACAGCAGTTGGTTAGGCAGCAGAATTTCCAAGGAACACTGTCTCTGATAAGCTCAGAGGGAGCTGAATGGCCCATCAATCAAGGCGGAGGCCTAAAGAGAATTCCTGGGATGTAGAGCACCCAGAGTTGGAGGATAGGGGACCATTAACAAAAAAAATCAAACACT
>WEIU01012880.1:16599-29201 GCA_013389925.1 Aegithalos caudatus | reverse complement strand
CACTGGAAGGTTTATTAACATTAGCACAACAGTAGACAAAATTCTAAGTAGTAAAAAATATATGCAACTATGTAATTAAAATTGGTATCATAATGCCTAACCTCAAAGGGCTTGGACTAAGACTATCCTGGCAACTTTTACTTTCAAGCTCTAAGTGTCACAATGTCAATGTTTCTTTCTCACAGGCTTCTGGGCTACAAAATACCTACTTAAGGCTCTATGGAAAGCCTTGTTTCTGGCTGTATGGAAAGCATAATTTTTACAAAACCTGGGCCTCAAAGACAACCTTGAAAAATACAGATTTTTAAAATATTCTAATTAATTTTTTTTTTTTTGGGGGGGGGGGGGGGAAGAAAAAAAAAAGGAAAGAAAAACATGACAGTTTGCAAAAACTCTACAAAGTTTTAAGTTCAATTAAGTCTCCTTGTTCCTAAAGATGAACAAAGTTCTATTGTTACAGTGTCCATGGAAAGGTACACTAATCAGCTGTCATTTTTTAAAGTCATTAAATAACCACAAAACCTTCTTACCAGAAAACTACCTCTTAACTCCTTGTCCTTATGTTTAAAACCTAACCACTAGTTGGGAACCACAGCATTTTCAGTACAAGAACTTGTCACCTGTTGCCTTATCTTGCAGAGTTCTGCTGAGCTGACGAATGAAGCCACTGCCACTCAACACCAGAAGCTCCTCACAATTATTTCCTCCTTTTTGAAAAGGTGAGCATACACAAGGCTCAGCAAAAGGAATATGCTAATCTAAAGACAGGTGATTCTTTGTGACACACCATCTAAACATATACTCATGGACATATCTCCTGCTTTACCATCAACCAGAACCAAAAATGTGAAAATTAGGAAGTGGTCGTGTAACCTTAGAAAAAGCACATGAAAAAAATCTGTGTAACACCGGAGCTCCTAAGCAAAGGGACGCGATGAAGATTGTGCACAGGTAATTTTCAGTTAAATCAAAATTGCAATTAGCAGATGCTAAGATTCTTCAGTGGGTGATAAACACTAACAGACAGTTCCTGTTCATTCCCCTAATCAGTAAGCATCATGTGATATCAGACATGAAATGATGTGTGGATTAATGGTTTTGTGATCCATAAAGTTACATGCTGTAAGACTTTACCTAACATATTAATTTCAATAATGTGAGTGGTACCACATGCTGAAAACCATTAATATAAGTTGGTTTGGTTTTTTTTTTTTTAAGGGGGAAGAAAAAGTTAGTGTTGGAGATGCAGTCATGTATAATGACTCAGTGATGACAGACTATTTACTAATAAATTGTTGTCTGCAAAAAACTGATTCCTTACCTGGTGTGCTACAAGCCAATAGTTACACACTCTGGAGAGGCACTGATTGTTTATTTCATGGTTGCACAAGCCTGGATGCCTGGTGGAATTTTACAAATCAAGCAGCCCAAATATAAAGCTTTTTGCTATTTATACATTTTAGTAAACAAAGAAATTAATGTTCATTTGCCACAATGTTACATATTTGTTACATAGTTCTTATTAATTAGTATCCTATCTTCTACTGGTTAACAATTCTCTCCCTTCCCATAGTAATTAATCTGCATGCTCAGTCTTCCTTTTCTTTTGAGTCAGTGGGCTTCTTGGGTTGGTGGTATGTGAGCTAGTGGTCGCAGATTCCCCTGCAAGAATTACCTTTTACCCAGTCAGAGCTAATTTCAGCACAGTTGCTGAGTTGGCTTTATTAGTTTCTCCCTTATCTTGGGAGTTCTACCAGATGTCACATAAATTCTGCATTCTTTGTGTCTAATATAAGTGAACAACCTTTCTTCCCAAGCCTTGTTAAACCTCCCCCTAGATCTGAGTTCATTGAAGTATGTCAAGTCCTAAACTTAAACAAGGATTTATTTCTCTGATACGTGGGCATCATTTAGAGTTTGCTTGTTAGCTGCTATCTGTTTCACAGATTAAATCTCCCTTCTTGTTGATTAGGATTGAAAGTATACAAAGATCAAACATCAAAGAACATCCTTTCTTAAGAAAGCTTTTACATATTCCACATGTTGCAATAGGACAGTACATCAAAGATTAATATAAACCTTTGCAGCTGTTTTGTTCTTATCATTTCACCCTTTGGGGACTCAGTTAAATGCACATTTTTATAATGGTGTGTTTTCTAGAAAGACATGATTATTTTTACCACCAGCTCCTTGTGAGCTGCCAGGTAACACCTTCAGTTGATAGGGTGTGACCCCAGCCCCACTTGGACCTTTTGTAAGCCCTTGACTGCCTTACAACAGTTGGCTTCCCTTGTGCACCACCTATGCACTTTGATACCCTGTTAATGTGGTGTGATTTCACACCATCCTGACCACAGGAAGGAAAAGAAATAATTTTTTACATGCCACAGTTGAAAAAATAAATAATTAGTAGCACTACAGTGGGATGGGGATGGGCTTTCTGGTATACTCCCAAATTGAGAGGTCACAAGTCACTTGTGCCATTGTCAGTATCTCCACAGAAATATCACTGGTAAACTTTTCCTAACTTACCCCATTGGTACTGGCTATGCAATAAAGCCTAGGCCCACAGGGATTGAGAGACATGGACCATGCTATGCAAGCAAAGCCAGTTTATTACACTAATCACCCATACTTATAGCTCTCTAAGTTCTGTACAAAATTTTCCACTTGGACCCCTTTGTCTCTGTTCCCTTAGTAAAATAATCTTTTTGGTTATACAGTCCCTGTTACATTCTTCTGCACCACCAATGTCCTTCTTACATCTTCTATCATCAGAGTGGTCAGACTGACCAGACATGATGCCTTCACTTTTGCTCTTGCCTTGAGTTTATCTGTCCTATGGCTTCCACTCCACCAGGGCCAAGAGGTTGGAAGAACTACCCAGCTCAGTTTCTGTAGCTGTCTGATCTTCCACATAGGCCCATGCTAGAAACCAAAAACAAGTTTATTTTCCACTTAGTGTAGCTCAGTCAGTACAGCTTAGTACCTTTGAAAGACCATTAATGTCTAAACTGAAACAAAGCCATATAAGCTGGTTAGACTGTGGGTAAGCAAACACAATGCAGATTTTCCCATTTTGTCCTTAAGCAAACACAGAGAAAGAACAGCTCAGGATTTTCCCTGCTGGTTCTGTAATATTGTCTTGCTGGCAGTGGAAATCAGATCTCCAGCAGGTAGTCACCAAAAGGCTGCTCAGAATTGTTTAACTCACAACTCACCCATGGGTATGCCCCTTCTTGTGCCCTGGCTGGCATCACGGCTTATCTGTACCTGAAAAAAGGTCTGGCCACTCTCTCCTGTCTTTCTGCTACAGTGCAAAGTTCCAGAACCTGAATTAGTAGTAGAAGAAACCAACAAAATTGCACATAACACTTAGGTTAATTTTGCTATGCAAAGGCAATGGATTCATATCCAATACCCAGAGACAAAGCTTTCTGTGTCTTTTGCAGGACATGATAAGATATCATGATCAAAGTCAATTTTTCCAGGTGAATTCCTGTAAGAGGCTGAAACTGCAAGCAAGAGATACTACAAGGAAATCTGTAGGCAGAATTCCCACAGATTTTTGTATTTTCATCTCATGACCAGTTCCATTACTTCATATTATTTTGGAATTTTATCAGTAATGACACTTAGACTACTTTTAAAATATTTTGGGATAGACAGCCTTGAGTTTAGAGGGTAAACACATTGTTTTCTTTATCAACAAAACACTGATATTTTTTCCCAAAATATAGCAAAGAGAAATAGCAGAATGGAAAAATGCAAACAATAATCTCTTTGTGGTTCAGTTGTCCTGGTGCCCTGAGACTGTTAATGCATTTTCTATACTCTGTCACCTGTATATGATCATCTTGATTATCTTCCATAAAATCAGCTTCCCGAAAAGAGAGCACCTGGTATTTGGTACTATACACAGGTATTTTTAGAGGGTTTTAGTTAGACTTAGTAACAGCTACAGCTTTCTGTCTTTGACCTCATTCTGTTGTTCTAATTGCACTTACGCGATGCTCATATTGTTTACATTTTGCTCCCTTACAGACAGTTTCACAATCAATTACAAAAGGACCCAAGTTACACATGTTATAAAATATTAGGGCTAATTTTGCTCTGCTCCTCTGTTGCCTGAAACCTTTTATGACTATTGTTTATTCTCAGCTACATCATTTTACCTACTTTGAGGTCATCATTTTGAGACTGATGACAATCACAGTTATGTTTCTTCTAGAGTGACTCAGCCAATTTCCTGAGTACACCCATTTCCTCACCCCTGGCTTCGATCCTATCAAGAATTGGCTTCAATTCCACTTTCCTCAGTATGGCTCCAATATTGCTGAGCTTATACAGGTCAGCTAACTGGGCTATGCACTCTATACCTCAAGTGATGGGGAATGCCAAGTTGAATCCCGGATCTTAGCATTGTCCCAGTTTGTACTTGGCAAGCAGTCCTGTGGAAGAAACAGAAAGTGGAAGATATGACCTGTTAGCTGGGATTTAGGCAAGTAGAGGTGTCTAAATATTGGATTTACTCACAGATTCCCAGTCTGCCTGCATGGATTGCACTGCCTCAGTAACACACAGGTGCCCAGGTTCCCTGAATGATGTCTCTTCTCACTGGTGACCCCATCCTACACATCCACTCTTGGCTCACGTTTTTGTCAAAAAAAAGCATTTTTTATCTCAAATGGTTTCTTAATTTTCAATGGACATGGGGAGAAGTTTAAGATTGCCAAGTGAATCAAAACAGATTGCAAGATGTCAGTGCTACAGTTAAGTCTGCAAGCAGGTATCTCTGCCTTTGCCAGGAAAAAGAAAAGTACAATATACCAAGTCTGCTATATCGTACTGACAAATCACTCTAGTTCCACCAAAGTATCTCTGATACTAGCAAAATACATCTACTTTCCTATTCCTTCTACAGATGAACAAAGCTCCAGGTACAAAAACGTAGTTTTGGCATTTTGGCATTCAGCATGCACCAGAAGAGTCTATAGCACAGAATCACTCGGAGATTTCATCAAGATGTATCTGTTGTATAAACTTGCACCACAGTTATCTCATTCCTAATTTGGCTAGGAGGCAACCAAGAAATGAGGTCTCAAAATTAGCAGTTGTACCTGCAAAACATTATTAAAAGGCAGTCTACTTAAAAAGCCACCAGCTGTGTGTATGACTTCCTGTGGACTAGAAGTGTGAAAATTTTCCAAATATAAAGCTACCAGTAAATAATAAATTTTTAAAAATTACACAAATAAACAGAAAATTCTTGAAACCATCAAAAATTATTTGAAACCACCAAAAGTTGGCCTGAATCACTGAAAATGCTTTGAAACCATCAAAAATTGGCCAAAACCCACCATAAACTGTTTGAAACCACCAAAAATAATCTTTTGAAACTGCCAAAAATTGGCTGAAACACAACAAAAATTGGCTGAAACCACCAAAAATTGCTTGAAACCATCAAAAACGGACCCAAACTCACAAAAAAGTTTCAAACCCACCAAAATTGGTTTTTGCCAGCAAAATCAGACTTCATTAAGCTCTCCCATACTCTTCATTAAGCTCTCCCATACTCTTTGTTTTTTGTTTTATGAGCTGTAGTAGTAATTTTCATCAAAACACTGCTCATAGGTATGTTGCTCCTGACTTGCAAAAGCTAGTTCCTTTGAACAAAGGAAAATTTTCAATACTAAACTACACTCTTAGGTGTAATTATGCTCTGTTTGGCTTTTCAAATGTTGAAGTAACAAATCAAGATAAGTGTAAAAATAGGAGTGAGATAAAACACAACCCAAAATGTTATTGTATTCCTTATCTATCTGTGCTCAAAATTGTTACTGTGTCTTCAAGACCCTGCAGCCAGAAATGAACTGCAGGGCAGCAGAGGGGGGTGCTGGTCGTTTTTAGAAGTCAGTCACCCAAGCTGAGTTCTTATGTTTGTTGGCTTGATTCTAGTCTCTCTCTTGTCACTTGCCTCTCTTGCTTCTTGCCTCTTGGCTCTACTGGCAACAGTAGCAATCCAAGAAGCTGCATTTCACAATCAAAAACTGTTTCAGAGTGAATTTTGCATCAGTAATGACCAGAGGGCACCATTTTCAGTGCTTGGGGACACTGTATTTGCCCCTGCAACACAACCATGGGAACAGCAACATTGATAGCTACGGAGTAGGGGAGGAGGCAGAGAGGGAGCAGAGTCTGAATTGCTCAGGCTGGCTCCTTGCTCTCTGCTGCCAACAGCAGAATATCACCCCTCCATGAGTTCCAGCCCCTGACCGAGTACCAGCCCCCGAGTGAACACCAGCCCTGACTGAGTAGGAGCCACCAGAGATTCCAGTCACATTTGCAGACAGAGCTGCTGCCACCAGAGATGGAGGGGGAGGGCAGGGCTGCCACCATTTCCCTTTGTCACCCCACAGTGGTCAGCAATGGGGCCACCATACTGGGGGGTGCTCTGCCAGCTGCAGCATCACTCTGTCCCCGGTGTCAGTGAGATTTCAGCACTTTAATAATTAGTGACGGTTACTGATATTTTTCACCTGTTGTTGTTCTGGTTTTTTTTTTTTTTATAGACTGTTACTTTTTTTCACTTATATCTACTCATATTTGCTTCTCCTTATTGGTGGAAATGAATTGGTTAAACTACAAGGGAAGTAACTCACTTTAGACTGTGCACCCCCTTAACTTGTCTTAAACCAAGACATACACCTGCTTCTACAAATAGTTTGACATCTAGGAAAAAAGAGAGGTGAACAGGGTAACGATTCAATTACTTCTTAAAAACTGACCACTTAAGAAAGTTATCTGCTGGCCACTGCTTTTCAAGGAGAAAAAAAAAATTAGTTTCTCTTTTGTGTGCATGGTTGGAACACACTGTAAAGAAGACTTTCTTCAACATGTACAGAATGTTCTTGCACAGTTTCCTTCTGATTGAATTCTGATGATAGAGAAAATATCTTTTGAAAAAGCACTGTAAACGTTCTGGAAATACCACTACTGTGACCATCACGACACAGAATTGGATGGACAAGAAAGGACTTCAAATTCCAATTAACTGAGAATCCAAAGTGCCAAGAATTCCGTTCAATATGAACACCTTCAGTAAACTCCCCCATGGCTACCTGACTTTTAAATCTGCCTTAGTCATAAACTGTGAGATTTAAGAAAAATTGTGATGTTGAAACCAGAGGTTAATAGAAATGTTATCAACAACAGGAATCCATCAGAAAGGATAATGTTGAAATTTAAAAAGTGTTTAAAACAAATCAATTAAGCCCAGATACTGAAAATCTAACAGGATGAATAGATATAGAGGACATACAGCATTCTTAGACATACTGGAAAAAGAAGCAAGAAAAAAAAGCAAATGTCCAAAGAATGAATACTTCCTTAGAGTTGTGATAATTTATATATTTTCTCAGATAAATAAATGTTTATAACAGTATTGTATTGTACTGTATTGTATCATATTGTATCATATTCCATTGCATTGTACTGTACTTTTTCAATGCTTATTTTATTAAAGGACTATTATAGGGGTTTTCAGGCCTATGGTGACTGAGTTTGCAGGACCACTGGTGAGCCTCAATGAATGATGCCAAAGTATCTACAGAGGTATCCCTGGTGTTGCTCATGATAGGCCTGGGAAGCTCCCTTAGTATTTTCACATTGAAATTTGAATGAGCTGACATTGAGTGAATTGAGTGACATGACACTGAATTGAGTGTCAGCTCTCAGTGGATATTCTGCCTGCCTCTGCAGCCTTCAACCTCCAGATTATGAAGAAAACAAACTAAACTGGCCAATCCCACCTACCAGCACAGTAGAAAAAGTAATATGATGCTATGGGGAGACATTCATATCAGTAAACTTACTTCTAAGACTATATGTCTAGAAACAGGTTTAACTGAGTCTCTGAACTAGAATGGCAGGCTGGACTAATATTTAACAAGGAGGAGTACTGAGAGCTCTGATGTAGTCTCCAAAGGATTAAACAAATGGCAGGGCACCAAGGACCCTTTGATTCTCACACTGTCATCACACGTGCTCTTGACTATTAGACAAACGTTCATAAGTTAGTACATAAATCCACACTTAGGTATTGACCTGATTTCCAGAAAAGTTCAGTGTAATTCCCACTTTGATCCCAATACAGCAGGCCCTCTTCCTCCCAGGAGAGAAATGCATCTTCTGCTAAGACTGGGGGCTTTATAAAAGAAGCAGCAAATATAATGAGATCATCAGCAGGAAAAGTGTTATATGTCTTATGTATCAATATTACAGATCAATGTTGCAATCACTGGGGTTTTTTTGCATTTGAATTCGTATTAAAAGGCAAGGGGGCATGCAGCATTACCCAAAATGGCAAGACATGCTGGGAAGTGCACCTGTATAGACCGTTCTCCTCGCTGCCATCTGCATTCCCTTATGTATCATGACTATCCTATATTCTAGGTAAACACTACCTTTATACTTTTATAAGTGAATTTATAAATGAATTTTTAGTAAGACTATCAAAGGCACAAGCAGAAGCTAGAAACTGATGCCATCAGGTATCTGGAAATGGGTCAGGAATGCACAGACAAAGAAATCCTCAAGTGCTGAGAAATTAATAAGCAGGTAACATAAATATTTGTGGTGAATTTGGAAGCCCATGAAGTAAATGCTTTCTCAGAGTTGTTAATTCTGCATATTCTGTATCTTTCAAACTGCATTCTCAGCAGCAGCAATGTGTTTTTTCCAAATATATCTTACTTCTGTATATGAAATGTTGGAGTCCAGAACATTCCTTTGGTAGCCCTAGAAGGTGAGGGGCCTCGGCAGGGATGTCTGGGACCAGATCAAGAAGGTTTGATACCTGTACAGGGGAGTTGGAAACCTTGGCACAGAGCCCAGAAAGACACTGGCTTTGATTTCAGTCCATGGGAAAGGCTTCCAGCATTGAGAGAGGAATTGCAAGTCACCAAGGTGGGAAAAACAGTAGTGTAGTTTATCACCAGGTGAAATTTCTGTAGATTTGGGTTTTTAGCATGGAGGTGAATGGGACAAAATGGAGGATTTGGGGCAGTGCCCTGAGTTCCTCTTCTTCTTCTTCCCCTCCATCAATCCAAAAGTGATGGCACTTTTGGATTGATTTAGAGTACAGATATTTTGTCTAACATAGGTAATAAGTATTGGTAATCTTTTGTAAATATAGTACACATAGTACATAATATAAAGAGTTAATGCTGCACAAGGGCAGTCAGTCGTAGTGGTCAGTTGGTCGGGAGTCAGCAGTGATCTGAGCTGCTGCAAGAACCTCAGCAGGGCAAAGAAAGAATGTATTAGATAACAAAGAATAAACAACCTTGAAAAACAGAGCCAACGATTCCTCGACTCCTTCTTAGGTATTGGGGATTGGGAAAAAGACGTTTTCTAACATCTTGGGAGTCATTTTCAACACAGAGACAATCCTGAGAATGAAATATGAAAATCAAACTAGCATCTTCTTAATAAAATTGCCCTCATTTGTTTACATTTACAGGGTTTTTTAAATACACCAAGTTACAGAGAGTTTAAAGACTTGCCAAAACAAGAACATTCTGAAAAGTTCTGAAAAGGGTCAGATGCAAATGGCTTATGAGAGAAAGTTCTTCATGGATGTATTTACATTCACAAATTGAGGAAACATCTGAGGCTGCCACAGCAAGAATACTGGGCTGGCATGCAATGAATCCTTTGCAGAACCCCAAATTGGCCACTACATGAAACAAGTCATTGTGGAAATCAGACTAACATGCATCTTGGTCTTCTTGAGCTGCCACATACCTCTTAAAAGTCACTTACATCAAGATGTTCAAAAGCTTTTAAGAATTTTAGGTAACTGGATCTCTAGGTGATGTAACTTGGACAGCTTGAAGGACACATTAGGCTTCCGTTCCAGTTGGAGCTTACAGGAACTTTGCCAAAGCATCTTTTTTAAAAACTGTCTCAGTCTGGTTATGCATCAGATAGCTGGCTTCTCTGGGAATGAGTTTTGACCTCTGCGTGAGTTACAGTGGAATTACTAGGGGATACAGTGGAGATATTTGAGATTTCTGGTGTGCTTGGAAATCTAGTGATATGTACAAATTTGATGCTATCAGTAAATTAAATTCTGCTAATGAGTACCTGCAGTTACAGAGAAGCATCTTTAAGTCACCTTAAATTGCAGTAGCTGCCATGATGCCCCTCCATGGACATGCATACACTACAGCACACTGAAATACCGTAACTCCATCTTCAACAGGCCACTGAACATTCAAAAAATATAGAAATTATGCAAGATTTCAGAACCATGTTAGTATTTTAGTTAGAAGTGAGGCTTAGATGCTTCACTGAGCAACATGTACTGTCTAAAGGTGATATGCTTAACATAATATAGACTCAGTTTTCAGTCACTTCTTATTGTCCCAGAACAACATTTAACATAAAACCACCTATATTTGCAGAAAGAAATAATTTTGTACTGATCAATCTTTATTCAGTTTTGCAGGCATGCATGTATTTGTGGACAACCCTGAGACCTGAACCAAAGTTCAAACAAATTGCTTTTAAGTTTCCAGTACTCAAGAGATATTCTCTCCTTGGAGCAAAGATGTAAAAAAGACAAAGGGTGTATCAGAATGGAAAACCCACACTTCTGTTTAAATGTATGTGCACCTAAAGCATCCAAACATATTTCTTGTAATGTGTTTATCGTCCTTTGAAATTAAACTGTATTTAATAGTCTTCTTTGATTACTATTCCCTATAGTCACATATAGTCTACTATATCCATATGTAGCCATGAAATCCCAATAAAACTATAAATAACATATCATACACAATATAAGTAATGCTAGGAAACAATACAACAATATAGATAAATATTAGAATCAGGGGCTATCTATTGGTTTTCCCACAAAAGGCATCTTTCTGAGAAAAGTTAGCATAATGCCTACTGCTCAGTTAAGGCCTGTTGAAAATGTAAACAGGAAGGAAATTTTCAAAGACCTGTAACTGAGTAATGCCTCATATTAACTCCAGTCTTCTGAAGCTGGCAGTACTCTAATACCTGTTACTGAGGAATTTCTTTGTCCTGATACGCAAGTTTCAGTTGTGCCTTTAAAATTCCTTTAAAATTTTCCATACTTGTCATAAAATAATTTTGGCTTCTTCACACCCAATACCTGTAAATTTATTCATTACAATGTTGCTAGTACTCCATGAGTCTCCATATGGCAGCAGAGGTAAAGTTTATTCCTTTCTATGTCCTTGATCCAGTCTTAGCTCCAAGGCATAAGAATACCTTGGTCTCTTTTGTATGAATGATCTAAGCACCTTAAAAAGGTAAATTTCTTTTATAGTTCCACCAATTCATATTCATAATTTCATTCCCTAAGGAAATTTACTATAGCTTGGTTTTGACCCAATAGTCTAATATTTTTGGGGTTCCCACCATATGAAAATGTTGGGGTACAGGGAAGGGAGATAAAACATTTTTCTGAGGAAATTGAAAACGTAAATAGTATTGTCCTGAAAACTCCTGTGAGGAGAGAGTTTAACTTATGTTGTTTTGGGGGAGTGGTGGAGGGAGGGTGGGTGTTCTTCCTTAGACCTAATGAGGGCATTCATAAATCACTATGACTGACAATACCCTGCCAAATATTTACATCTCTGTGGTAAGCAAATTATGATTCGTACATCCAAATTACGTCAAAATAATTCCTCTTTGAAAAGATGGGAAGGTGAATTGCTCCAAGTGAAGTTGTAGGAATGTTTTTATGTCACACAGAAATCTAGCTAATTGCCGTGTCCTGATGAATTTATCTTCTGTATGACATACATCCTAGTATCAGTCAAAAGCTTCTTGCTTACAATTACATTGGTCATAAGGAAAGGTGTTAAGAAAGGCACACTCTGTCCAGAGGTAGAGCTGGGTAGCAGGGTCTACACAGACAAAAGAATGTTGCCACCACCATGATCATTATGTGAACAAGGACGTTCCTCACCTGTATTGAACAAATAGGTGCTGCAGATTCACCTGCTTTCATATTGCAGTTTCTCTGCTACCTCATCCCTCTGACCACTTTACCGATCAACGCAACAGCTACATCCACCTTCAAATACTCATCTCCTTTGCGAAAAACTACAACACATTTCTTGCTTCTCCAGGAACGAGAAATGGTCCTATTTCAGGCTCTCTGCATCAGGAGATATGTGTGATCATACCACAAGTACAGTTTGGTCTTTGCTTAGGAGTTGCTCAGAAGTACAGAGAAATCCAACAAGGCAAATTATAGCAATGTTACAATTGTTAGATATATAAAGTACTAGAGTGGGCAGAAATTGTCCGCAGTCTGAATGACTGACTGACTGACCTGACTCCTATTAAAACGTAAGAAGAAAACAACAACAAAAAAATCAATTAGGATTATCAAGACAAGTTCATATACACTACCAGTACAGCAATTTTTTTCAGGAAAATAATTGAGAGGAAGATACATGGCCAAATAAAGCAAATAATCTATCCTCTTATTAAAAAAAAAAAAAAAAAACAAACTAAAAACAAAACAAAACAAAACAAAAAAAAACCAACAAAAA
>WEIU01012880.1:0-13757 GCA_013389925.1 Aegithalos caudatus | reverse complement strand
GGGTGGAGGACGCACTTAAGACGCGCGGCACTGCGGGCCCTTGGCAGGAGTCCCCCCTTTGTTTGAGTCAGCCGCCGGACAGCACCCGCCTGGGGAGCGCCTTGTGCCGGTCCGGGTCCCCCGTACCGACACTGGGCTCTGCCTCGCCCGAGCGCCGCCGAGAGCGGCGAGTGACCGGCGCAGCCCTTGTGCATCCTCCTTTTGTTTTGTTCCTGTGATTCTCGTGTTTATCGTGATCCCTCTTCGCGAGGAAAATGTTGAGGCAATTCAATATTTAGGTCAGTGAGCCCGTTGCTAACGCAGTGCCCGTGTTTTGGGGCTGGTTTCAGCGCGTGTTGGGGCCCTCGTTTTCCGTCGTTACGCAGCCAGAGTTGGGATCGCCCGGCGGGACGGCGGCAGCCCGGCCATGGCCTCAGGGCCCAAGGGGTGACGGAGGTGCGCGGCCGAGGACGCTAACGGGATTTAGCTTCCCCTTCCTCCGAGTTGGGCTGGTGATGGCGGGGGTGCTGGTGGAATAAGACCTTTTTCAGTAACGTTTTTCCCTCCTGTCGAAGAGGAGCGATTGGGTATAACCCTACCCGCCCCGGGTTGCGGGGCACATTTGTGGAGAGATTGTTGCCCGGGGGCGGCCATCGCTGGAGGCGGCGGGCCGGTGATGCCGCATTTTCTGAGCTGCAGGTCAGCACCCGCGCTCACCGCTCCACCCTGGAAGGGAAGGGCAGTCGGATTTCGCCGGCGCCTCCTCCCGCCGGAGCCGGCGGCCTGCGGGAGATATAAATAGGGACTGACTTCAGCAGGCGGCGGGGNNNNTCCGCCCATGTGACCGACCCAGCGCGGGCAGCGGCACCGCCGTGCGGGCGGTGCTCCCGAGCGAAGCTGCGGTAAGGGGTCGGCCGGGGTGCGAGCGCCCTAGCGGGGTTCCTGCTGTCGGGAGGCGCCTTGGAAATGAACGCGGGTTAAACCCCGACCGCCTCCCGGAGCCTGGAAAAGCACGACTTGTTCAGCGTTGGGTAGCAACGACTTGATCGTGCCGTTAGGCGCATGGATTTCAAGCAGTGGAAGACTGCAGACCAAAGGAGCTGCTGAGAGTCTAATTTGTGCTAGAATATTAGAGTCGGCACCTAAAGCAAAATTTGTTAAGTGGGGAAATTTGTTTTAGCGCGCTAACTTGGAAATTAATTGATGTTGGGACTCTGACAGCATGTTGATCTTACCTGGTTAGTAACAAAACGGCAGAAGTAGCCTGTGTGTGTGTGTGTTCTGTAGACACAGAATGTCGAAGATGACAAGATTTTTTTAGATTTCCTCTACGTGGTTCAGGCTTTTTTCTACCTCCCTTGACTGGTGCATATGGCTGTAAAACGTATCAGAATAAGTGTGAAGCCGTGTTGTTGCCAGAAAGGAAGCTATTTATACCTGGAAGGTGTTATAAAGCTATAAATAGTACAGCTATTTATACCTGGAAAATTAGGTCCTGTGACCACCAGCAGACAAGATCAATTTTGCTTGTTTACTTTCTCCTGGTTTTGGTTTACTATGATCCCAGAAGTTTAGTTTAGCTAAATGCACTCGTCAGTTGCAGTACTAAGGAAACATAAGTTTACTACTTGCAGTGTGAGCTCTCTTAATTAGAAGCATTTTTCTTTACAGTGTAATGAATTAACTTTTGGCGTTTTTTGACTTCTAGCAAGTGTCAGCAAACAAATATCTCTTACTGTGGCAGTTTCTGAACATGAAAACATCAATCCAAAGTTTATACTAAAATGTCTTCAGATGCCATTTGCACAGCTTCTATTCAATTTAAATTTTAGTGTAATTTTGTTACATGCCCTCAATTTGTAGCAAATGCACGATTACTAAGTTCCAGTTTTATTGCCCTTGGGAATCAAGGATTCGGCTGTTATACAGTTTTCTACTAAACGTGCTTTGCAGAGGTTAACAGGCAGTGAAAGTGAAAACCTTATTTCTAAAATGTTTAGCACTGTCTGCCTCTGGGAGGCTTAGAAGTTTTGATACAATTTTTTTAGGAAAGGTTTTTTTCTTTTGTAAATGTGTAAGCTGTGTAATAGAATGTATGCAACAATTTGGAATTGTTAATGTTATCTCTATTGGAAGAATTTTGTGAGAATAAGTACTGGTAATTGTGGAATTAGTCTCAAAATTATGTGAGATCAGCACTGAAAAAGCAGGGCTTTTCTGCTGGAGTCTCTTGGCTCTGCTGGAGTCCAGCAAAAATAAGCTACGTTACTTGCCAGAACTTTTTTGTGGGTATGGACGTAGTCTTACTTATTCTGCACAGCCCTGTTACTGCTCAGAAGCTGGTACTTGAGGTTTTTTTGGCTGTCAAGTTAAATTAACCTGCACATGCAGTTCAGTGCTTGTAGCAATGTATCTACATAACTTGGAATACAAAGTGCTCCAGCCAAACTACCACCTGTAGGTATTTGTTATTGTTATCAGAACCCTCAGGAACTTGTCAAGGTTACTGAGAAAAACAGGGCTAAAATAAGTAAGGAAGAGCCTGGGAAATAGAATACCAGGAATGCAACACCTAGATAAAGGAGACCCACAGAGCGATAACCCTGGGACCAATGATGTTTCCTGGAGGGTGCGTGCTGGATGCAAGGACAAGACAGAGAATCGAATCAAATAATGACAAATGAGTGAACAAGCAGCCTTAGAATCTATAACTGTAGTTTAATGTAAACCGTAAACGGCTTCTGCTCAATCAGATTGGTTGCATTATTCGGTTGCCCATTTTCTCCCTGCCAACAAGTGCTCAGCAAGTATATTGTTTCTCAGTATTAGTATGATGACACTTTCTTGTCTTAAAGGTTCATAATGGTGTTGCTTAGCAATAAAATGCAGTCTTGAATGGTATATTAACATTCATATAACCCTCTTCAAGAACAGAGATATAACTTGGTGTGGGGCAGGGTGAGGAAACATACTTATAATTCTTAATACTTCTAACCCTGTAATTGATTTTGGTGACATGCCAGCTCCTGATGCAGTTTTTTTGTTTTATTTACAGCATTGAGATGACTCAGGAGACAAACCAGACCCCAGGGCCTATGCTGTGTACTACAGGATGTGGATTTTATGGAAATCCTAGGACAAATGGGATGTGTTCTGTTTGCTACAAAGAACATCTTCAGCGGCAGCAGAATAGTGATAGAATCAGCCCAATGGGTAAGGGAGTTGTTGGAAGTTTCTTTATTTATTTTGAAATAAAATATATAGAGGATTATAATGAGTACTACAACATTTTTTAGGAGAACTTCTGAAAGCTAAACTGAAAGAATGACTATTCAAAGAGAATACTATTTTAAAGCACAATAAAGATAAAAATAATTTCTGTGTAATGTGTTCTTACTTGCCTGGCATTCAACCATAACTTGCTTTCTCACTTAGCCAGTTCTGCTAGCATTTTCTTATGCAATCTGTATTTTGGTTANTGGGACCAATGATGTTTCCTGGAGGGTGCGTGCTGGATGCAAGGACAAGACAGAGAATCGAATCAAATAATGACAAATGAGTGAACAAGCAGCCTTAGAATCTATAACTGTAGTTTAATGTAAACCGTAAACGGCTTCTGCTCAATCAGNAATTCTTAATACTTCTAACCCTGTAATTGATTTTGGTGACATGCCAGCTCCTGATGCAGTTTTTTTGTTTTATTTACAGCATTGAGATGACTCAGGAGACAAACCAGACCCCAGGGCCTATGCTGTGTACTACAGGATGTGGATTTTATGGAAATCCTAGGACAAATGGGATGTGTTCTGTTTGCTACAAAGAACATCTTCAGCGGCAGCAGAATAGTGATAGAATCAGCCCAATGGGTAAGGGAGTTGTTGGAAGTTTCTTTATTTATTTTGAAATAAAATATATAGAGGATTATAATGAGTACTACAACATTTTTTAGGAGAACTTCTGAAAGCTAAACTGAAAGAATGACTATTCAAAGAGAATACTATTTTAAAGCACAATAAAGATAAAAATAATTTCTGTGTAATGTGTTCTTACTTGCCTGGCATTCAACCATAACTTGCTTTCTCACTTAGCCAGTTCTGCTAGCATTTTCTTATGCAATCTGTATTTTGGTTATTAAGTAAAAAGTGTCTTTAAGTAAAAAGTAATAACCAGTAGCATTGAAAACTGTGTTGCAGGCAGTTCATAGCTGTGTAGGAGACTATTTGATTAATGTGTTTTCTGCAGTTTTTCATAACTTGTCAAATTCTTGTTACATAGGAACAACCAGTGGTTCAAACAGTCCTACCTCAGACTCTGCATCTGTACAGAGAGCAGACACTAGCTTAAACAACTGTGAAGGTGCTGCTGGCAGCACATCTGAAAAAACAAGGTAAAATTAGGGTTGTACTGTGACAGTTGAATGAGCTGTGTGTGTGCAGGAAGGCCTGCAGCAATCCTGCCTTGTTGCAGTGAGTGTCTGCAGGGGAAAAAGGACCTGACAGGGCTCTGTGGATCCATGTAAATTGAAAAATCAAACATTTGGTATTACACAGTGCTGCAGTAAAAAGAATGGGCTTTGTTCATCTGCAGAACTATTTTTTTATAGGCTTGCCTGTAAAATAGGATAAAGAAGTGTGTTTTGAAGTAGTAGAATCACAGGTCAGGATAATGTATCAGTAGTTACATAACCCTTTTATTATGAATGTAAAACTGATGTAAATTGTGTTTCACTGTGCTTAAGCAGAAACGTGCCTGTTGCCGCTTTGCCTGTAACACAGCAAATGACAGAAATGAGCATTTCAAGAGAGGAGAAGTTAACACCCAAAACAGAGACTGAGCCAGGTATGTTCTCAGACTGGCACTGGGCACAACAAGTGACTTAACACGAGTGGAGGGTTTGTTTACTTTCTGAGTAGCCTTCTCCTGTTATGGTGGTCTTAAGAAAAGTGTTTAAGATGCTTTTGAGTTCTGTCTCCTCAGAATCAAGAAAAAGCACTAGCTCCAGAACAGCTTTAAAGTATATGTTAATTGTTAGTAAAAGAATTGACACTTATGGGGGTGTTTTTAGATCCCTAATATTTGTTTTTAAATGTGAGGCACACTAAAATTGTATTAGGGCAAGGTGTTCGGTTGTGATTCAGTATATTACCTAGCAGACCAATTCCAGCTGACTCATGGCAGTCAAAATGGCTTGTTGTATTGGGAGAAGGGTGCTTAATAAATTCCGTTCTACAGAGGAGTGAGGCTGTGGGAGAGGGGAGAATATGTGGTTTAGAAGCAACAAAACTTACTTAGGGTTCTTGAACTAATTGAGTAATCTGTAGATGTAACCAATGCATTGTTTCAGGGATGTAGAGTAGTTGCAGCTGTAATTGCTGTGTGTGAATTGTCTGTTCAACAGTTTCATTCTCATGCTGGATAGTTGTAGCTGGAGTAGTAAAACTTCAATATGTAAACTGTTTCTTGGAGTGAGGGAGGGCCAGCTAGCTTAACCTAACTAGTGATCAACTGAATCCATACCAATTTGTTCAAATGGATATCTTAATGCACTTGTTTTGTACTTCAGAAAATCCAGTTTAATTTACCAGCTCTGAAACAGTTTTAAGAACTAAAAGCTGATGTGTAGTAGGAAGTCTATTTACTCAAGCTGAAGATAAAATGTATTTTTTTTCAGTTTTAAAGCCATTGAGATGAAAATGGCATCAGATGCTACTCAGCACTGTATGAAAATGATTTTTTTCTAGTTGTATCTTTACCAACAAAGACTAGTCTGACTCTTGGTGTTTAATTGCTCAGTATTTGTACAGAGGGTTTTACTATTTTACTAAGTCAAGGTTCTGTGACACAAACTAAAGTACAGTTATACAATATGCGGGGTTTTTTCATTGTGTATGAACTAAAAGGGGATTTTTGCAATTATTATATTTCTGTAGTTGATGTCATCTGATGAGGCTTTCAATATGTGACTGGAAAGTAATCTCCATTTCGCAACAATATTCATTAATCCATTGTGTCACGTTATGAAATCCCACTGGAATGTGTCAAGAAGGAAATAGGAATACATAAAATGATAGTGCAGAAGTAGTAGGTGATTTTACTTTTCTTACAACAGTTGTCATTTTCCAGCTGTAAAGAAAGTCTTCAGTTATTGTTGATACATAACCTGTTTTTCAGGTATTTTGGGTCAGGTGTATGATAGGTTGCGCAGCTCCTACTGATTAGAATGGGGGAAAAAATCCAAATCAGCTCCAAGATACTGAGGAATTGTAGATGATCTCACAGGTTCAAACCAGTAAAAGCTGTCACAGGTTGGTGTAGAGAAGATGGAAATACTATACCCGAGAACTTAAATGCCTCTGGAAAAAAACTTGAAGAGCTAACTACCTCCTCAGAGAGCATACCTGTAAATTCATGGGGCAGCCTCAGCTGCTCTAATGCCCAAGCTCCCTTTTAAGTATTATTGTTTGGCACAGATCCTAGACAGCATAAGATAATGTCCTTATATACTATTCTTAGGGTTTGTTGGACATCTTAAATTAACAGTGTTGGCTATATTTAGTTGTGCATTACTCTGTGTCTTGCAGGCAAGAGAAACTAGACTAGACTTTTTATGAAAAAAATTCCTGGTGTGTCTGGACTAGGCAGATTTTCTTATCTTCCTTTTTTCCAATAGCATCCATTATGTGTTGGTTTCTCAAGGACAAACTGGAACAATGGTAAATAGTTTGCACCACCTAATAGCAGCAAAAGTTAGTACTTTCTTTGAGGTGTGATTCTCTCAGATGATGCAGTCATGGAGTTGTTAATGAAACAGTGTAGCTGTAAGCATAGCCTGGCGCTAGGGACAATTTCATAACTAAATGGTAATAGACATGAACTGTATCTTCAACAGTCACATTATCTTCTGCCAGATGTTTATTAGGAAAAGAAATTTTGTATGCTTCCCTTAAGAATCAGAAAGTTTAAAAGAAGGATTACATCTGGTAAACATTCTTTTGTAGTCTTGTAGCATAAAATTTTATTTTCTTGCTTTTGGAATTGAAACAACTGACTAGAAGGTGGAGAAGTTGAGAAAAAATTAATTCTGATGTTGAGAAGCTTGTTTCTCTTGATTTTGTTGGGATTTTGGTTTTTTCATCTTTGCTCAGGTTGAGATTGCAACCTAGATTCACCCTCAGAACAAATCTGATGCTAAGACAATTAATCATACTGAAGAAAGGCACAGTGGATGTAACTCAGTTGTAACTCACATGGTTGTTTCCTTGTAGTGTGTGAGTCAGGCTGGATGCCAGGGACCCACCAAAGCCTCTCTGTCACGCCCCTCCACAGCTGGAAAGAGGAGAGAAAATGAAATGAGGGGTTAATGGGTTGAGATAAAAATGGGGAGAGATTGCTCACCAAAAACCATCACAGGCAAAACAGACGTTAATTAGAGGTATGGAGTTTATCATTAACAAGATCAGAGCAAGATAGAAATAAAAACCCTTAAAAACGACTCCCCCATACCCCTCTTTACCCACCTCCTACCCAAGTGGTGCCAGGAGCCAGGGAATGAATGGGGATTATAGTCATTTCATCACCTGAAGCTCCTCCTGCTCATGGAGAGGAGTCATTCTCTTGCTGTACCACGGGGTCCCTCCCACTGAAGAGAGTTCTCCATGAACTTCTCCAGTAGGAGTCTGTCACGAGCAGCAGCTCCCTGAGAACTGTAATGTGAGTCCATCCCATGGGTGATGGCACCCCTCAAACTGCCACAGTGTGGGTCACTTTTCTGTGGGATGCAGTCCTTCAAGGACAGGCTGCTCCAGTGTGGGCTCCTCTCCACAGGTCTCCCATGAGGTCACAGCTTCCCTTTAGGCCTCCCCCGATCTGGTGTGGGGCTCCTCCCTAAGGTGTGGGTGGATCTCTACATCCCTATGGGCCTCCATGGCTACAGCGGCACAGGTCTGCACCATGGGCTGCCTCCAATGCCTGGAGCACTTCCCTGCCCCTCCTTTTCACTGATCTTGTTGTCTGCAGAGTTGTTCTTCTCACCCGTTCTCACTTCACTCTTCTCTGGCAGAAATTACAACTGTGCAACAATTTCTGTCTTTCTTTCTACTTAAATACGTTACCACAGAGGTTTTACCACATTTTATGATGGCCACAAAGTGGCACATCCCATTTTGGAGCCACCAGGGACTGGCTCTGCTAGATGTGGAAGTAAGTGGCTTCTGCCATTTTCTGATAGAAGCCACCTCTGTAGCTTCCTGCTACCAAAACCAGGCCATGCAAAACCAATATACCACTAAAAATAAATGGTTTTGAAAACACATTTATTTAAACAATTGTATTGTTTTAGTGCACAGCATTTTTTTAGCATTTTCTTGGACTTTTATAGGTGATTATTTTGCTGAATATCAACCTTGGTCAGGTCTGTCAGTGTTCCCAGACACAGTATCAGCACTGGCTCAAAGGTCTANGAGCCACCAGGGACTGGCTCTGCTAGATGTGGAAGTAAGTGGCTTCTGCCATTTTCTGATAGAAGCCACCTCTGTAGCTTCCTGCTACCAAAACCAGGCCATGCAAAACCAATATACCACTAAAAATAAATGGTTTTGAAAACACATTTATTTAAACAATTGTATTGTTTTAGTGCACAGCATTTTTTTAGCATTTTCTTGGACTTTTATAGGTGATTATTTTGCTGAATATCAACCTTGGTCAGGTCTGTCAGTGTTCCCAGACACAGTATCAGCACTGGCTCAAAGGTCTAGTATATTTGTGGGGTTTTTGTTTGGATTGGTTTTTTTAATACAGTAATGCTCTAATTTAGTTGTAGTGTTAATGCAAGTAGTATTGCTTATGAAAAATTAAACCAGCAATTGAACTGATAATAGTATTGTGTAAATTACATATTTTAAAAATACCCAAATACTGCTAACTTCAATCCATGCTGTAATTTACTCTTTCATTCAGCAGTAGCAGTGTTAGAAGACAGCAGGCGAAGGTGGTTGGCATGCCTCTTTGCTTTCTATCGAGCTGTTAGTGTTAGAACTGTTTTACACCTGTTTGGCTTTCAGGTTGAGAGACTCTGTAGTGGCTTACCCTTGTTATGTTGTGAGTAGAGCCAGTGTGTTGCAGCTAATACGGTGAGTATGATGTAAGTAAGGTAGCATATGAGATCTGGTAAGATCAAGATGTAAGTACATTATGCTCCTCAAATCTGGTTGTAATGAGTGCCTTATTAGTTTTGGTTTGTTTCCACACATGGCTGTAGTAGTTTCACCATGTTGCTCTCTGTAAACAGTTCCATTGTATTAGTAACATTGTCTGATATGATAATTCTGTATTGTATTGAAAATAATTACCTTGTCTTCATGTTTCCCATGTCTGCTGTAGCTTTGTTAAATGTCCCTGATTGAGAAATTTCAGAAATTAAATCTCTCGTAAGCCCTGAAGCTGTCCACTGCATACAAAAATATTGAGAACCTAACTGCTGGTGCTGTGCGTGTTGGTGATAGCACGTTATTATTATTCTAATAGTGAATCACCACACACGTCAAGTCTTAATGATAACCAAATTAACTTGGTTCTGTGTGATACTGAAACTGGGGAATCTTTATATTGTATTAATGTGCCACATTAAATTAAGATATTAAATATGCAAATACACGTGTTAAGAGTTGGACATGCAGAAAGTTAGTGGCATGCTGCAGAACGTTTTCATTCCTACTCTTTGACATGAAAGTAAGTGTGATGGAAGTTTATTCTGCAGCTTTTCATCACAGGCAGCTAGATTGGCATAGCAGTTGTTCCTGAGCAAAAGCTTTATAAAGCATAATAGATACTGCCCACCTTTCAAGACTAAAATTGTACATACAAGCACTTTGTTGTCTTAGCTGGCAGCTAAGTGCTATGCAGCTACTCAGTTCTTGGAATACTGATGATAATAACAATATAATTGTAATGAAAAGAGGGGAAAGAAGAATAAACCCCAGAAACTTCACAAGTGATGCATACTACATTTGGTCACTGTCTGCTGACCAATACCCAACTAACTCATTCCCCAAGCAGTGATTGACAGCTCCCAGTCAACACCCCCCATTTCTATATTGGGAAGGGTGTTTTGTTGTGTGGAATATTCCTTTGGCTGGTTCATTCAGGTCAGCTCTCCCAGTGGTGCTCCCTCCTGGCTTTTTGTGCACCTGTTTGCTTGCAGAGCACATTAAATTGACAAGTCTTTGTTTTAAAGTAAAAGCACTATATAGCAACACTTAAAATATTAGTTTTATTTTCAGCATTTTCATACTGTATTCAAAATGTACCAGCTACTGAGAATAAAACAATTCTATCCCAGCTGAAACCAGGACAATTGTGCAAATATACAATAAAAGGATTGTATTGCTTCTAGTGCTTCTACTACTACTGTTGTTTCAGCTCCAGAATTTCAGAAATGCCCCTTATGTCTTTTGGATAACTTCTGACTTTACCTTTTATCTCTTGTTTTGTTTTTTCCATTTCTTCAGTGGTGGGGGAGCTGGCAGTTAGCTTCATCATGGTCCTTAAATCAAATTTTTTCCTGTGCTTTCAAGAATTTGTGCCACTGTTATCCTTGAAGATTAAGATGTTTAGATCTTACTTTGGTGAATTTTTCTTCCATCAGAGAAGCTCCTGAAATCTTCAATCTGTTGCTTCTATATCCCTTTCTGCTCACTTTTGATATGGGGAGTGTTAGGAAATAGTACTGATTTATTTTTGGCATGTTTTCTTCAACTGAAACCATCAGATTTGTTCCTTTCCAGTGTGAAATCTCTGTAATACTGGTAAGATACATGCTTTTTTTGAAGCAGCCATACTGATTTATATGAGAAAAACTACTGACGGCTTTGAACATTGTTTCTTAGAGTGGTTTTTCATTTTGAGTGGCACTCCCATGGGTCTAAGAAGAATTTATTCCCCAGTTCGTAGAACCTTTTTGCGTGTAGATTAAGTAGCTGTTGTACTTTGTCATGTGGCTGACTGGTTCCATCAGTGGTCTTGCTGCTCCTCTTGTAAAGATGCATCTTACAAGATATATTTTTAGGCTACATCTGGAGGCAATTTTCTCAAATTCGTTATGAAATGCCTGTATTTGTTTAAACTTTTTCAGGCACTCACCTCCAGTATAGGATTATGTTAGTCTTTATTGTTAATTTACTAGGATAATAGTCATAATTGGGCATGATGGTAATACATCTTTATAGTGCCTACAGGCAATCATTTAAGACCAAAATAGTAGTTAATAAATGCCTACTGATTTCTGAAAATCAGTTGTTTCTAAAGTTAGGGATTGTAATTAGACAGCTGATTGGTAAAATTCAAGTGAAGTAAATCTTTGCAGGTCTTGAGCTAGAGACAAAAAGGGACAGGACCAAAGTGATGGAGAGGGCTGCACAGACCCATAGAACCATTTGGGCTGAAAGGGCTTCATAGATCATCTAGTTCCAACCCATCTGTTCCTATGTGTCACTACTCTTGGAGTTAGGAATTTCTGCCTAACATCTAATACAATTCTCTTGTCATTCAAAAATGTTTGCCCTTGTCCTGTCACTATCTGCCCATGTATAAGTCTATTCCCTCTGTTTTATAAGCCCTCTAAGCTTGGAAAGGCTTCAATAAAGTATTCCTAGAGCCTTGTCATCTCCATTGCTGCACAACCCCACCTCTCTCAGCTTGACTTCATAGGGAGAGGTGCTTCAGCCCCCTGATCATTTTTGTGGCCCTCCTCTGGGTGTTAACACAGCAGATTCATATCTTTCCTGTGCTGAGGACCCCAGAGCTGGATTCAGCACTCCAGGTGGGGTCTACAGTAGCAGAGTAGATGGGCTACTATAGATTGAGCCCATATCTGAGGTTTGTCCCGCTCTCCCTGTCCCACATCCCCTCCTTCATGCTGAGGGTGCTCTTAATCCCACTGTCTGTGTAACTGGTCAAGATATTCAAGAGAAGGAGTCCCAAGACAGAGCCCTGAGCTATGCCACTCATTATCAGTCTCTACCTGGACATAGAGCCACTGACCACACCTCCCTCCTGACTGTGTCCATCCCGTCAATTCCTTATCCATAGGATAAGCATATAGTCCATCCTTCAAATACATGTTTCTTCAGTTTGGATGAGAAAGTGCATGTATGCCAGTAAGAGCTCTTTTACAGTCATGAGAAGTTTTAGTGGTGAGGAGTTTGCTTCGTCTGAATCCTGTTACCAAGGAAACAGGTCAACAGTAACCACTATTTTCCAATTTTTGGCATTTTTTCAGTTCTGTGATACATAAATCATTTAGAGCACTTTGATTACACTGTGTGATTTCTGGCATGAATTTAATTTAACATCTTGGGGACTGGAATTGTACTTGTGCAGTTGGATTTGTCTTTTGTGTTAAAGTAACCCTTTTGTGACAAGCAACTGTAAGAACAGTATTTTGATTTAGGCGGGCTCCTGATGTCATGGCAGAATAATATTTTAGTTTTCAGTATTTTTAAATACAGTTTTCAATATTTTTCATCTACAGGTTGAAGAAAAAGGAGTTTTGTTCTGAGCTTTAGGGGATGGGGTAGGCAGCTTATGCTTCTCAGCATTACTCACAAGCACATTTATAAATATTTAACATCATAAAAGCCAATTAGACTAAAGTCTGCAGGCATAAAATAATAGGAGAATCCTTTATTCTTGGAAGTAATAAAGTAATAGTTTTAGCTTGCATTTAGGGAACTATGTCCCCTCTTGTCTCAGTGCCTTTTAATGACCATTACTGCAGATTGTGTACTGCTTTTCCTCCTTGGAAGATGTTTTAGTTGAAGGAGGAAGGATCCTGTTCAGTAATGCTTTCAGGAAACATGCTGCTTCAGTTTCTTAGGATCACTTTCATCACTTTATACATTGTAGGCTGCATTGTTGCAGTTTCTTGATGGGAAGATGGAAGTATATGTGTAGTAATTAGTAACATTTTTCCAAGGTGAATTTGTCAGAGACGTTGTTTTGTGGTAGAGTGATCTACGAAGCTGTCTTTTTTGCCTTGGTCATTCTGGGAAGTTCTGTTTTCATTTTTGCTTCCTTGTTGACATGTCTTAGGCAGTCATATGAATGGTTCTCTTCTCGTTTTCATTTTCTCTTAGTAGATGTTGTGAGTGATTTTGTGTCACTGTTCATTTGCCCATGTCTACATTTTCTTTTGCATACAGCAAAAGAAAAGATTGAAACAGCATGCAACAACATGAAATTTTTTAATTGGTTCTGATGTAGATTAACATTTCCTTCAACTGACTACACACCAAATTGCAATGTGCATGTTTCTGGTTCCTCTTATTCATCTGTCTTGGCTTAAAATTAGCATTTCATTTTAAAACAAACTAGCAGTATAACAAATCTGTTAAAAAGGGATTTGACTCTTGCTTTTGGGGAGGTACTTAGTCTTTTTATTTTTTAAGGCCATAACTGATCGCATAACATCCAGCAGGTACACTGAATTCGTGATATTGCTGGCTGTTAAGCCAGTTTTTGGTTGCAGGCTGTCTAGTAGACAAACTGGTAACGAACACTGCTTTTCTTAGGATTTAAAGAGAAGTTTGGAGTGTCATATTTGTTCATCTAGAAAATCTTAATAAAAACAAGTTGTTTTCACAAAAAAAAGTTACAAAATATATGCGATGTGACCAAAAAAACAGGTTGTAAGTGACCTTGGTTGTTCATTAGGACTCCTGCTATGATGTAGAAGTATAAGAAAATACTAGCAGTCATTTGTTTTACTGCATGAAATTTTTTGG
>WEIU01012879.1:131280-172001 GCA_013389925.1 Aegithalos caudatus | reverse complement strand
GCAATTCCCGTCGGATTGCAGCCCGGCGCTGGGGCCGGGGCCGGAGCCGAGGGTCCCGCTGCCCCGGCCAGGTGTGGGTGCTCGGGGGCTCGGCCCCTCCTGGCAGCCTCGCCTGGGAGCTGCCCTGGCTCTGAAGTCATGGTTTGGTTCTCAGGCTATTTTTGAAGCCAGAAATGTGAGTGTAACCAACGCTTCAGCGTTTTCCCACACCTTTCATGTGACACGGGACTGTGCCCAGTCACAGGACTCTGTCCCCAGGACTTAAAAATTGTCACAGTTTCACTTCCCTCGTGGTTATTTTTTCCCCCCTTCCTTTCTGGAGCCAGAGGAGTTGGTTCCCTTTGCTGCCTGGGGAGCTGCCTCATATGGCTCCTTCCTGAAAAATTACCTTCTTTGGGATGCTCTCACCAATTCTGAACTGTTTTTCCAGGCAGGCAGTGCCCTTTTCAGTCTCTCTATATGTGTTTCACACTAGCTGTTCCATATCTTGAAGCACAGAACCAACTCTTGCAGCAGAAAAAGGAACTTTTCAGGTTGATTTATACATATTTTCCACCTTATTGCTGTTTGGATTAACATTTTAAAATCATTAAATACAATAATTAATTCTTATTAATAATTATTAATTAAATATACAGCAGTTCACATCTTTCTAGTGAAATGCTAAAGAAAAACAAACCCCAGGTATTGCACATCCACAGCCCTCATATGGATCACGGATTTCTGCCTGGTCGTTGTCTCCTGCTGCTCCGGGAAGGGGACAAGCTGGCCAAGGCATAGGGGGAAATCTGCTGAAAGAAAATGCTGCAGTTAGCCATATAAACCCCAAACCATCCAGGGAGTTGCTGGTTCCCTGATGTGCCTCAATTACAGCCAGTCCAGGGATTGCTGGGGCACCAGGCCCTGAAAATGCTCACTCAGTGAGTTTTCTGCTGGTGGTGTTCCTTTAATTCTAATGTACTGTGAGAATGTTAATTAAAAAAGCATACCAAAATGAAGTGCTCCTTCAAGAACCAAGAACCTGTCATTTGCATGAAAACCCTGGATTATAAACTGCTTCTTCTACTTTTGCTGCCAAATATGCAAAGCAAATTGCACAATTTTGGGGATGCAGTTGAGCTGCTTTGTGTTTTTCTTTCTCCAACTGAGAAGAAACATTTTCTCCCATCCGACAGGGAGTGTTTGTTTTTCTTGCCGTGTAACACTTACGGCTCTCATCGACAGCAGGAAAATAACTGCTCCACCATTTCTTATCTCCCTTCAGCGTGACGTTGGGATTTTTCTAAGATAAGGATGGTTTGTTTGTTTTATTTGCTTGCTTTAATTTTGTGGTTGTTTTTCCAAATAAAAGAAAGTGAAGTTTAGGAAGCAGAGCAGTGATGGCAGTTGTGAGCTGTGCTGAGCCTCATTCCCATCCCTGTTCAGGCGTGAGAATGTTCTCAGCCAGGGGGACTGTTCACATCCAAACTTTTCTCTTCCATAGTTGTCACATACCCAAGTCATTTACCCGAGCTTCATCCATCGATTGCACAATCAATTATTGTTTTATGACAGATAGTGGGATGATTCCTTATTTTCTTAGTGCTTTTTTTAAACTGGAAGATGATCTAGTGCTGGATAATGTTTCAGCAGAAACATTGGTGTACCCCAGGAGATGGAGCAGAGCCCTCCCTAGAACAAGGAGGCCTCAGTACATCTTTAAATTCATGTGCCAGCCCCTGCATTAGTGAGAGTGGGTTTTGAGTGGGATCTCCTCAGTGGGAGAGACAAATGGGACACTCTGGTCTTGGAGTGGGACAGGAGAGAGCAGGTTGGCTCAAACAATTTGTGTTTCCTGGGGAGAGTTTAAACCATCACAGAAAGCTTTAAAATAATTTTAGACCGTTTAAAATTTGATGAGCTTTTGATAGTTTCTGTGTTTATATAAATCAGAACATTCAGGGTGTTCAGTCAGGGCCCCTTTATGGGCAGATTGTGCTCCAGAGTCCCTGTAAGTGTCCAAGCTTTGTTTGCCAGATAGGACAGCCAGTTCCCCATTTGTTCCTTCTCCAGAGTTGGGTATTTTTTCCATTATCTATCACTTTGCTGTCCTTCTCTAAACTGTCCCTTTGGGTTACTCTGGTTGTGTCACACCAGGTACCTCAGCACTCTGAACTCCAGATGAGACAAAGGGCTCCTATTGCCCATGGCAGGCTCCTGGAACTGCTGCCACCACCAAGCACAGCTCCTCCAGGCTGCAGTCATCCCAGGAGGGTGTCCCACCCCACCAGGAGGGTGTCCCAATCCCAGGGGGGTGTCCCAATCCCAGGAGGGTGTCCCATCCCAGGAGGGTGTCCCATCCCAGGAGGGTGTCCCACCCCACCAGGAGGGTGTCCCAATCCCAGGAGGGTGTCCCAATCCCAGGAGGGTGTCCCATCCCAGGAGGGTGTCCCATCCCAGCAAAGTAGATCAGCCCATATAAAGGTGTAAAACATTTGCAATTTTGCAGGTGACCTCACAGTATTTTTCCTCAAAAGGCTTGAACTAAAAGAGGAAAATTATTGGAATCCTTTAACAGCAGAGGTGAGAAAGCACCACAGGGCACCCCTGGCATTGATATAGGATTGATGTAAATTTAATCTAAGTAGGAAAAGGGCTGTGAGTGCTTACATGAAATGTTTCTTGGAGTTCAGTTGAGATCCTTTTGAAGTACGTGCAGAGGCTGCCTTCACCATTGAGGAGCCTTTTGGTGACATTTATATCCCCAAGGTTTGGAGTCCTCACAATTAGACAACTTCCATGAGCTCTGAGGCACAGGGGGATATGAGTGACATGCTACAGGTCCCTGTCTCTCTCCACCAGTTTTTGGGAGAGCTTTTGTGACCCACTCAGTACTCTGAGATATTTGGGTAAGAGGTAGAAAAGAGGGTGCTTTACCTTGGTGAGAATGTCCAGGTGTCTGATTCTGCACTGAAATCAGTCTATATGTTTTTACATATAGAAAGTATACAGAAAAAGTATTTGTTTAGAGGGATTTTAGTCTGTGATAAAACACTTCTGAGTCCACCACAACTCTTCAGGATTTGCTGAGGCTTGGTGTCATTTCCCTGGGAGGGTTTTTCTGATGTTAGGTTTGTGCTGCACTGCCCAAGTGTGAGCAATGAGCTCAGCCAGCAGGACTGAAGCCCAGAAGCTGAAAGCATTAGGCTGCTACCATAACGTGGACTTACTTGCTCTCAGAATGTGTTTATAGACAAATAGAATTTGGGAATTTCCAGGAATCCACAAAGAAAATGGAAGGGCAGCATCTGTGACACAGCATGAAGGGAGACCACAGCAGTGGAGATCAGCTGGGTTGAACTTTCTGAGACTCCTTTCCACTGCGAAGAAAATCAGGGCTGAGAAACTGTACTCCTTTTGCAGCCCCCATCATGAATGTTATGATGTTGAAAAAAAATCCAGTACAGAATGGTAAAAGTCATTCATAGAATCCCAGACTGTTTTGGATTGGAAGGGACCTTAAAGCCCATTCAGTCCCACCCCCCATCATGGGCAGGGACACCTCCCACTGTCCCAGGCTGCTCCAAGCCCCAATGTCCAACCTGGCCTTGGGCACTGCCAGGGATCCAGGGGCAGCCACAGCTGCTTTGGGCACCCTGTGCCAGGGCCTGCCCACCCTCCCAGGGAACAATTCCTGCCCAATCTCCCATCCAGCCCTGCCCTCTGGCAGTGGGAAGCCATTCCCTGTGTCCTGTCCCTCCATCCCTTGTCCCCAGTCCCTCTGCAGCTCTCCTGGAGCCCCTTTAGGCACTGCCAGGGGCTCTGAGCTCTCCCTGGAGCCTTCTCCTCTCCAGGTGAGCACCCCCAGCTCTCCCAGCCTGGCTCCAGAGCAAGGGGGCTCCAGCCCTTGGAGCAGCTCCATGATTCCTCTGGACTCTTTCCAGCAGCTCCAGGTCCTTGTTGTATTGGGCTCCCAGTGCACTTGGCTGCCTCAGCTTTACCTTCCTACAGCCACCATCTCACATGGTGAAAGGTCAGGAAACCCTACATCCCATCTGTGGGTGAAGGATTTATTTGTAAACCCTCTTCCTCCAAAAATACTGGGACAGCACCAAACTAAGGGTGTTTGTGTGTCTAGACCAACAAGAAAGCATTAAAGGCATTAGAGCTGGTGCCAAAACCTGTCCTTGAGTATTGCAGGATGGCAATAACACTCAGACACAGCTGGATCTGACTGGAGCAAAGGGAGCCTGTCATCTCATAGGCCAAGTAGGGAGATCCCATCCCTGAACTTCACTGGATGCTGCACTTGAAAACCTGCCCTGGTGTGCAGCCAAATCCAGCATCTCAGTTGGTGTCAGTTTTTGAGGACCTTCAGTGGAGAAAGAAGAAAGAGTGTGTTGCAGGAGAGTGGCAGCTGCTCTGGGGCTGCAGTGCCAGCAATGGGGCTTCTGGTGTGCAGAGCCCAGAGCAGCCCTGTCACACGTAATCACCCTGTGAAGCTGATGTCTGACTCCTGACAGGCTCCTAATCCGTCCTGACACGCACCCAGATGCACTCAGTGAGTGTCATTTCCTGCTCCAAAGAGCCCAGATTGTTCCTGACTGGCCCTTGGGTTTGAGCAATCACTTTAATTCTTCTCCCTCATTTATTTCCTTGGCCTGAGAGAACTGGGCTTCGTCCCCTTCCATAAATCTCCCGATCTTGCAGAGTATGAAATGCACTCTGCAGGACGAGGGCTGCACTCTGGACAGGGCTGTTGTGGGTTCAGCAGTGCTGCAGCCCAGGAGGTTTGCTGGGAGTGCACTGCTGCTGTGAGGGAGCTCAGCTGGACACAGCTCCTGCCTGTGGTGCCAGTGGGAGTGCAGGGAGAGGTCTCTGGTGGGGGGCTCCAGCCTGTCCTTGTTGAACCCAAACAAGGCTTGGTCTGAGGGAAGAGCAAGCGCTGCTCCTTTTCAGATTGCTGACTCCTGCTTTCGCACCCAGGACAGCTCAGTCTTCCTGAGAGGAAAACAGCCCCAAGTGCTGCAGTGCAGCAGCAGAGCAGGGCTGTGGCAGCAGATGTGCTGGGACAGCCCTGTCTGCTCTCCTTCCAGAGGAAGCGCTCCACTTGGAGTCCTTTCCGAAGCAATTGGAGGTTAATTAGCAACTTTTGCCTTCACTATCTCGCTGGTCTGTTTATCTTTTGTCTGAGTTCTTCTCTCTTCCTGTTGTTGTTCCTCCTTTCTGAGGGGATTGGGGGCCATGCAGACACCCTACCTGTGCTCAGGGAATCCTGCTGCAACCCTCTCCCCACTCCCAGACAGGCAGGCTGCTCCTTGTCTTTGGAAATGTCTCTCCTTGCCAATCACACCTTTAATTTACTCTCATAAAGGGGATCCTTCACAATGCGAGGTGCTGGAGGCCAGATGGTGATGGTGCAGCAGGTAGAAGGAGAGAGCTGGGAAACCACAGCCATGCTTGGAGGTCTTGCCTCCTACAGACATGGAAGCCCCATCCTGGTGGGTGCAGCTCTTCATTCTCCCAGTGCTGGAAGGAGCCCGTGGGTGGGTGCTGGAGCACAGACACAACATCTGAGCAGCCCTTGGCCACTCTGCAGAGCCCAGCTGTTGATGCTGCTGGAAGCCATCCAAAAACCAGCACATGGGCTGCAGCTCAGCCTGGGGGTCACCCCTGCTCTGCAGTGGGCATGCACCAGCCATAAATACAAACCACTGTGTTATTAATGCACCCACTGTAAATGTTTTATGTAACCTCATAAACTCCAAGTAGCTGTAATCTCAGAGAGCCCGTGGCCTTTGCTGGGCTGGCATTCGAGACAAGAGTCCTGGAAGAGCCAGGCCATCTGCAGGGGTAATGAGTTTCTCATCCTTCCAGAAAGAGAATAGTCCCTTGGTGCCTGCCCCATGGGGTCTCATGTGCTGGAGACTGTATGGGATTTTCCTAACTTGCATGTCAGCAAGGATCTAGTCATGCAGCAGGGAAAATCCAGAGTGAACTGCTGGATATGACCCTTACATTCATCCATCAAACTTCTGCCATGGCAGGACAAGTGAAACAACAGATCCTGAGCAAGGAAAGTTCATTGTCTGCAAAGCAACTAAGTGGAGCATAAATGAACCCCAGACTCAGGCACAGTGCAAGGTGCTGCTGATGGCACCTGTCTGGTTTATGTTGAATTAAGCTTTTCTCTCCCTTGTGTGCTGCCTGGAAGCTCCTGCAGGCTGGCAGAAGGTATTCACCCCCAAAGTGCCAGAGACTGTTTGAACAGGGGCTGTGTCTTAACACCTTGATTTAACTCTCTTGATCCTTTCTGAACAATCTTCACAGAAAACTTGACCCTTGTTCCACCTCCCCATCCTCTGCCACAGGGTAACCCCAGCCCTTCAGTGATGGTTATCATGGCAAGACCTCCCCCAGACTCAGCTCTTCCACCTCATGAGAGACCCTGCTTCCCTCTCAGCCTCTCATCCTGGAAATCCTGCTTGCTCTGCCCCCGCCGTCCAGCCCAGCTGGTTCCTGTTGCAGCTGTCAGCTGCAGCTGCAGCGCTGAGCCTCAGCCGGCCAGACAGGAGCTCTGCCTCATCCTGCTCCCTCAGCACATCCCCCAGCCTGCCCCTGCCACTTCCCAGTGCCACCGTCCTACAGGGGACAAGGTCACTGCCAGGGGGAGCAGGATGGTTCGGGCTCTTCACCCTCACACCAGGAATTTTCGGTGTGCACGGGTGAGTTGAGCGGCAAAAACGTTCCTTTTATTTCATCCAGCCTTCAGGCTTAACCTGAAACATCCAGGTTGAGTTCTGGATGATTCAGAGCTCCTAAGTTCATGCCTCTCAGTGACCACAGCTACACAGGGGCACGACCCCTGTGGAAAAACTTGCTGCTCCTCCTGGCTCTTGGAGTACATGCCCAGGGGCTGCCTTCCCAAGCACCTAAAATGTCCTTGGGGTAATAACACCACAATAAGGAGATAACAAAGGAAGAGCAGTGCCAGTGGAATGGGCCCTCCCTCCACACAGGGACTGGGCAGTAAGCAGGTTTGGAAATATACAAAAGGAGATGTGTGTAGACGTGCGTCTCCCAGTATGGGATGGTTTGTTCCTGGTCACACAGGAGAAAAGGCATCTGCCTGGTAATCTCATTTTAACACTCCCACTGTCTGGGTTTTCAATTCAAACCCTGTCCCAAACATGCATCTGCTTTTTCTTCTATTTTTCGGCTATCACTCCTTGCTTCTCCTTCTCCTACCCCCATGTGAAGCATTTTTCAGATGAAAGTGTTCAGGCAGGAGTAGGTGGGGTTCCTTAGTTCCTGAAATGCCTGCCTGGCCCTGGGCTGCTCCTGCCAGCCATCACTCCTTCATCCACAGCCCTGCCCACTGGCTCAGCCTGGCCACTCACTGCTTCGAGGGAGCCCAAATCATCCAGATCCCTGATCCAGGATAAACCCAGGGCTTGAGTTTCAGCCTGTTGGTCCTTGCCAAGCCACTTTCCTTTGAAATTCAGGTCATGAGAAATGTGTAAATGCTTTCCAGTCTCCTACTTTGTCTCTTAACCTCATGCTTTCAGCAGCCAGCAGTGCCCATCTCTGTCCATCCCTCATTTCCTGGGCTCTCCTGAGAGCCTCTCCTTAGGGAAGAGGCACTAAGCAGTGTTGTGGGTGTGTTTGGCTCTCCCAGCTTTAAGGATTCTGTGATTCTGAGATCCTGTGTTTCACTGCAGATGCCCAGGCTGGCACAAGAGCCAGGGTGTCTGATGGCAGGCGATGTCTTTACTGGGTGTCACTCCTTTACTGAAATGCCTGGCTCACTGTGTGTGCTGCTTGGTGCAGGTTTTTCCTCCACACCACAGCCCCTGCCCATAAGGGATTAATGCTGGATCTGTTTCCATTCCCATGCTGCTGTTGAAGTTATGCTGGGCAGGAGAGAAGGCATGGGGCCACGATTTGCAAGAAGCCTGATGACTTCAACATGTTGTTCTCATTGGGAGAGTGATGCCCAAGCAGAGATGTGAATAAAATAAAAGGGCCAGGTTGAGAGGGGCAAATCCAGGCAGGCATGCAGGATGCCCAGTCCTCATCCTGGGGCTGCATCCAGCAACTGTTACCTATGATTAAGAGTCCGTATCAATCTTGATGTCATGAAAGTCACCCAGACCGTGAAATCCCCATGTTCGGTGTGGAAATACAGCATTTGATGCATTTTTGTTTGAAATGCGTTAAATCTGCCTTAGAGGGGCCACGGGAAGGGGTTGGGTCCGTCAGCCATCAGGAGCTGTTCTGTCTCCCTCCCTCTCAGAGCAGGGCATGTGGATCCAGCAGTGCCTAACGGCTCATCCATGACAAACTCCAAAAATTGCAGAGATGTTTGCCATGGTCGGGCTGTGAAATCATCCTCCTCTCTAGGAATGAGAAACCTCCATAGCTGCAGTCCAGGGCTGCCAGCTGGCTGTGCCTTCCTTGCCAGACAGCACCTTCCAGCAGGGCCAGGCAGGCAGGGAAGCAGGCAGGGAAGCAGGCAGGGAGGCAGGCAGGAAGGCAGGGTGACGCAGCCTCCAGCATGCCAGAGTGATGGGAAGCAGAGGGTGCTGTGCTTTGTCACCCCACTCCATTTAAGCTGGCACATGCTTCCACAGTAGGAAGGGGCTCTGAGCACCCATAGCCTTTCATTCACAGGCTCTGTTCAGGGCAGTCTGTAAAGCCTCTCTTTGGGTGAGACACTCTGCTGGCAAGTGCAGTGTGTTTTAGCAGCCAGATGGCCCTGGGGATGTCCCCAACTCTTCCAGCTGTCCCTTGGGATCCCTCATGCACCTGCAGCCAGAGGGGAAGCAGTGAAGCCTGAGCTGCTGCTGGTGGCTGTGTCAGGGCTCATGGTCCTACCCCATGTTTCCTACAGCTCTGCAGCCTCAACTTCACCAATGTGCTAACTGATAACTCTCTGGTGTGCCTTTTCCCTTTCTTTTCACACAATATCCCAAACTGAGCTCTCCCTTTGGCAGTTCCCACTTGTCAAGCGAAGATGGGGGCTTGGTCCCAAAAAGGGGCAGGTCTGAGAGGCCAGCAGTGGCTCCCTGCCTGAGCACGGGGCTTGGCAGCAGCTGTTTGTACGAGGTACAGTTCTCACGCTCTAAATATACAATCTTTGATAAGGGAAGGGAAAAAGCCCAGCATGGAAATATTCCTTCTGTAAGAGAAATAATTTTCTGTTGCTAAAAATATGTGTCCATATTATTCCTGCCTGGTCTGCAGTTTGGTGGGAGAGAGTGCACGCAGGCTGCCCTCGGGGGACTCAGCTCACGGGACAGCCCAGGCGCCCGGAGAGGCCGTGCCTGCTGGGGCTGGAGGGATCAGGAGGGAGCGGGGGGGAGGGACGGGGCTGCTCGGCTTCACCCTGGTTTATCATCTCCATCTCTTTCTCAGGGCAGTAAAACTGTGATATGGCATTAGCCTGGAGGTCATAGGAACTAACCTCTAAGCAGGTGCTGACAGTGGGAAAGTGATCCACAGTGTTCCCAGAACAGCTGGTAGCCCATTCCCAGCCCCGGCTGCACACAGAGGCAGGAACGGCTTTGTTCAAGGGGGATGCATGTTTGGAGCGGTGGGATGTGTGTAATCCCTTCCTGTCTCATCTGCAAGTGTCCCAGGCCTGGTACTTCCTTCCCTGATTGCTGCTGCTGGGACCATGGGTCCCCATTCCTTAGCTCTTCTGTGCCCATGGGTGAGTGGAGATGAGCTGAGCCAAGGAGAGGAGGCAGATTTTCCAGGGGCAGCCCTGAGCCAGGAGACAGAGCTTGCCCAGGATCCCTGCCCTGTCCTTGGTCCCTGTCTTGCTCAGGGTCCCTGCCCTGGCCAAGGTCTCTGTCCTTCCCTTGGTCCCTGTCCTGCCCAGGCTCCCGGTACCAAGTGAGGAATGGATGATGTTTGCTGCTTCCATGACCTTGGCTGGCAGAGCCAGGCACGCCTGACCTGAAGCCAGTCAGGACCATCTCTGGGAAGCCAATTCTGTTAAAAATGGGTGGAATCTTGTGCAGCTTCTTGCAGATCTGTCTCTGGAGCATGGTAGGTGGGCACTGTGCTTGCTCAGGAGCAGGTTGTACCTCCTGTCTTGAGAATCGTCAAATCCCAGACTGGCTTGGGTTGGAAACTCATCTCATTCCAACCCTCTTACCACAGGCACATTGCTCCAAGCTCCATCCAGCCTGGCCTTGGACAATTCCAGGGATGGAACAGCTACAGCTTCTTTGTCCAGCCTGTGCCAGGGCCTCACCACCCTCATTGTTAAAACTTCTTCCTTATTAGTAATCTAAATCCACCCTCCTTCAGTTTAGAACCACTGCCCAAGAATTACACAGGATATGGTCAAGAAGATGGTCAGTATGGCAGAAGATGGTCTTGCTGCAGCAGACCCTTCAGCAGTTACAGACCCTAAACCCTAGCAGACCTTACTACAGATTTTGTAAATTATGCACGGCCTCAGCAGAGAGGCCAGATCTCAAAGAACTCCTGCACCATTTGAGGGCAGACAGTTGTTCCCAGACCATCACCTGACCAGTATTTAGAAAAAAAATTCTGCATGGAAAGAGCTGTCAAGCCCTGGAACAGGCTGTTCAGAGTCACCATCCAGGGTGGATGCGGCAGTTTGGGTTAGTGGGCTTGGCAGTGCTGGGGGAACAGTTGGACTTGGTAGTAAATGTTCTTTCCATGATGATTCCATGATTCTGTGTCCCCAAAACTCCTCACCATCCCCCAGCTGTGAGGGTGACAAGGAGGGGCCTCATGTGGCAGCAAACAGGAGGGCTTGGAGGGAGCTTGGAGAGGGAATGCACATCCGTGAGGTGTGGGCTGGGTGCTTTGGTCCCTGCAGCTGGAGCTGCAGCCTCAGCACAGCGTGGTCCAGTGCAGGCTGGGGGACTGGGAGAAATCCAAAACTGCAACCCCAGAGCAGACCTGGTCCTGAGCTGTTCCTGATGCAGCTCCTTGTGGACTCCAGGGCTGGTTCTGTGAGGATGTGTCCATGGTGGTCTGGGTGCTGCCAGCTGAGCCAGAGCCTCGTGTTGCCTTCGCAGGCAGCTGCAGTTTCCTCCCGGCCGCAGCGGAGCCCTCAGGACCTGGTGTTGGCTCCCCTGGGGCTGCCCACTGTCCATCCTGGCACTGAGTCAGGAATGTATGTGCTGCCAGGGGATCACCACCCAAAGAAAGGGAAAAGCTGCCTCCTTGTTTTTCCTGCTCCAGCCCCTCTCCCACTTCAATGGCTGGGAACGGCAGGGTCCAGCCCGGCTCAAGGTTACGTCCTTCTGCTGCTGGCCCCAGGCCAGCGAGCGTGAGACCGAGCAAGGCACAATAACACAGATGTCAAACACAGGATCCCTTCCCTGCAGACACAAGCTGGTGTACAGGAGCACTGAGAGGGATTAGCAGAGCTGGACTAGCAGTCAGACTAAAGTACAGCAAAGCTGTATATAGATTTTTTTTTTCAAGTATTCTTCAAGAAAAGGGAGCCTCCTACCTCTGCCCAGACAGGTGTTGGTGTGCAGAAGTTCTGCTGCATCAGTAATTCTGCTGCTCACTGGGATGGGGTGAATCTGCAGAGCCTAGGTACAGCTTGCTTTAAGCCAAGGAGAAAGGAAGGATGACTGGAGCTGCAGCTTAGCTCTTGATTTTGGCAACCAAGCACTGGTGATGGCCCTTCTCCTGCTTCAGTCCTCAAGCCCAGGCAGGATTTGTGTTTTGGATGCATTGGCTTAATGCAATGGTTGGTCCTTGTAAGAGTTAAGAGCAGGCTGAAGTGAACTGCTGCCCCAGCCAGTCAGTACAGCAATAGGGGCCTGTGTAAGGGGAGGGCACTGGAAAATACCCTTTATCCTGCTTGAAACACAGGGAAGGAAAAGTGCATGTGAACGTGGGCAGACATGGTCAGAATGAGTTATTGGTGGCTGCTTGTCACTCCCTGCTCAGCCAGCTGTGACTCCACCAAATTCTTCACTGGGAATTCAGATTTGCTTTCTCGCATAATGGAAACATTGGAGTTTCTCACTACAGATCGAGCTTGGTTTGGGAATGGAGCTGAGGAAGAACAGAGGTTCTTTCCCTCCATTTGCCTTCTGATCACCACCATGCTGGGACCAGGGAGAAGAATGCCTCAGCAGGCAAAAGGAAACACAATAATTGCAGATTAAGGAAGTGTGTGTGTGTGCATATATATATATATATATATATATATGCATCTATATCATCTATATTATACTGCAACATTTGGGATAACTAAATAAAAATGGTGGATTAAGTGGGGAGAAAGGATTGCTCAGAGATTTCTTTCCAAGCTCTATTAGACTGCCACTTCACTGTAACCTTACTCACAGGGTTATTTCTCACCTGCCTCTCTACATCTCCCTTACAGGAGGTTGTAGCCACATGGAGTCAGTGCCTTCTCCCAAATAACAAGCAATGGGACAAGAGGAAACACCTCAAGTTGAACCAGGGGTGGTTTAGATCAGATATTAGGAAAAGTTTCTTCACAGAAAGAATGGTCAGGCATTGGAACAGGCTGCCCAGGGCAGGGTTGAGCCAACATATAAGTGCCAAAAAATATGTGGATGTGGCACTTGGGCAAATGGGTCTTGGCAGTGCTGGGTTAGTGGTTGGAGTCATGATCTCTGGGGGCTTTTTCAACCTTAATGATCCCATGCTGCTATGATCTTCTTCAGAGAATTGCAGAAGAAACATTTTCTGACAGTTAAATGTATTTTTTTAAATTGCTATTTGCTTCCCTGCCTCCCCTCTCCAGCCAAGTGGAGTCCAAGATCCCACGGGTGGTGGTGCCCTCATGGACAGCGGCTGCCTGTGCTGCAGAGAGCACATGGACCTGGGGGACTGGTGGCTTTGGAACCAGGAAAAGGGGGCAGGACACGGCCAGGTTGAGAGGAGAAGCTGTGCCAGAGGCAGTCTTGGTGCTCCGAGCTTTCTTCCTCTCCTGATGCTCCTGAGGGTGATGCCTTTGGGGGAAGGTCCTGACAGTGGGTGCCTGGACAGCCCAGGGAGACAGCAGTGCCCCTGCTTTTGGCAGAGGAGGTGCTGAGCTCCACCAATGCACTGTTGGATTCTTGTGAGCCACCGTGACCCGTGTGCAGTCCCACCTCATTTGCTCCTTGAAAGCATTCCCAGACTAGAGACCAAAGACCCTGGTGAAGTCAGCCTGCCTGCACTGTGGTTCCCACAGGCATAGCAGCATCTCCCATGTCCCTCTGTCACCCTGCTGTGACAGAGGCACTGCAGCCAGCACACAGGTCTGAACCCAGAGCCACACATGGCAGGTTCACCCTCCGTCCCTGCAAGCATCTCAGTGCCATAGGGGCAGAATTCCGGTGCTGTCACACCGAGGAGCGTAAGACCAGCTGGAATCAGACCCAGGGACAACAACTTTTGTCATGAGAGCAGGCACTGGGAAATAAGCGGGCCTGGCTGTGCTGCCACAATCCTGGGAGCAGGTAGAGCAGGGTTAATGCCACCAGAGTCCCTCTGTGCAATGGCCTTTTTATCTGATCCAGCCCAGTGCGTTTCCTGGTGGAGCACTTTGTGTCCGGTCAGCAAGGCTGCTTGGCAGCGAAGCAGAGAGGAAGGCTGGAAGTAAACACAGGCGTTCTTGGATCAGTAGCTGGGAAAATCAGTGAGAAGCTGCATGGGATTGCCGTCTCCAAAACCTCCTTGTTTCCTTGCCTCGCAGACAAACGGCTTCCTGCCAGGGACAGCGCTGGCTGCCAGGCCCGCGGCAGCACCGCCCGGCCCCTTCTCCCAGCACAGCACGGACGCAGCGCTGCCTCCCAGGGGCACTTCCAGCAACTCACCTGCATCAGGGGCTTGAAGGGCTTTGGAGCTTTGTAGGCTTGAGTGCCCAACTCCACAAAATCCCAGCCGTATTAACTGAAAGTACTGATTCCCACCGGAGCAGCAACAGCCACATCCACTGGGACAGGTACAGAGACAGGGACAGGGAGAGCTGCTATGATGGACACTGCCATCGAGTCCCAGCAGGGCTGGAGATCTTGATTGCTAAAGTTCTAAACTGTACTTTCACCTTTCTCCTTTGAACCAGAGTCTGGTTTGAACATGGCCTGGAGCTTCCTGGAATGACTGAAAGAAACATTAGGAAGAAATCCTTTCCTGTGAGGGTGGGCAGGCCCTGGCACAGGGTGCACAGAGAAGCTGTGGATGCCCCTGGATCCCTGGCAGTGTTCAAGACCAGGTTGGACAGGGTTTGGAGGAACCTGGGATAGTGGAAGGTGTCCATGCTGACAGCAGGGCATGGAATGGGATGAGTTTACGGTCCCTTCTAACCCAAACCAGACTGTGCTTCTATGAAACCTTGGTGGGGTCAGATAGGGAAATATCATTTTGAGCAACTCAGAGCCGAGTCATTAGACAGGATGTGCCTCTCCAACAGGTGACCAGGCAGGAAAAACCTTGTTCCCAGAGGTTCTTGTGAGCAGAAGCAGTTGAGCAGCCTGGGTGGAGATGGAAGATTTAGCTGGAGAGATGATGGTGTGGTCATGCTACTGTGGAATCACTGTCCATCCCCTTACCTCTTCAAGCTTTTTCTTGCTTCCCCTTGGATTTGGGAGAATGTAAATGTATGAACTCCGGAGGCTGACAGGAGAACAAAGATTTTTCTTCCGGTTATGAGACAGCTACAGGAATGTCCAACACAGAGTAAGGAATGAGAGGTCACTTGAGTCCACCCTGATGAGTGTGTCTGCCAAGAAGGTTTCCCAAATAATGAAACCATTCATCTGTTGCTGCTGTCCTGTACACCTAAAATAAGTGAGGAAAGAAGAATAAAGAGAGAGGGTTTGAGGCTCATCCAAATGTCTCTGTATCAGTGATGTGTTCAGCTACAGAAACAAATAATCCATTCCATGGAGCCATAGCTGAGGCTTGGACTCTGGACATGGCTCTGGGCTTCACTCCACTCTGGGCAGGAAGGAAAGCACCTAATTCAGCAGAAATAACCAGCATCTCTTATGGAGACACGGAATAAAGCTTATTTCCTCAGCCTGGGTTTCTCTCTGTAAGGTCAATAATCAAAAAATGCACCCAACTGGAGGGTCCTGGGATCCCAGTGGCAGCATTTTCCATGTCATGGGCTCGTTCTGCACCTCTCTGGAGCAGTGACCTCACTGCTTTGCAATGTGGCCACTGCAGCCACGCAGACGGGCGCAGCCATTGTTACCCTGGCCTGAGCTCCCCTCTCAATCCCACCGGGACCTCCTTTGGATCTCAAATCTCAGGGCAGAAGGGCAGTTGGCAAATTTCATTTTCCCACTGTCTCAGCTCTTCTCGGCTCTTTACATCCATGGACTTTTCTGGATTTTCCCTGGAAAGAGACACTGGCCTGCTGCTTTCCCTTTTCTTACATCCCAGTTCTGGTTCATCCAACCCCTGGATGTATGAACAGCCAGTTCCCATTTTTGTGTGCCTATGCTGGCAGCCTGGATTCAAAGATGCTGTGCTCAGCAGACTTATTTCAGGGCACTGCAGGTACCAGGGGCTGTCCCAATGGTCACCAACACCAGCCACCAGTGTCATGCACAGACTGGCACCTGAGCAAACAAACTTGTCTTGAATCCACGTCCCACAGAGGTGATGTTCTGGGTGTTGAGCTGAGCAACGTCTCTCCAGTTATCACTCAAAGAATCACAGAATTACAGACTTGTTTGCTTTGGAAGGGACTTTAAAGCTTGTCTCATTCTACACCCTGCCATGGGCAGGGATGCCTTCCACTATCCCAGGATCCTCCAAGCCCCATCCAGCCTGGCCTTGGACACTTCCAGGGATGGGGCATTCTATGGTCCTCTGAAGTTTTGTAGCCAAAATTGGATGTGTCTTGCTCCATCCCCTTTTACCATCTGGTACCTCTTGGCCTGCTCTGATCTGTGCCAAGTGGGATGCATTCACCTTGTTACTGATCCCCAGCTCTTCAGTCAGGCTGGCAGATATCCAAGAAACCTTTGCTCAAACACAAACCAACAACCACAAGTAGAAAGGCTTTTTGTCCTTAAACATCAAGGCTTCTATGTTTATTTAGAAAGAGTGAAAGTGCTCCCAAACCCTAGCCCAAGCTCAAGACTTCCTACCACTCCTCCTTCCTCCTCTGAGGCCCATGTAGTCTCAACCAAGTGGATGTTCACAGAAGATCTTGCCAGGCTCGTGGATCAAAATAAAATATTTGGAGACTTAGGTTTTTCATGAGCCTGTTCCCTGTAGCTGTTCACAGGAGGAGCCAAGTCCCTGGGCTGAGCAGCCTCCTCCATGTTGCAACACGCACATACTTGCCTGTGGATTTGCATGTCAGAGCCCTTACTCACCCCTTGGAGAGCACAGCACCGCCTGGGAACGAGACAGCACAGGGCAGCCTCAGATTTAGGGGAGCAACAGGACTGTGGATCTGCATCTCTGGGTGAAGGGAGTGTGTTGTGCTTCCTTGGATGGGAAAATGAGTGTCCAAGACTTTTCCAGCCTGTGTGCTCGTGTTCCTGCCTTGCCATGGATCTCTGTGCACTGGTGCTGGAAGAGCCTCCTGGCTTAAAAAGAGTTCTTAATAGGAGCAATGAAGAGAGCTGGAAGCTTCCCACGGCAGTGCCAGGGGAATCTGCTGCACTTGAAGCCTCTCTCCCTCCATTCACAGTTGTGTTTGTGGGAGCTGGGGGAGGTCCAAGGCAGCACAGCTGGGCTGAACAGCCTCAGCCAGTGCTTGCTCAGTCTGCCAAGTGCTGGCAGCAGGGACTGAACTTTCCTTCTTGGCTGAGTGCTTGGCTGGCTAGTGTAGTTCAGGCTGCATGCAGTAACCTCTGGTGTTGCTCAAGCCCTTGGAGGCTCTCAAGCCACTTTCTTGCCACTGGTAATGATGTCTCTCCATGCCTCTGGAAGATAACCAGGTTCCTACAGCTGCCGGTAGAAACAGGGAAACTGAAGCCCATGAAGTTAAAGTGATGGCTCTGGGCCCTGCAAGGTGCCAAGGAGGCTGTGTGTGTCTCTTGGCTGCCCTCAGACCAAGTTATTTAGTCAGTGTGTGACCTTTACTGTTTTATATAAACATCACATATGAATAATATATCATCAGGCTCCAGTTATTCCCTGAGCTTGTGTCTGACTTCTCCTAAGGAACCTGATTCTGTTTTTCTGTCCAACATGGACATAGCCCAAAGGCCCTGGGACTTTGTGAATTTAGGGATTTTGCTGCCTACAAGATGCAGTGTGAGGTTCCAACCAGAAGGAAATGTCACAAGGAAGGAGCCTCTGTACAAGCATCCCTGGTCCCTAAACTGCTCTGAGGGTTTTGCTTGGATTTCTCCACCCAAGAGCTGTTATTGGGATCCCCCAGCATTTTGCAGAGGGTTGCTCTGGTGATGAAGCATGGAGCAGGCACAGGCACCTGCATCCTGCTGGTGTTTAATTCCTCTGCTGCTGGGTGTGGAAGTTCTACATTAGATTTATTCCATTTGTCAGGAGCTGCAGGAGCTTGAGATTGTGAGACATGTTTGGGGTTTCTTATTCAGTTAAGGTATGAAGGGAAATGTATGGAGAGGGAGGGATGTCCCCCAGGCATGCATGGAGCTATTAACTCTGGCTGTTAAATTCTCTCCCTCGGGAATATCCCTCCAGTGCAGGATCACAGGGGAAGCCATATGAGAAGCAGCTGGGATCACTTGGCTTGTTCAGAGTGGAGAGGGGAATTCTGAGAGGGAGCCTCACCACAGTCTGCAGCTTCAGACCTGGGGGAAGGGCTGGAGCTGTATCAGGGGGACATTAGGCTGGAGCTCAGGGCAAGGTTCTTCCCCCAGAGGTGCTGGCACTGCCCAGGCTCCCCAGGGAATGGGCACGGCCCCGAGGCTGCCAGAGCTCCAGGAGCCTTGGGACAGCGCTGCCAGGGATGCCCAGGCTGGAATTGTTGGGGGGGGTCTGTGCAGGGAGAGGGGCTGGGCTGGGTGATCCTGATAGGTCCCTTCCAATTCATGATATTTTGTGATTCTTTGAACTGTAGTGCAGCCATGCAGAACAGCCAGGATGCACAGCCAATGGTTCATGGGTATGGGACTCCTTGCTGTGGATGGGCCCTTCCAGCCAGTGAGGCTGAGCCCTGCAGGAGCTTGGAGAGGTGGCAGACACGGGCAGGTCACTGTGCTGTGACAGAGCCCAGTGTGAGGCTGAGGGGGGAGTGCACCGAGCAGTTGCCCACCCATGGGCAGCTCTGGCTGGGCAAAAGATGTCAAAGTGGTCTTTCCTGATGCTCCAAGGGCTCCACTGCCCCAGTATAATGCATGCCTAGGGATATGTGCCCTGTGGTGGGGACAAGCCCTTAGGAAGAGAGATCTCTCCAGCACTGCACGTCAGTGTCCTGCTTTTGGCCACAGTTGAGCTTTGGAAACTCCCCTGCAGCACAACCCTGCTTCCCCCACAGCCGCTTCTGAGGGCTGTCTGGAGCCTCCCATCAAGGTGTTCCTCAGTCCTGCAATGAGCAGAGGCTGTTGTGTGGCGTGGGGGTGGAGAACCAACTTTCTGGTTTCCCTGACTTTGTAAACAGGAGGAAGTAGGAGAGACTCGAAATCTCTGATTATCTTCCAAGGGGACTCTCATCCCCTCCAAGGCATGTCTCAACTTCCCAGCCAAGGCTGGAGCTGTTCCAAGAGCTGCAATGTTTCTAGTCCTCTTTTGAAGCACTTTCATTTGCTCCTCTCTAGTAAAAGCCTCCTCAGGTAGCAAAACCCCAAGCCTGGTGCACCAGGAGCTGTGGCTGGATCATGCAACGTTGGCTCCTGTGTCTCCTGCCGAGGCTCCTGTGTCTCCTGCCGCCGGAGGGGAGAGCTGTGCAGCAAAGGTGCTCCAGAGGAGTGGCTTTTTGCAGAAGTACAGGTTTGGAGTCCTGCTCCCAGGGGATTTGCTCCTGCCTGGGGAGACCTGGGCCATCCAAGAGCCAGGATGTGGGCAGGACCCTCTAGCAGGCTTGGAAAGCCTTTCGTGGTGACCGGGGCACTCTTCCTGCAGTGAGGAAATCTGGCATAGAGCTGTTTCCCAGGGCAAGTTCCTCGGGTTTCCCTCCTCCCGCCTACCTCTTTCCTCCGATTTTGTGGATATTTGTGGGTTTGCACTGCAGGCGCTCCGTGCTGCACAGCTCGCACAGCCTCAGCCTGCTTTGGAGAGAGGCTAAAAGGAAAGAACCAAAAATAATAGCGATGGTTATCAAGTTCAGTGAGATTACAGGAATCTGCCCTGGCCCCTGGAGCTGCACAGGGTGGACACAAGCACCCATCCAAGCAGCTCCTCTGATATCCAGGTGTGGGATGGGGCACTTGGAGCAGGTTTTGAGGCTCGCCGTTCCCTCTGGCAGGACAGCTGTGCCCACCTGCCAGCTCCGAGGTGGGATGAAGCCTCTCCTGCAAAGGCTCCCACTCCCCAGGCTCCACACAAACAGGATGGCCGTGGCCTTGCAGCCAGGAAGGCTGTGAGTCATCAGCAGCTCCCTCCTGCCGACAGCAAGCCCTGCCTGCTTCCCGTGCCGGTGAGGCAGGGCCGGAGGGTCTGCAGGGACAAGGAACGGGCTCCGGGACAGTGGCTGGGAAGAGGAGATGCTGCTGAGGGAGATCTGGGAGTCCACAGGCAACAGAGAAAGAAACAGTACTAAAAAGGAATTTTTGCAATTTCTGTGAAGCAGGCAAGTCTGAAAGTATGGCAAAATCCAGCCTTGCCGAGGTTTTTGAAGGAAATAGCAAAGAATGGGTTGCACAACTCTTGAAAACTATCCAGATATATAAATGAAAGGGGAAACAGGAAAGGAGAAGTGGGACTGGTCTGTGCTGAGGATGGGCTAGAGACCTGGGATAATCTATGTATAGTTCCAAAAAAACATGAAAACTTTCCCCATGTTTTGGGTGACACTGGTAACACTGTGTGACCAAAGGGGAGAGAGAAGGGTGACAAGTGCCTGGGAATGGGAAGTGCCACAACCAACAAGGAATCGGCAGGCAAGGAGCTTTGAGCATGGAAACAGGTAGGAACAGCTAGTTTCTCCTCCAGGAATGACAAAGGGCTCACACTAAGCTGAAGTCATGGAAGAAGGGTTTGTAATAAATCTGTCAAAGCTGGGGGGTTGGGTCATTTTGCTGGAGAACAGCAAACAAGGCCTGTGGATTTGGGAGGGAGAAGTGTTCTTGGCACATAGGTATCTGTTAGTCTGAATCTGTGAGTATGCAAAGCTTCAGAATAAAGATTAAAATAGAGAATAATTAAGAACATGGAAAATGGATGAGATACAGATTTTATGAAAGTAAATGATGCCGGAGTATGATAAAAAACCTGAACTTCTCGACAAAGCAGACAGGATTCATCTAAGTTGTCTGGTCTGCAATAAAGGAAAATATTAAATACATTGGGAGAAGGAGATGCTGGGCTGTGATGACTGTGCTAGATGGGCTTCTCGGAAATTGGCCTTGCTGTTTGACATTTTTAATGGTCTTGGCACAAAACATACAAATTGCTAATGAAATTTGGTGATTATCTGTAATTGGAAATCATCAAAACAAAGGAGTTGGGGAAAATTGTACACAAGGAACAGGAGTCCCTTCAGAAGAGGAAAACAAGGAATGTAATAAAACGAGGGAGTCAAGGAGTGATGCCCAGGGACACGTGCAGCTGAATCTCTACTCTGGTGCAGAGATGGCAGAGTCCAACAAATTCAGAAGCACAAAAGGCTCCGGAGCACAGGTCAGCCCTGGAGCACCTGAGGTGGGCAGAGGGAGGAGAGGAGGGGCAACAGTGCTGCTGCTCCTGGGGGATGCATGGCTGCATCCAGAGCCTGCTGTGGGATGATGGTGCCGAAACCAAACATGAGGCAGAGGCCCTGCTTTTGCTGTGGGATATGGTGGTGTGGCCTCTGTGTCCCCTGATGTGCTGAGCATGTTTGTTCTTGAAGGCTGGGCAGGATTCATTCTCCTGTACCCTGCTGTCCTTTCCATCTTGCAGGATATGATCTCATAGGATTACCTGACTCACTTTAACTCATTGCTGCTGCTCCACCTCTGCTTTCCCAGGTGTGCTCTGCTGAGCCTGTGCTTGCCAGAGGTGCCTCTGACCAGCCAGGAAGCTGCTTCAGTGCTCTGAAATACCAGAAAAAGGGACAATATTTCCATTTCTGTAGGGGAATGGCTCCTGTGGGATCTGAGGTTGTGCCAAGACTAGTCCAAGGATGTGAGCAAGCACTAGGGAGGGGTTCAGGGAAGATGGAGCTCCCGAAATGTCCCTCCTTGGCAGCAGGGAGCTTTGAGGTTGGCTCTGCTGTACTATGAAACTGTACCCTGATCATCAGTGCCTTCCTGGGCTGGAAGGGTCTTTGCTCTGATTTGTCCCTGTGTGATTAGAGTGACCAGTTCTGGTCCCAAACAGACAAATGGGAGCTGCAGGGAAATCTGCAGGCAGACCAGAGAAATGAAGATGCTGTCATACAGGAGGAGACCTTGGAGTGGGGGGCTGTGGAGAGGGACTGGCTGCCAGGGGCTATTCCTGCTATTCCCTGACAGGGGAGGAGAGACTGGAGCTGAGCCAAGAGCATCAGGAGTGAAGGTGCAACGTGCCATGAGTGAAACCAGTCTGCAAATTAGAAGAAGGCTCTAAATCCCCAGAAAACAGTTTTCCATACCTTGTACTTGTGGAAGAAAAAGTCCACCTCAGCACCCATCAAGACTAGGGGACAAGGCAGTTTGAGAGCAAAGCCCAGCCTGGGTAACACAGTCCCTTATACTTCATGCTCAGGGCTCCTCAGAAACAGGATCTGTCCCCAGGGTGTGCCTGGGCAGAGCACAGCTTTGCAGGGTTTATTTTGCCTTTGCCAGTTATTGAAGGACCACGTGCTCCTACTGCCAGGGCTGCACCGTGAGGTGTCCTGGCTGTGCTCCCCACACCCACGTGGGCACCAGGCTCAGTCCCTGTGCCCTGCTGCAGTTATCTCTCCTGGCTACAGGGTGTGAGTAATGCTCCAGCCTTAAAAGAATCCCTCCTGGCTGTTAGTTCAGCCCTTTGCCAAACCCCTTTGCATCATTTGCTGTGTGCACCCCGTGCCAGCGTCCCTACCAGATACTGGCACTGGCAGAGGGTGACAGCAGAAAATGATGGTTTGAGCATGGCCCTTTCTTTTTTTTAATAATCCCATGATACTGTATTTTGTGTTGCAACACAAAGGATCACCTGAGGCAGTAGAATGGTGAGAAAATAAGCCTATTTAAATGCTCGAGCTTATTTAACTCTCCAACAACATCAGAGGATAACCAGGCAGTTTTCAGCCAAGACTGTGAGTCATCTTGTCCTGCACCATTGTCGCTGCTCAGCTCATCTGTGTGCTGTAATTGCCCAGGGGGAACTGCTGGAGCCAAACCCCATCATCCTGCCCAACACAGCCAGGACACGCCATGCTCCTGGTCAGCATTTCAGTCACTGGAGCCCAACACTTGAAATTAAATAACACCTAAGTCCCTTGAACAGCTAAGATGGGAACCCATAAGGAAACAAAGCTGATAATTCTTCCATCTATGTGAAGCTTTTATAAAAGAAACATTGATGATTATTTTATGTAAATCAAATGAGCTTTCAGCACTATCTGGATCATCTCCTATCTCAGGTACTGGCATAAAGCCTCCAGCCTTCCCTTGGAAAATGCTGGGAAAGTGGCCCATTCATTGCCTGCCACTGTCAAGTGTTCTTTCAGCCTGCTCGTGATTAAACAGTGTGGTATCAAGGGGATAATTGCTCATTGGAATTGATGCCAGAAGAAAATCGTTCACTTCTTTCTTATCAGGTCCTTTCTTTCTGGGCAAGATACCCACAAGACTTATCTCCCTCTTCAGTGCTGGCCACTAATTACTGTTTAAACAGCTCATTAGAAAATCTTCATTACCATGTAATAGTTAAAGCTGGAAATAACTGAGGGCTGGTGGTGAGGCAGTGCTGCCCAGGCACAGCCAGGCCGGGGCAGTGTCCCCAGGACATGGCCCCACCAGCCCTGGGATGGCCCCTCCTGCTGCCAGCCTGCCTGCCCTGCCATCTCCACAGCCTGGCTCCAGCCCTGCTGGGACACCCCAGCATCTGAGCTCTGTGCCCAGCACATTTCTATGCCTAGCACAGGATTTCAGCAGCTGCAGGCATTGCAAAGCTGTGACTGCAGCCTGAAGAAATTTGGACACCATGGTGATCCTGTTTTAAAGAAAAAAAACAACAAAAAACAAAACCCAACATACACGGGAAAAGGCTTTATATGAATTTATTTGCTGGTGAAATGTTCACAAATGAGAGCTTGAAATGTTCTCGTGTCCCCAGAGCATGGTCAGCATTAGCCCTAACCCTGCTGCAGTCCTGGCCAGGCTGGGGCTGGTCTCTCTGGCTGTAAAACACAAGGGAAGGAATAGACAGGCAGGCTCCATCCTTCCCTGTGTCCTGGTTCCCTGACAGTTTCAGCCCCAGAGGAGTCACTTTTTGGCATTAATCTTCCACTGGGTTTTTCATCAGGAAAACCACAAATGTTTCATAAAGCAGATTGCCCTTGGCATGCCAGGCAGCACCAGGTGAGGATGTGGGTTTGCCCTTGGGGCTGGCGGCTCAGCTCAGCACAAGTGGGCCCTGTAAATATTTTCTTGACATTTAGGATGTTTAGAGAAGTGTTTAGTATTTCTCTGCCAACTCAACAACCACCATGTCAAGAAGGAAGGAGATGTCCAGGACTCCCTTCTCTGCCCCAGAAGACAAAGAATGGACAGTTTGATCTGGTTTGAGTTAGGAAAACAAAACACTGCAGCTGTGTGGGATTGGGGTGCTCCCCCCTTCCTTCTGCTACTGCAGTCCAGGGTGACAACATTACCTGTGATTTGTTCAGCTTCTCTGCTGAGCTGCACCTGGAGCTGCAGATGTGGGGATCTTGCCACGGGGAGCAAGTGTGGCTCAGGGAACACCTTCACATATGCCTGGGCTGACATCCAGTCAGGCACCTGACAGTGGGAAAGCCATGTCCTCTGGGGATGGATTCAAACCCAGAGCAGACCTGAGGTTATTCATGGTTACAGGCACCACCAGCTTTACAAGCTGTGAGTCCTTGTGTTCCCCAACCCCTCTGCACTCACCAACACACTTGATTTTGTTTCCACTTCATGAATCTTGTGGAGTTACTGAAAATTCTGAACCATAGAACTCTGCCAAGAATGGCAGCATTCCCTCTGACTTCTCATCACTTCAGCACCTGTGAGGTGCAGTCTACAAGTGGCTGCAGACAGGTCAGAACTCTACAAAGAAGCAACCAGCTGCAAGGATGCACCCACAGCCATCCCTAAAGTCTTGTTCAGGAAGAACAGGATGATTTGTGGTGGCACCTGTGCAGCAGTGGAGTGATACAAGTTGCACCTCATCTAGTGGAGGTGTCTCTGCCCATGGCAGGCAGTGCAATGAGAGGATCTTTCAGGTCCCTCCCAACCCAAATCAGTCTCTGATGATCTGAGTTGTGGGGCTGTGTCTGTTGGCAGTGACCACCAGCATGCTCAGAGAACCTCTGTCGTGGAGAAAAACTTGTTATGGAGTGAGAGAAGGCTGAGACAGCTCTGCAAGTATCAGTTTAAATGTCTTGCAGCCTGGGGAGGAATTTACAAGTTTGGCAGTTTCTCATTCAGCTTAAATTCTGCATTGGGGGTCCTTTGAGGCTGTAAGTAAAAATCTGGATGTGAGCTGACATTGAAATGTTGTCAGCAGTCATAACCACTTGCCCAGCTCCTCAGTAAGCTCATTTGGGAGTCACTGGGTCTCTGGTTTGGATCCAGCCATCCCAGCTCATCAGCTCCCGTTTCCATGGCAAAGCTGCCCAGCTCTCTGAGGTTTGTGGGGATGTGGAGATGTGCAGGGCTGTGAGGATGCCGGCATCCTGGCAGCAGGCCCAACTTAAAATCCAGGAGTTTGTAGCTTGTCAGGTGCCAGCTTAAGCAGTGTCCCTTCCCATGGTCACACCGTTGACCACAGGACAGACTCTGTCAGGTTTGTCCCTTTCAGCCACAGTCCAGCAGGTGCTTTGGTGATGGAACTGTGGGGATGGCCAATGCGTTTCTCAATATTTTGTTTCTGATTTAAGCAGAGGAATGGCCATCAGGAGCTGCTGGACCCACAGACAGCAGTGTTCCCATGGAGAGGAGAGCTCCCATCACAGCGGGGTGTAGAGCATCACATCCAGGCATCTGTTGGCTTTTTCCCTTCCCCTGCTTTTGCCCCTTAGTTTCCCATACTCATTCCTTTTCTTTTTCTCAGTCTTTGTTTCAGCACCTCCAAAGCAGCCTCGGGCACCATCTGTGTGGGGGTTTCTGTATCCGACTGGCAGCTTTGGTACCTGAGAGGATCCATTGCCCTGACATTGCGGTACATGTGTGCTGAGCAGAGAAGTAGGCAGGTGCAGAAGCTAAAAATTATGTCAATTAATTCATTAATTAAACAAGCAACGGCTGTTTCATGCAGAGCCAGTGCTGGAGCAATTCCTTCCTTGGCAGCAAAGGGAGGAGGATCCTAACGGAGCCAAGGAGGTGGGACATGGCTGTTCACAGGGTGTGCAACCAAAAGCTGAGTGTGACGGGTCCAAGTTCAGTGATGTGAACTCTGTAACTCCTGCTGGGAAAGCAGAGTTGTAAAATATCCCATGGGTGACATGTGCCTGACTGAATAGATGTTGAGGGAAGGATCTTTCTGTCCCATGCTGGTCCCTGGGACCTGGTGCTGTTCACATGAGCTTGACTACTTCCAGGGCCTGGAGCCCTTTGGGAGGAGACAGGAGGAAGCTGTGTGGGAGGGAAATGGGAAAAACAGGTAACTGAGACTTCCTAACACTGCAAGCCTACAGGGAACTGGAAATCATCTCCAATGCTTTCAGAGGTGCACACTGGACACAGCCATTCACAATAAAAACTCCATCAGCTGAGAGTGATGAAGCAGCAAAATCAGACAGGGTTTCCATGAGATTCTGCCCTTCCCCATGAGCTATATGGAAGCTTATCTCCTTAAGCTGGCATTTTTATAAACTTGTTTTTCTGACACACATTTTCTGCCTCTGCCTGTGATAAGGGAGTTTGTGGATTTTCCTTGGGGGAAAACCCACAAACCATGGCAACAGGAACACATTCCTGGGGTCTCCTGTGGGGAACCACTGTGTCCCTGGTCTGCCAGGTGAAGAACCTCAGTGCATTTATTGGGGTTAGGTGTGCCCTGTCCAGGGAAAGCAGCGGCTGGATTGAGGAGATAACACACATGTGAAGCCCCATCCCTGGAAGTGTTCTGGGCCAGCTTGGACAGGTCTCTGAACATATTAGAAATATTTTAATAAGAATTGTATTTTTAAATCAAAACATTTTTAGCAGAAAGGATAATATCACCACTGTCCAAGTAGCAAACCCTAATATCTCCATTATCAAGTGATGTCACTCAGAAGCACATATAATGTCTGATCAATACCTGCAATGAGGTCCTCTGCCTGTACTCTGTCCATTAGAGTTTTTCCCTCTTTTGCCCTTGATAATTTTGGTTTTTTGTCTTTGTCACCTTGCTATTGAAATTCAAGTATAAAGCTATGAAAACAGGTGATGATAGGATCCAGTCTAGACTGCAGCATGTGCTCGGAGCTCCAATCCTGCCCTATTTGATTGGAAATCCCTTTCCAAGTAAATTTCTTCCCAGGGTTAACCCATATATGTATACACATGTATATTCTGTCCTATATAATGTGTAGAATATATGCACATAAATGTATATGTTCTGTATATATAATGTCTTCTATTAACAGAGGGGGCCTAATTGGGTGCCCGCAGCAGTGGGATCTCAGCCCCACAGACCTTTTGCTCCCATTGAACTTTTCCCTGTTATTCTTGGGGAAGCTGAGCAGGGGTCAGGCCCAAGCAGGGAAATGAGGTCTGGGGTGATGGAAAATTCAGACCCCACAGCCACCTCCTATGATATAGATATAAATGGAATGGAAAATTATTTTGAATAAAAGTGCACTGCCCTCTGAGAAATGTTCTCACAGAACCGCCTCCAAGAGCGCCTTAACTCTTTATCAGAGCACAGCCCTGTGTGCTGGGGGGACCTCAGGGCAGTGGTGACAGCCAGAGGCAGAAACATGCCAGCACTGGGGACATGCCAGAGCCAGGGATGTGCCAGCAGAGCTGTGAGAGAGCACCATGGCCAAGCAGCCTCCACTGCTTCCCAAGCACAGCACAGGAGAGATTCCCTGTCCCTTCCCTCTCCCTCCACCGATGGGGAATCTAACTCAGTGACCTGGGCAGGTCCATGTCCCCAGGAAAGAAAAGGGGCACAGCTCCAGCTCTCTCCACCTCCACAGGGCAACACAAGGACAGCTTGCAGATGTGGTCCCCACCCCCTGTCTGCACCCAAATCACTGATTTTTTATCAGAGCACCTTAGCTGGAAGGGTGGTGCTGGGCAGGCACAGCAAGGCACAGACAGGGATGTGCCCCAGCCATTCCTTATCTGTTCCCAGTCCAACACCAGTCTCTCTGCTTTGCATTGAGAGGGAAGTGTCCGTGCTCAGGGACACAAGCAGCTGCCTGGCAGCCCTCCTGCCCCAGGGCCAAGTGCACAGACAGCTGGGACAGTGTGACAGGGGTGCAACATGAGACAGGGCACACAACAAATGTGACATGGCAGAGTCCAGACACTGTCCTTGCCTTCTCCCGTGTCACTTGTCACTGCCAGCACTGTCACCTCCCCACCTGTGAGGGACAAGGCTTTGAATGAAATGCCAGGGAATTGAAAACTCGTGGAAGGAGGAGGAGCAGGGAGATGGGCAAGTTCCCACAGCATGGGGAGAGAGGCCCCCTGAGCAGGGGAACCTCCTGCCACAGGCTGTGAGAGCCCAGGGCCAAATCACTCCAAGGGATTCCTGGATCGTTCCCACCTCCAAGGTCTCTGTCTCTCCTGCCCCCCAGCACCTCCTAAAAGCAGAATACGTTTCCCCCTTTGGGTGCTGACACACAGCTCTGTTTGCTGCTCAAAACAGCAACACCTGCATGGGTGGGGAGCCAAGTCTGTGGCTTGGGAAGGAAGGGGAGCACAAGCCAAGAGCTGGTAAAAACACTTCTGAAATAAAGCAACAGAGCAGAGATTTTATGTGCTGTTTAAGGAAACAAGCTGGAAACAGCTACTTAAAGACTTCATCAAAGGTAGAAAGCAAAAATCTAATAGGCCATTTGTCCAAAGCCTTGTGGCAGAATACTGAATCCTAAATTAATCCCCAGAATAAAACTGATTTGGTTTATTACAAGTCAGTTTGTAAGAGCCCAGAAGATAATGCTGGGAGACAAACCAGGCACTGGAGACTGGCCCAGGATGAGCTCCACAGGCTAGTCCCATGGCTACTGTCCTGTGTAATGAGACTTGTTGGATATGGGATGGAACTTACACATACACCTTAGCAGATGTGGTGACATGTACCCTGTGTCCTCCACTCATTAAGGATGCAAATCATTCCCCTGTGGAAGAGCAGCTGCTGCAGAAACACCTGTAGTTACTAAAACCCTTCCAGTTCTAATTTCTCTCAGAAAAAAATATGTGAGGGCTTCTTAGCTAGAACCATGTTTTAAATCTTATTTCAGCTCAGAAGAGGACAGATGACAGACACAAGCTGGTAGGTTTGTGGAATATCTTCCAGCCTAAATTCATGAAAAGGACTGCCCAGGCCAGAGAGAGCACCATGTCCTGAACCCACATGGGCTTGTGCTTTTTTGCATTGCTGCTGTTACTCATTGCACCAAGGACTTGGGAAGATATTTAATAAACTGATTAGCTCTAGGTATTAAAGTTGAAAAGGGAGATGGATTTCACTCAGTGCATAGGCAGTCTGAGTGCCCATAACAGCTTCTCTCCATCTGTCCCACACAGCCCTGAGGGCAATAAAATGCAGAGAGGAATAGAACAATCCCCCAAGAGCCATGTCCCTAGGAGCCATCTCCCCAGGAATAGTGTCCCCAGGTGCCATGTCCCCAGGAGCCATGTTCCCTGGAGCTGTGTGGGTCCCAGGGACCATGCCCACGTCCCAGGAGCCATGCCCATGTCCCAGGAGCCATGCCCATGTCCCCAGGAGCTGTGTGTGTCCCCAGGAGCCATGCCCATGTCCCCAGGAGCCATGCTCATGTCCCAGGAGCCCTGTCCCCTGGAGCTGTGTCCCCTTGGGCACGGGCAGCCGTGCTGCCGCCGCTGGGCTCACAAGCACTGTTGGGAGCGTGTTTTTTCCCAGGCAGATTACACGGCCTTTTTAGCTCCATCCCCCCACTACACCCCCTTCCTCTGTTATTTTGGTGCCTTTCCCCAAGGGAAACAAAGTTAGTTCAAACACTGTTCCCACCAGAAAGGCAAAAGCTCCCCTCACCCCCCTTTTTCCTTCCTCTTTTGGGTTCAGGGTAATGTGTCCCATGACAAAACAAGCACAGATCCCTGCACAGAGGGATTGCCTTTTTCCTTAAAGGGAGAGTCTTTCTCCAGGCCCTGGGGGTATCTCTCCCCAGGTACCTTCCAGATGGTGAAGCTGGACTCTCTTTGCCTTTGGTGAAAGCCAGACATGGGAGGCAATGTTGGTGCGTGGAAATAGGGTAGTATGGAGTGAGGAGCAGGGATGTGGCAAGAGAACCAGGCTGGAGTCCTGTGGCTGAGCTTCAGCCATCCCCACCGGAGATGTTTCCAAGCTGGAAAAGATGGACAGTGACTTTTTGCAAAGGGAGACAGTGATAGGACAAGGGGGAATGTTTTTAAGCTAAAATAGGAGAGATTTACATCAGGTATTAGGAGGAAACACTTCCCTGTCTGGAAGTGTCCAAGGCCAGGCTGGATGGGGCTTGGAGCAACCTGGTCTAGAGGAAGGTGTCCCTGCCCATGGCATGGGGTGGAACAAGATTGGCTTTAAGGCCCCTTCCAACCCAAACAGTTCTATGAATTTACATCCATGAGAGTGAATTGTTCAAGCCCCTCTGCCACCCACAGGGAGACAAGGTCCCTCCTGGGCCTCTAAATCCCATGCTCAAGACAGAGCAGGAGCTCAAAACATTTCTCTCTGCCTACAGGAATGATGGGTGAGGAGTTACCCTTCCTTCCCCACTCAGAGCAAGATGTGATTGGGTCACGGGCAGGAAAAGACCATTTCAATCCAAACCACCAGCCTGCTTCAATCTGCAGGAACAGCTGGGCAGGTGGCCCAGGTATAAAAGTTTATTTGGAGGTGGGTGATCTTGGCCTCTGGATCAGCCCCTCAGGATGTCCTCCATGGCAGTGGGGCTGTACCTGCTGCAGGAATTTTCTAAAGACATTCCTTGTGTCTGGGCTTTCCCTGCTCCTTTGTGAAGGCAGATTTATTCTCTTTCAGTAACTGTATCATATCTTCTTCCCACTCTGGGTGGTGGTCACCACTTCCCTGCCTACCATGTCAGAGGAAATTTAAGTATTTTTGGTGCATGTGGCTGCTTCATCCTCAACCCTGCTTGGAGCTGAGCATCTCCTCCCTGCAGTCATGGCACAGGCTGGCATCACTCTCAATCTGTATCACTGACACCAGTCACACCTCTGCACCTCCACAGAAGTACCCAAAACTGCTTAACATGCATTTTTCCTTGTAAATGCTGTTTTCAGAGTCCCTCCATCCTTGGATTTCTTTTATCAGTTTTAACAAACGGGATTTTAATGCCTCCCTCTCAGTCCAGAGGCTGTGAGTGCCTGGATTTCCTTCCCTGGTGATAAGTGGATGGGGGGCCTGGGGACAGAGGTGTGTTTCCTATTTTTGAACTCAGTAATTTTGCACATTTAGACCTTGGCAGCTTCTGCCTGGAACCGTGCCTGCAGTAAGGGAAAAGTCTGAAAGGGAAAAAAGAAAAAAATTTGAAGGAAACACCAAAGGCAAATAATTGCTCATGGTGAGAAAGGCAATTAAAAACTGTAATTTAGATTTGCAGTTTTAAAACAAGAAAAAACATTTTGCTCAAAGATCAAATCAGATTATTATTTTCCTTCAGGTGTTTCCGATGAATGCAGAACTTAGAAAGAGTGGGACAAAAACAGCCACTTTCTACCAAGCTCATTGAGTCTCACACCCAGAAAAGCTCCCTGCTGAGAATCTTACCTGCAGCCCCAGGAGCCAAGCAGAGCTGGGCTGTGAGGCTGGTGCAGGATGTCAGAGGCTCCATTGTGGGCCTCTCACTGCCAGAAAGACTTTGAGGAGCTGGAGCGAGTCCAGAAAAAGGAACAGAGCTGGGGAAGGGGCTGGAGCACCAGGAGCAGCTGAAGGAGCTGGGAAAGGGCTGAGCCTGGAGAAAAGGAGGCTCAGGGGGGCCCTTGTGGCTCTGCACAGCTCCTGACAGGAGGGGACAGCCAGGGTGGGGTCGGGCTCTGCTCCCAGGGAACAGGGACAGAACAAGAGGAAATTACCTCAAGTTGTGCCAGGGGAGGTTTAGATTGGATATTGAGCAAATTTTCTTCATGGAGAAGGCTCCAAAGCATGGGAATGGTCTGCCCAGGACAGTGGTGGACTTACTATCCCTGGAAGCACTCAAAAACTGTGTGGATGTGGTACCTGAGGACACAGTTTGGTGGTGAACACGGTGCTGGTGCTGAGTTGATAACTGGATTTGATGATCCTAGAGGTATTTTCCAACCCTAACAAGTCCTGATTCTATGATTTCCTTCCCATTCTGTGCCCAATATGATGCTTCTGCCCTCAGAGGTACATTCCTGACTGGTGTGCATTGATTAATGACTTCCAGGTCCCAAAGGTGTGGATGTGGGAGTGAGAATCATAGAACAGAGGCAATACAGCTCTGGCATAGGATCTGCAACAGCCTGGCTCATCCATCAGGAATGCTGTGATGGAGGGGACGTTCCAAGGGTAGTCAGCATGGGAAAATATTTTATCAAAGAAACTTGGAATTAAAAAAATAAAATTAAAATCTAAACATAAGCACTTGACACAGTGCCACATCAGGGCTATTTTTAACTTCCTTCCTGGTTGCTCCACTTGTTTTCATCATTGTCAGCTCTTTGACTGATGGAATTAGTCACCATCCATGAGATGAAGTGCATGGTTTGCAGTGAGCATCATCTGACCTCTCCTAAGGGACACCAGAGCCGAAGTGTGCCCCCTCACCAGCAGTGAGTGACCTGCACCAGGATTCTGTGTCTGGCTGGAGTGTTTGGGATGGGCCAGGATGTGGTGGTGCCCTGGCTCTGCTGCAAGAGCTCAGACTGCCAGAGTTGGACACTTCTATGTCTCTCTTTGGGGAAGGTGCTTCCCATGGAATCACCAGCATAAAAGAATCACAGACTGGCTTGGGCTGACCTTAAAGCTCATCTCATCCTACCCCACTGGCACAGGCAGGGATACCTTCCACCAGACCAGGTTGCTGCAAGGCCCATCCAACCTGGCCTTGAGCACTTCCAGGGATTATTAGAAAGAAGAGAGAGGCTAGTGCTCAGTTCCCACTGCTCAATATTTTAATTTTGACTACTTCTAATTGTGCACTTAACGAGCCGGAGAAGCCCTTGCTGAGAGCCTGACACAGGTACAAGCTTGACATCCCTGCTGAGGTCAGGGGTGGAGAAGAGGGAAACCTGAGCACTGGCCTCAGCCTTGGCAAGTGTCTGAGCACCAGATCCTCCCTGAACATGGGTTCCCAAAATCATGAGCTCTCCTGCTCTCCAGTGCCACAGCACACAAAGGGCCCTTGCAACTGAGGGTGACACAGAAGAGTCCCAGAACCCCCCTTGCTCTGTGTGCTTTGAAACCCCAAACTTCATGGTGTGTTTTTGTTCAGATTCAAGTCCTAAAATATCCTGAGCTGAAAGGGACCCACGAGGATCATCGAGTCCAACTCCTGGCCCTGCACAGACACCCCAACAATCCCACCTTGGGCATCCCTGACAGTGTTTTCAATACACGACTTGAACCCTCATTATTTGTTTTCTCTGAGTATTTAGCTCAGGGCAATACTGATTTCTTGACCTTCCAGTGGCTGTGCTCAGTGATTCCTTGATAAAAATGGGTGGTTTTTGGTTGATGTTGTAGCTGGAAAATACTCGTCAGTCCAGCTGGAGAAGTCTCCTTTTCCTTGATCCACAGTGGAGGATCCCTGTGGTGGTCCCTGGGACAGCATGGCTCAATTATGGAGCACTCTTCATTTTGCGGGTTTTAGCTAATCTATTTCCTAATCCTTTGGGCTGAGCTCCTGAAGCTAGTGGGAGTTACTGGAAAGCCTGAGGAGTTGCATGTGAGCAAATGGCTTTGGAGCCAGACTAGAATAATTCCTGTTCATTAGAGAGCAGCATTGTATCACTTGGGAATGTCTTTCCAGGAAAATTTTTATATGTTCAAAACTTTACTTCATATTAACCTCTCTGTTTCCAATGTACTTTAGCAATTGATTAACAGTGATCCCATTGAATTGCAAAATGCAGTTACATACCTGAGTATGCAGCCAGGACACTGACCAGGACATGCAGCCCATTGTCTTCAGTTCTGCTGTGGGTTGGTATCAAGTCCAGGCAGGATGAATGGGATCAACTTTTCCATGGTCCCTTTCCATGGCTTTATGCTTCACTTCATGGTTTTAATGGAAGATTTGTGATGGGGTTTGGCTGTTGCTGACCCATAAAGAGACTGAGTGATGGGGAAATTCAGCCAGGCCAGGACAGGGTGCTGAGTTCCTGGATGGAGACAGTGGCCACCCCTGGCAGAGCATCCCCTCCTACCTCCCCCTTGGCCTAACCAGCTCACAGGTTCCAGAGCTCCCTGAAAAATTGCTCATTCGTCTTTGGCTTATTTAAAAATAAAATCTCCTGCGCAAACTCCAGACTATTTGTTTTTACTAAATTCTGGAGTTTCCCACAGTGGGCTGTTGTGTTTGGGGACTGTTGGAGCCAACATCCATTTTTACCTAAGGTAAGGAGCCTTTCTTGCCTGGATTATTAGGATAATAATCATGACAGACATTTCCTACTTAGTCATTAATCATGGGCTGGTCTTTCTGACATGTTTTGGGAACTGATGCTCCTGCCAAACCTTTTCTGCTCCCTCAGTGGTCCCCATGGCTCGGCTGTGTCCCAAGAGGGACTCCAGGATGCTCCACATGCATGATTTGGCTCTTGCCTGGAGAGTGGGGAGAAAAGGAGAGGGAAGGCTTGGGAGGGTGTTTTGACTCTTTGGGGTCTCAGCAGCCTGGTGGTTGGAGATGAAATGTCCATGTCAGGACAGGGAACCTCGCCCAGGCTGAGCATTCCCCACAGAGTGAGGAGCACCCAGGCATCCCATCGGGTGCACCAGTCTGGTCCCTGCCCAAGCTCCCACTGGGGCTGCACTCAGAGAGCTCTGACTTGCCAGGTTTTCTGATGTCCTGCACTCTGGTGGGAGATGATCAAGGCTTGTTAGGGGACAGTCCTGTGTGCTGGCTCTGCTTTGGCCCCAGCAGCTCTGAGGTGCTTCCAACAGAGAGCCAAGCAGCCAGCAGCCTCCCAGTGAAGAGCTACAGCAGAAGCCATTCCTTTCTCCCTGCATTTCCTCCTCCCCAGCCCTGCCCTGGCCTTTTTGAGCACAGGGTACCTGTGACCCCATTCCCACACTCATAATCCCTGGGTTATGGCAGACACAAAGGAGGTGCCGCTGCTGGGAGCCGGGCTGGGGGCAGCCGGGGCAGCCAGGCAGAGCTGCCTCTGCTGCTGCTGCCTCATTTCATTCTCACTGGGGATGACCTGAGGTTTTCTCCCTGCTAATCCCTCCCTTTAATCCCCTTCTCCCCTCCTCACCCGGGTCAGGATGCTTTCTTGTCATCTCCGTCCTTCCCTGGTGGTTCCATCCCAGTTGCTGTCAATAAATCCTGATCCAGCAGAGGTGTCTCTGTTACCCCCAGGGCTGCAGGAAGGTGGAGATGCTGTCAGTGACATCACACTCTGCCCTTGCCTGGTTAGACATGAGGTGTAAGAGAAGTCACTCAGAGGTGGAACAAGACAAGGCTAGGTTCTGCCTCCTCTGAATTCCCAGTTGGGACCTCTCTTAGCTTCATCGCCAGAACAAAGGAGAGGTAGGAAAATGCTGAAATCCTCTGTCCCCAAGGGTCCCATGGCAATATTTCACTCCTGGGTTTGCTCCTGGGTCTGGGGACCAAGCAGAGCCCTCAACCCTGCCCAGGCAGTGTTCTCCCTGCCAGGCCCTGCCATGAAGCACCTTGGCACTGGGAGCCGGAGCTGGGCACCTGCCCTTCATATGGACATCACCAATGCCAGGCTTAGCACAGCATCACCAGGGGGCTTTGCTGAGAGTCTGAACAGAGATTCAGGGTCTGAGCTTAGTTCTGGTTCATGAGAGACTTGGCTCTAACATTGAAGCACCAGGGTGTTGTGTACCAAAATGCCTGATGCAGTCGGTTCCAGCCTGCATTGCAGCAGAGGTGACGTGCTCAGCTGTCACCAAATCAAGGGAGTCAATAGTTCTGTTTTTATTGGAAATCCAACAATAGCATCCTCATTTCCAGGCTTGGGGAAGAAGCCTGCAAATGGCAGAGCTGTCCCTTTTTCTAGCTGTTTTTTGGAAGTGCAGCTGCAGCTCACAAGGTGTGAGTCCCTTTTATCTGGAATTACAGTATTTCCAGTCCTAATACTGTGTCACATAGTCCTTACCTACTGAGGACTTGGTTGCTCCAAAACCTCCTGTTTCAGCACTTTTCTCTGGCACCTGCCAGGCTGAGGGCTGACCTGAGCAGACAGCCCTGCCAGCCACTGTGGCATCCACCATGCTTCTGAAGGCCCCTTAAGGATGCACCTGTGGGTTTATCTGTGGATTTTTCTACAATGAGAGGGGTGAAGCACTGGCACAGGTTGCCCAGACAGGTGGTGGGTGCCCTGTTCCAGGAAACATTCAAGGTCAGACTGGATGTGCCTCTGAGAAACCTGATCTAGTGGAAGATATCCCTGATCACTGTGGGGGATTTGGACTTAGATGAGCTTTAAAGGTCCCATCCACCACAAAGTGTGTGATGATTCTATGACTCTGGTAATAAACCAACCCTCCTGATGCCATCCGGGTGCTCAGGGGCTCAGTGGTGCTCACAGAGCAGCAGTGCACAGCCCTCTCTGCTGACTTGAATCATGTGGTATCAGGGATGAGTGGAGGAAAAAAAGCGTGAGGCTGTGGCAGGAGAAGCAGCCTGGGATGGGAGATAAGGTCTTCCTGCTTCCCACAACACCCTGGGTTTCTTATCTTCAGTACTGCAAATAAAAACGAGGGAGCCAGCGAGGCTGATTCCCACAATGTAGCGAGGACCCATCAGTGTTTGTTTTCCCAGTGGCTCCCATCTCTGATGGAGGATGCCTGTGCCCCAGGATGGGCTTCCCCAGCAGATGTCAGCTCAGTGGAGGTCTGCTCTCCCTGCATGGCTGGCAGGGCTCTGTGTGCCCCCACCACGTCCCATGTGATGGCTCCTGTTGGTCCTCACAGTCCCCAGCTCTGCAGGGACAGGGATGTTGCAGATCCCACCTCTCTGATCCACAGAAGCCCTTTTGGTCACCAGCAGGGAGGGAAATGGCAGCTGTGCCATGTGCTGAGGGTGGGAGTCACACGCTGAGCCAGTCTGGCAGGACCTCCAGCCCACCTCTGTCAGCCTTGGCACACTGGAGCTCCACCTTCAGACAAGCAACACTTGTGGTTTTCCAGAGCAAACGTTGGAAGTTTGCAATACCTGCTCATCACTCTATGGAGTTCAATGAAGTTTTGAAATGTGGGATCTATAATTTATCACCTGCATTGAAATAGGGCAACTTATTTTATAGAATTACAGATTGGTTTGGGCTGGAAGGGACCTTTACAACTTATCTTGTTCTACCCCCTGCCATGGGGTATTTCTGCACCAGCTTTTCTAAAACAATGGGTGCTTCTCCTCCATGTTACCCTGTTGGCATTACCTATTTCTAGAGACATGTATGATTTATGATTCTACCCTCTCTCCAAGGAAATTATGGGTAAAATGTAGGTGCTGCTGGTCTGCATTTTATCAAGTAGGACAGGTGGCTGGTGAAACTACATCTGCTTTTCTGGAGGAGTCAGGGGCATGGATAAAAAAATTCAAGGTTGCCCAATGTGGCATCAAGAACAAAAGAGCAACTCAGCAGAGGCTTGGTGTGGGCTGGGTCTGGTAGCAGGCATGGAGAGGGACTGGGACAAACTCCGACAATTTTTAAGCCAGAGGGAATTTCACAGTGGAAGGAAGCAAAGTGGTGAGATGGGGGCTCCCAGCAAAACTTCTAAATACAACATTGAAAGCTTTAAGTAGTTGTACAGGCTTTTAAGGTGCCTGACCTTTGAATTGTCCAAGGAAAAAGCAGGGAAGAGATTCCTTTTTCCACTGGAATAAGTCCAGCTTGGCAGCTTGCGCCCAATTAGCAGCAAAAGCCACTAACGACTCAGCATGTGCAGCTCCAGCCTCCGACTCTTCTCACAGACCTTGTGAACTCTGGGACTATTTTCTTTTCAGCCACCCTTTGCCAGAAAAATCCACACACAGGATGGTCTGTCCCAGGAGAAATCAGCTCTGCTGGAGCCTGAACCATTTGGAGGGAAAAGTGGTGCTTTCTGAGTGCCAGGGGGGCTTGTTCTAAAAATCTCCTTCCCACATTAAAGCGCTGTCTCTATTGTATGAAAGCGTATTAAAATTGTTAATAGATACTAGCTCACAAGAGGGATATATATAGAGAGAGGTCATCTAAGTGTGTGTATCTATATATATATTTATATATTTATATATATTAAATCCCACTGTATTGTGCTGAAGCTGTGAAATTTTATTGGAGACTTTGGTAGTGTTCATGCTTAATTAAAACAAACCAAAGGACACCCTGGCCCTGGAAATGAGGTTTTGCTTCACTGAACAACAAGGGAGATGAGGAGTGAGAGGCTGGTTTTGTGGGAGCTGGGCTGTACCATCCCCCAGCCCCTGGAGCAGCACGTGCCCCTGGCACCATTGCTTACTCCCTGGGAGCCACAGACCTCAGGAAAATACCAGAATTGTCCCTAGGAACATCCCATGGCTCTGTTCAGGGTTGGGCTGATGCCATTAGCACCCAGGAAGGTCCCTGTCTGTGAGTGAACCTCCCGCTCGGGGCCAGAGGGAAGAGCCAGCTCCGGACACAACTGCTCGGGATTTTGCTTTTCCCATCAGCAGTTCCATTCCCCATAGCCCCTCTCTGGGTGATTCATGACCCTGCTGATAGATCTGTGCCACTGCTTCTTCCTGGGGCTGCCCCTGGGCAGAGCATGTCCCTCTCCCCAGCCTTCCCAGGGATGTTCCCAGCTGGCACTTCCCATGTGAGGGACAGATGCGTCCCCAGGTGCAGTTCCAGCACAGCCTCTGCTCAGCTGGGACTGTAGCAATTCCTGCTCCTTTTTCTCCATTGCCGTGTAACAGCCTCAGGCCCTGCCAATTCCCCACCCTCTTTCCCTCCTGTGGAGCTCCCCTTCCTTGGAATTGGGTGCCAGGCTGGGCCCTGGACAGCTCACATCTGAGCTCAGCAATGTGAGTGTGCTGGGGCTCAGCAGTGCCTGAAGCCTGGCTCAGCACAGCCTGGCCATGGGCAGGGCCTGGGGAGCAGGGGCTGCAGGGGGTCAGGGCTCAGTCCCTTGGTGGCCACCCAGGTGCTGTGGCCGTGCTGAAGTCCCCACTACCAGAGGAGCCAGAGGGAGCCCCTGGCCTGGGAGAGGATTCAGGGGATTCAGGGGTTGTCCTGGAAGTGGGAAAGCTGCCTGAGGAAAGGGATCTCTTGGGAAAAGCATCTGGCAGGGATGTTTCCCCTGTGGACATAGATGAGCTGCTTTCCCTGGAAAAGGGCTCTGACCCAGGGAGTTGCTGTCCTGTGATCTCTCCAGGGATTCGAGCTTTGCTGGGGTTGTACATGAATTTCTCCCTGCCTTTTTCCAGGCTTGTTCCTCCTTTTCTGCTCCTTTTCTGAAAGATTTGTCCCTTAAGAATAAGGCTGACCCTAACAGCCCTGCCTTCCACTCACAATGCCCAGGGCAGAGAACTCCAGGACGGGCCCCAGGAACAAGGGCAGAATCAGGATTTATTAAAAACCCTGAAAGCAATTTCACTAAGGCCATAAAACAGCAAGGCAGCTAAAAGCAGATAAATCTACTAATTATTTGCTCATTAAAAAAGCCCTCCAATAAATTCTTCTAAGGTGATCTCATAAATCTCTCTAACACCATTAAGGCCAGTTGTCTTCAATTCTTATCTCCCCCCAAGGAAGCCTTTTATGGGCTTAGAAACAGTGGGTATGGGATTTGTATTGTAGATATAACCAAAGTTTGATGAGCTCATCCAACAGAAGTGACCCCTGCTCCCCACGGCAGCCAGGAGCAGCAGGTACTCCCTAGGGAGGCAGATGAAGCCCTAGGACTGCAGGACTGGCAGCTCTTGCCCTGTGACTCCAGGAGCTACTGTCAGGCCTCCTGGGAGACTGCATGGATGCTGAGCCATGGCCACAGCTGGTACAAATGCCTTTTCCTGGAACTGGAAGCATTTGAGCATAGGATGAGTCTGTTTGCAGTCATCTGGACTCCTCCACTGGGTGCATGACATGCTGGATGGGGCTTGGAGCAACCTAGTCTGATGGAAGGTGTCTGCCCACGCATGGAGTGGAACAAGATGAGCTTTAAGGTCCCTCCCAACACAAACCAGTCTCTGCTTCTGTGATTTAGTGATTTGCATGCAGACGGCTGGGAATGGGGCTTGCTTTGGCCATACTGGGGGGACTGGATGCAGCCCAGATGGAAGGGCTGTTCCACGAAGACCTTCAGTTCTGTGTGTACAAATGAAAAACTTGGAAAATCATTCTCCAGCCGCTCATTATGGGCATTTTCCCACAGGTAAACCCCCACTAAAACCCTGAAATTATGCAAGAGATATTTTAGCACTGAAGCTGCTGGTGCAGGGCTGCTCCCTGCCATGGTATTGGGTGCTGCCTTCTGCCTCCAGCATCACAGCATCCTTCTCCCCTTCCTCCAGCCTGCCACTCTCTGCAATGCCAGCTTTGCCTGCAGTGATGAGTTCAGAGCCCCTTTTCCAGCCAGGACCTGGATTACCAGCATTCAGCTTCAACTGCTGAGCCAACCCCCTCTGGCTGTCCCCTCTGGTCAGGAGTTGTGCAGAGCCACAAGGTTCCCCCTGAGCCTCCTTTTCTCCAGGCTGAGCCCGTTTCCCAGCTCCCTCAGCCATTCCTGGGGCTCCAGCCCCTTCTCCACCCTTCCCTCCCTGGAGCTGTGCTTCCCTGGTTCCCCATACCCTGGATGAGTCCCCAGGGAAATGTCACCAGCAGATTTAAAGTGACATCAGTGCAGAAATTGTGCCATGAGTCTGATGCCACTGCTCAGACCCTGTGTCCCCATTCCCTGCTCTGGCAACAGCTGCTATCTGGCTTTTATTTTCAAGTTTTACTGCTCTGAGATTACAGACTGTGCAAGGGAGGGTGTTTCTAACTGTCCTTCTCTTACTGAGATGATGTGTGGTTGATTTTATGTGTTTTTCTGATGGCTTCTGCTTTCTGCCTGTGCAAAGCCTTTCTGTTTTATGGAGTCAGGCCAGTCCAGCCAGTGCCACTCACACCCTCTGCAGTCACCTGGCCTCCTATCCCAGACACCCGGGATCATAACCACTCTTAAAAAAA